>OX393582.1:17658032-17808409 GCA_947652605.1 Elmis aenea | reverse complement strand
AGCATGTTATTAATAAAAAGATTCCAACTACAAATAAGGCGTATTTATTTGAACTTAAGGATTACGACGGAATGTTTGTTTTCCTGTGTATGAACGCCAAGCTGAATTTATTGAGAATGAAAGAGACTGTTTTCCAACCGTCTAATTGAAATATGTTCAGAGTAATTTCCTTTCGCGATAGTGTCAAGTGTTACAAGGCCTAAACCTTAAATACAATGTTCGCTTCCCGGGGGTAGCTCGAGATTCATAAAGAAGCTAATTAAGGAACTTTTACGTCAATTAATTTTAATCATTTGTTATCTTCTAAATATGCGTAATTGTCCAACGTGGTAACTTCAAGCAGATATTATAAGAACCAGATGAACACATTGACAAACAGAATTTGGTACTTATTCATTATACGGAGGCCACTATTTTTAGAGGAGTTTTTCTTACCGGGGACCTAAAAAAACCAACCTAACCTGACCTAACCTAGGTTAGGTTTTTTTTTTTTTAGGTCCCCGGTAAGAAAAACCCATCTAAAAATAGTGGCCTCCGTATAATGAATAAGTACCCAGAATTTTTACAGAACGGTGATTTGCTGGACCAGGGTATACAGGGTGGTGCATTTTTCGATGCTCACCATTGCTATATTGGAAACCGTAAAAAATATAAAGTCGGTTAAATAAGAGGAGAAAAGTTACACATTTTTATAGCCATTAAGAATCTGAAAAGAAATTCTGGATATTTTGATTCGTTTTTGATTTATTACAAAAAAAAAGTGAAAAACGTGATTTTAGGAAAATATTATCTTCTCTACCATTTACGCTATTTAATTATTTAAACTTGATAATTTTATATTTTTGACTATCCTGGGTTTGATGACATCAACAGAAATTTTCTAAGCCTTCTAGATTTCAAGTTGCGATAGTCAACTTTTTTATTTCTTATGGCCGCCATATTAGACTTTTACACTATCAGACAGACAAAACAATTAGGTTTTCAGATTGGTAAACAACATAACCGTTTTATTTTAAAAAGCTTGTTGAAATTTGAAAATTTGTATAAATAATTTACAAAATCGAGAATGCTCTGAAAAACAATTGAAACTATGGTATAAATAAAAGACAGAACATTTGTGACGTTCTGCTATTCTTTTATTTTCTTAATTAATTTTATTAATTAGTTCACTTGTGATGTTTCTTTTTCACAATGCTTTTTTTTTTTAACAGTGTAACGTCAACTGGTTACGTGCAGGTAGTGGAGACGACGGTGTTCGAGCGCCAAATTTATTAACGTGGTTATTTCCTCGGGTAACTCCTGGTATATGACGGAGTCGGGTCTCCCTTCCTGCTGAAGTAGTCGAGTGAGTAGCTACAGTGAAGAAAATTTAACAATTCCAGGGGTCGGGCTCTAGATAAATATAGTTTGGGATGTGAAATAAAATTGCCCAGTTAGAAAAACCAAAATAACATTTTATTACCACATGATTCGTAAAATTAAAACATATTCCTCGTTGATTACAATTATTAACGTGCTCCTAGTTTTAGGCTCCTCCCTAATTAACAAAACAATCGTACTAGGTGTCCGGTTTTTTATTTAAATTTAAAAAAATAATGACAATAATAATACAGGGTTTGACATTAATTTAAAATCTCTCGGTAGTGACTTCTGGGGCTCTGAGTCCAGTAACGAATAAATAAAAAATGATCGACTTAATGACGTTAGGTCGATCTAATGAAACAATAATTTAATTTAGTCCAGGTTGGTCCTTAAAAAGAGAGTAAAACGGTGCGGTACGGAAGCTGAGTCGTGGCAACCGGCTCAGTGATTAACTTACGGGTACTAAGTAGGGTTGCCAACTCTACATTTGTCCAAAAGCGTACACGGCGGTAAGCTAAAAAAAAAAAAAGCTCACCGGCACATTGTGTGCTCTTTTTGCTTGTTTTGGTGGTGTATCGTTGTTGTCATCATCTGAACTTGTATTCATTTTTTAAAGAAGGGATTTCTAAATGTAAAAGTGAAATAACAACTGCAAAACTATTATTCTAAATGGTCATATAACAAAAACAATTATAAATACCTTCGACAAAGCACTACCACTACACAAACAAGAAGCACGGTCGGAGAATTCCCGACCCTGTCCGATCTATAGCCGACGGAGATAAATCGTCAACTTGTCGATCGTCACCGATAAACAGGGCTTGGAATCGGAACATTTATATTCGCGCCATCGAATAGTTCAAAAAAGTTTTTATGATCAAAAAGCGTACATTACAATAGATTTCTTCAAACGCATGCGTACAGCGTACACGTTAATATTTTATTACAAAAACGCGTATGTACGCTCCAAAAGCGTACAGTTGGTAACCCTAGTACTAAGTCATGGCAACACCGCCTTAGTAAACAGGAAAGCTAAGTCGTGACAACACCGCCTTAGCGTATAACGGACGGATACTAAGTCGTGACAACATCGCCTTAGCTAGAGGACCTGGCTGGATCTCAGGCCAGAACATTGAAAAAGGACAACTATAGAATGGCCACTCTCAGGAGAAGGGGCAAACACTGTTTGTGTCGCCCTTCGTTCAAATGCTAACTAGTTACTAGCCAGTAGTTATATACAGGGTGTTTCTGAATGATGTAGCATAATTTCTACTGTTGAATCTACATAAAAAAAAAGGACGATTTAGCCCATCATGCCTTATAGAAAGTTGCATCGTTGCTAAGTTACAGGCCCATGAAGAGGAGATGAAAAATTGTTTTTTTATTGATAAATCAAGAACGCTTTGACCTACAACATTTATATTTGGCACGTATTTTACAATAGGGAATAAAATCCCACCATAGTGGGCGCTACAATCGATAATAGCAGAGAAATAACAAAACAGTGTTTTGCTAAAATAGCCGATGACTTTCTCATGTCCATCTTGCATTTGTGACAGAACGCCGCCAATTCCCACATTGCTCGCGTCTGTATCCAACACGAATCGGCCTTCTCTACGTGGATAGCTCAAGATTGGCGCCGCCATTAAGATTTGTTTTAAATGTTTGAAAGCCTTCTGACATTCTTCTTCCCATTTAAAACTTCTTCCTTTTTCGGTTAGCTTTGTTATGTTAGCAAATCCAGGTACAAAACGGCGGTAATATGTGCATAGTCCCAAAAAGCTACGAAGTTCGTGTTTGTTATTTGGCACCGGCCACTCTTGAACCGCGCGAATCTTGTCAGGATCTGCAGCTATTCCATTAGCCGAAACAATGTGTCCTAAATACTTGACTTTTTTCTGACATATGTGGCACTTTTTAGGACTGAGTTTTAAGTTTGCGTCTTTAAACCTTCGGAACACTTGTTCCAAATTCTTCAGGTGGTCGTTAAAGGACTCACCGACTACAATCACGTCATCCAGGTATACTAAGCATGTGTTCCAAGCCAGCCCTTTAAGCACCATTTCTATGAGCCTTGTAAAGGTCGCAGGAGCATTACATAAACCAAAAGGCATGACTGTAAATTGCCAAAGTCCCGAACCGATGGTGAACGCTGTCTTTTCTCGATCTTTAGGTTCCATGCCTACTTGCCAGTAGCCGCTCTTCATGTCCAGCGTCGAAAACCATTTCGAACCGGACAGCGTGTCCCAAGTGTCATCAATCCTTGGTAGTGAATAGCTGTCTTTCTTGGTGACATTGTTTAGCTGGCGGTAGTCTATACAGAATCTCGTAGAACCATCTTTTTTTTTAAACTAATACTACTGGTGAAGCCCACGGACTACTTGATGGCTCGATGATACATTGTTTGACCATGTCTTCGATGGCCTTCTCGGCTTCATCACGTTTAGCTAACGGTAATCGTCTCGGGCGCTGACGTATTGGTTGTAAGTGCCCAGTATTTATGTTATGCTTTACCATAACAGTTCCACCCTTAAAATTATCTTCCATAGCAAGATGTCTTGATAGCGGTCGTTCAAGCTTTTTATTGCATCGTTTTGGGCTGGAGTCAAGTCCTTGCAGGACGAAGTTACCATGCCCAACAACTTGAAAGAACCAGTTTTCGAAACGTTTTTAGCTGCGGCCGTTGTCATTTTACGAACAATGGTGGATACTGGTGAACATATTCCAATCTCAGTACCTTTTTTTAGAGTGGTTGGGAAGTTATTGAGATTCATCAGACGAACTGGCATCAAGTCTTTAGCTCTGACCAATACCTTACCCACTAGGATCCCTTTGCCTATCTGGTCGTCGTACTTTGGCTCAAATATTCTCACGCAGCCCTCTCGAAAATTTCCATCCAGATGAGCCGACGCAATCATCTCACTGTGTCCTGGCAAGGTAGTGTCCTCAGCTAGTGTGACCGGTACTGGTGACGAGAAAATACTATTTTAGCCTTTACCTTGTAGAGGAGCAAGAAAATATAGGAGCTGATGAATTTAAATGAATGTGTAAGGCGGGGCTGAAAAATTCCAGTGCTTCAATAAATTTATAGTCGAATGTTCAAACAAATAGCAAAACGAATTTACATTTTAAATGCAGCGTTTCTTTTTATGCTGGTCACCTCGCACATTAGCATAAAAAGGCTGCTGTTGAATTAATCCAGAAAATGAGATAACTGAAATGGTTCCCAAAACAAATTCGCTAACAAGACAGAAGTTTTTAATGTAAACTGTAAGACTCGAGTAAGTAAGCGCGTTCGATATTTAATTTAATTTCATCCTATTTTATTTTACTTAACCCCTTACTGCATGACTTTTTAAATTTTCAAATAAATTTTTTTGAATGTGTACAATATATTACAGAATGCTAAAAAAATGTTAAAAAAATTTTATTTTTATTTTAAGACGAAATTTTTTACCTTTTCTGTTTTTTTTTCTAATATGTAATACCATGCATATATACTACATACATAATTTTTATTCATAAAAATTAAATGATTTGGCACAAAGGATTTAGACGTTATTATAGTAAAAAAAAATTACACGTCGAATTTATAATGTAAATAAATAAAATGCAATAACATAAATTTACCCAATTTGCATAAATGGCGGTAGTAGGCTGGAAATGTTAAGCTCTTTGACGTTTTTTAATGTATATTTTCTGTAGTTCAACATAGATGGTGCAATTTTTCAAATATTACGCGTGAAACTGTATATTATTAGTATAGTACACTGTAGAAGGCGCTACTATATGAGAACTATGACTAATATCGCTTTATATGGTACGTATCATATCTGATACAATATGCGGTAAGGGGTTAAAAGTATTGAAGCTTGCCATTTCAGCTTCACTATTTATTTATATACCTAATTTCGCACTTAATTGAATCGCATTATCAAGGAATATCAGCCGTTGTTCGCCACGCCTGTTTATTTTATTTCCATTGTTTTAGAAAATTCTCAGCTAATAAAAAACAGGAAAATATAATCGATTCGCAAGTAAATTTTATTGGACCTGTTCCAATATACGATATATCACTTTTTCGATTTCCTACGGTTTTTTTTTTTGTATTGGACCATAAAATTGATCAGTTGAGATTAGTTATAAATGTAACACTTAGCGCCAGTTTTATAACGGATTATTGACCAGAAATGTTTAAGTATGTTTTTGTGTGTATTTATTTAGCTTATTAAAGAGTTTTGTGAATAAAAATAAAGTTTATTGTATTGAGCATCGAGATCGCGGTAATTTTTCATTAATCGTCCAGTCTTTTGCTTCTCTACAAGCTATTATTAGGAAATTACAAAAATTTCTGCTGAAACACTGCGCTGTGATAGGTTTGTTCCAGCAAGGCTATGTGCGATCCAATGTACTATCAGGATTCTGCGCAGTATCGTTATCATCACGTTTCAGCTAGGTCTCTGATAGTTCACCGAACAGCTTTTCTAGCTGTTCTAAAATTAATACATGAACTAATTCAACTAGTCAGTGTACGGTCAAAACAGTTCGTCAATGAATGCATGCACTAGCGCTTGGATTTTTACACGCATGCGCTGTTTACAACTACCTTGACCAGAGCTCGTTGGTTAAAACCTTTTTTTAAACGCATTATGATTTAAAATATATTTTGGTCATATAACGTGGGCTTTTTTCCGTTTAATAATACATAGGTTTAATGAGATTATTTTTATAAACAAACAAGATAATCAAGATGTTTGTAAGCTTCACAACTTTGCCTCTGCTCTGTCGGCGGTAAGGGCAGTGGGTCCTGAAAAATCTACAACATTTTTTGGTCGCCAGGTGTTGCGTAAGAACATAAATCAGTCAAACTAACGAAGGACCATTCATTGAATTCAATTTAAAAAACGAAAAGGTTGGGTTCACTAACCAGTTGGATGCACATAAACGGCACATGGGCAAAATGCGACTCTTCACTCTTCTTGCCCGAAGAGTGGCCTTTCTGGCGGGCATACGCGATGGCTATGAAACTAACCAAAAACGCGAGACAAAAAGCAAAATTTAAAAATGGAACAAAACCAACATTTAGCCCAACGAACGATACCTAACACCAGGAATTAATAAAACTCGCGAAGAAATAAAAAGTAGAAAGGTTTAACGTAGATCAAAATTGTAGAGGTTCAACCAAGTGGTTTGTTTACAAAAAAATTTAATATCTAATGTATATAAACATTGAAAAAACAGGACAGATTCAACGCAATGTTTTGTTTATAAAAAGTAATAAGCCGCAATCACAACAAAAAAATTTAGCCCTCCCAAACTAAAACTGTCGGCGGTAACCCCAGCTACGCTATGCCACCTGCTTCACTGATACGTTTAAATTAATCAAATTGCAAAATAACAACCTAACCAGCCTCGCATCTAGCTGTTACACACCAGTGCCGAACAAAACCCCACAACAAAAAAATGGCACGTCGACAGGGGTGGGAAGTTATCGTATCAGAGCTCTGCTAGGATTATACCCTTGTGCTTTTGAGGTTCAACAGTGTCTTCGAACGGAAAATATCTTAATAACCAGCAATAATAATAAGCAGAAAAATTGTACGATGGCGTTCCCAGAAATATAATACATTTTTAAATTCAAAATAAATAAATACCCGTGGATTGGTATTCATAAATCTAATTGTTTACGCCAAACACAATAAAAATAATACTTAAACAGAGCACCATAACACTAGTTAGTATTGTTAAATTCAAATCACCCAACCCTCGTAGATTGGTATATTCATAAAGTCAATCAGTCAAGTAGAATACAGTAAAATGATATTGTTAAATCCAAATAACTAGCATTTTTGTTGACGGGTCCAACTAACCACACACGGCGTCCGCCCCGAAGATGTTGAAAATAAGTAAATAACGGATCTGACCTTTTTACGTCGGCGTTCTTTCTCGTCCTTAAGCAGGACTGTAGGAGATAGGCGTTGAACTGAACAGAAATTAGTGACTACCGTTCCACGGTACCATCTTAATAGCTAGGTGTATGTTTAAAATGGATTTCCACTGAAGAATAGCTAGCTCCCTACGATTATCACCCCATCGCCACCAGCACTTGGTGAAGTTGGCACATGCTCACACAGGACACAGTAACAGAATTACCATTAAGAAGTCTTGGTTATTGCTTAAAGGGTAGAAGCAATATTTTTATGCTTACGGCATTCTGTTACTGTGTCCTGTGTGAGCATGTGCCAACTTCACCAAGTGCTGGTGGCGATGGGGGGTAATTTATGCTTGTAAGGGACCGGCGTGGCTGTCATATGAACGCTGTGTTCACTTGTAAGCGTTTGTGCGTAAAAGTATTTATGAAGGTTGTAACACCCATTCCACATTTATGGCCTACATTTCATTTATCCTATGCATTTGAAAAACAGAAAACCTTAACCAACCTTTAACCTGGACCTTTTATTATTGACCAAGCGAACGAGGATGAGGTTAAAGGTCGGTGAAAGTTTTTTTAAATTGTAATTTTTAATGGATTGCAAAAACCTTTGTGATGAGTTTTACGCCCAAACGCTTACATGTGAACGTAGCGTTTATACACGTGAACAAAGCGTTAATACCTGACAGCCACGCCGGTCCCTTACAAGCATAAATTACCAAAATATCACTATCCAGCATTCCGAACAAGGTTGCTAAATGCGGATTCGAGCCTGACTGAAAATATGTTTGGGTTTTTCAGGAAAAGGCTAAAAAATTATTATATTATAATTAAGGACATATGCAACATAATTGAATCCAGGTTTACCCAGTTTTTCTTCTTTCATTTCCCAGACAATTGAATTTCAACTGTAATATACTGAGAAAATTATAACAAGCCTCATATTCCTCATCTTCCAATTTTAATGAAATAAATTTATAGCGGTTTTCTCTTAAAGGTTAATGTCTTTTAATAATATTCACAAGGTAAAAAAGTGAAAAGATTGGATAAAGCGATACATGCAGTACTAACATTCCTAAGGGATGAAGAGATTTGAGCGTGTTATCAAATTAACTAAAAGCAAAGTTACTGATAGACTGGCAAATTTAAAATCTAGACAGCAAACTGCTTTAGAATCAAAATTTGATGTGTTTATGGTTAATAAGAAGTGGCATTAAACATAAATAATGCCATAAACATATCCAATCTACACACAGCTTATCCAAATCATAATAATAAGAAAGAATCAGCTAACAAAAACACATTATGCTTTGTTGATAATCCAAAAATGAAGTTTTATTTCTTTGAGTATACTTTATAGATCGTTTAGTATAAGATGAAAATTATTTATTCAATTAAATTTCCATAGGATAGTTTCACGCGCTGATTAAATTCATTTCGGCGCAATGAAGTACGTCTTTTAATATTTAAATTTTCCGCCAGTATCTATTGAAGCTAACGCAAACTATGGAATCGTTGTATGACATTTAGCCGCGTCTCAACCTGTGTTGTAGACCGTGAAGAAAACAGCTAAAAAATTTCAAATATCTGTCAATCGTCAACACGTGCGCACGCACTAAGAAATCATCCCTTTTTCATCGCGTCCTCCTTAAATAAAAATTAAAAACCAACTTGATGACTTCTTCATTTGAACACCCGTTATCTCTTGAACATCGTTATAATTACTTCATTGATAAAGTTAATCTCGTTAATCCTATAAGCTATTTCATTCACTTGTCAAAATTTATAGAACAACCCTCTGGTGAATATATGATTAATACCCAAATTACATTGTACTTGCATTACACTTGAATGTAATAATATCGATTTATTCCACATGGATAATTTGTATTTGACGTTGATAAATGAGGTGCAGCCAATTACTCTTGGAAATAGTCCACAGAGTTTTGTTGATTTATGCACAACTTGACACTATTTATCAGAAAACTTGTACTATACGAGTATCTGGGCATAGTACAAAACATGTAATAAGCCAAACGCGATGGTTTGTACATGTCTATGCTAAAAAGACATAATGTGTTTTTTCAACGCAGAAGGGAAAAGGAACTCCATTTGCTAGGTAATAGAACATTTCTTTATTTTGTAACAGCTGTTTTCTTACGAGTTTCATAGGAGGGAGCTATTCAGAGACGAGTCGTTTTTTATTTAAGGTTCCAGACTATGTCGCCAATATTCTATATTCTAAGAACTGCCATGATTTATCAACATTATATGCAAAATATTTTGTGTTTACGTCCCACATTGAAATGTGATACGAAATTTGGTTACATGGATTAAAACTACCTGTTAAATATATCCTGCTTCTTGTTTTTTTTTTCGTTATAAATTGTGCCGTGTTCACTGGGACATGGCTTCGTAAATCCTTATAACGCTGTTATCAAAATGCTTGAAGTGGATACGAAGTTAACTGTCTGCCTGAATATTTTAGACAGTGAAATGCGCAAGTACAATTAGAAGTTTAATAATAATATCTTGCCCTTAATGCAATAACTAGGTAACTTGAAATTAGTGTTTGCTCAGAAAATCAATTTTTAATAGTGAAAAAAAGAAATTAACATGAAAAATATTTAATTGTTTTTTTGCTATAACCTTAGAAATTTAAACAAAGTAAGTATTTTGTTTCCTTACAAACGATAATAATATTGTATTTCATATGTTAAAAGATTTTAAAAAAATGTGACATATCTAGTTATAGCACTAAAAAATTAGTAAGTAATTACAACTGTGTACACATGAAAATACATTTTTATTCATTAAACTGTTTACCAAATTACCAAATAGTAATTGTAAATAGATGTTTCACTCACTACCACTCCGGTCACTTTCTGAAGGTTGAGAATCTTAAGGTTTTCCAAGAATTATCTTAGCGTTCCCATACAACAGATCATAGATGATAACATACCGCTTAGGATAGTAAAGGATCATCTTGCGCTGTAGACACGTTTTAATACATTTCATAAAAAGATTAAACCGTAGTTGTAGATATAATCTAGAAGTTAGTACATTATATTTTATGGTATAATTAATAAATAAATCTTTTTTAAAAAAGTGACTTGTACATTCGAAAACATAATTGACGTTTGTCTACTTGAAGTGGGAGATTTTCATAGGAAGATATCGAGGGTCTCATATCAGAGGGGCGTATGCGCCAAAAATACAAAAATGGAGATTCTTCGCCAAAAATGTGTTAAACTGTAGAAGAAAAAATGTTTGTATGTCAGAAAAATCAACATATTTTGATATACAGGGTGTAGACTCGGATCACGCAACATAGCAATTTCAATGGTAAAATTTTAAAAGTTGTATTCTTGCTCCCCTAATTATTTTAGAAAAAAAGTGCAAATACGTTTTTTGTAGAGAAAAAAATTGTAGAGAAAAAAGTTTTGGATAGCTATTAAGTCATTGAATCCTAAAGCACCCCCCACCATACTGATAGCCAACACCTCAGTTGTTTCAGCATCCCATGTCATAATGGTGCATGGTGTGAAAGTATGTAAGAATTCATTGTATTCAGCACCTACCAGTGGTACTGGGGGGCCAAATTCACCCACACCACCTGGTGCAAAATAGGCCCTTTGTGAGCTAAGTTGCTGCCCTTGGGGTCTCAAGTATTGAGTAATGGCGTTAGCTGCAAACGCGCCATATTCAACATAAGCAAAAGGCATTGGGCCCGTTACAGCCTTTTGATATTGGTCGGTGCCTCTTAAAGACCTCCAACCCCGTTGCTCGAAGTTCGTTTGTAGGACTACTTCTTTAGACAAGTCTACCTTGGGACAAGGTACAACAATCCCCCACTCCCTTGGTCTTACATTTAAGAAATTGTCCACAGCGAAGGGGTTATATAGCCGTGGGGTCACTATTTCAGGGATATCTACGTATGCTGCAGCTATATTAGGCCTTGAATTATAACTACCCAACCAATTATTACCCCTGCTTGTGTGTCTAGCAACGTCAACACCTATGAACTTGGGAAAGCAGTCCTTGATCGTATTGAAAATAGGAGCTTCTGCTCCTTGTGGGACAGGTGATGTGATATTGTTCAGGCTCTGAACTAATTGTACAGCAGCAGGTGGTAATTCCGCGCCCGTGTACCACTCCCTCAGCCTATTGCCCGCAATCTGTATTGAGTGTAGTACCGTGGTAGCAAAGGTACTATACAGTGCAGTGTATAAAGTTACCAACCTAACACGATCCGCATTTCGCATAGTACCATACAGATTTACTTCTGCACCATCATCGACTCCCGCAGGAGGGCGAACTCCTGCCAATCGCAATAGCACGTTGTAGTCCTGGGGTCTTGGGAGACCAATATCTATGGCACGGAAGTCAGGCAAGATGTACTGAACTTGTGGCTCGCCAGCAAGTTGACTGTACCTAATACCTGCATGGTCCATTACCCAATAGAGTCCTTCAACAAGGAAGCGCATTTCATTGCGCTGTTGTGCTAATTTAACCGCGAATGCAATTAATGTCTCAGATGACAAGTCAGCTGCTTGGGGGGCTGCTCCGCCAGCCCCATGATTCAATACAGTCACATTAATGGTAGGCCAATCAACATAGGTGGCATGGGGAACTATTTCCCCAGCTGCGCTGTCATACCTATGTCCGCCCCTGGCGAGATAATGGATGGCCATTAAATCGTTGATGTCATAATCCGATCTATCAACCATTACGATGTCACCCCTGAGAATAGGAGTGACAATGTTATTATAATCTAAGTTGGCATCATCTAGATTGACAAAGGCGACAGGGTTGACCCCTGCAAAAGGCACCGCCAGAGGAGCCACTCCAGCGTACGTATATAGGTCTCGTACATATGCAAACCATAATAATTTTGCATACATCCCGAAATTGTTTACTGAGTTAACAGATTCTATTAGGTAATTGGATAGATTACGCACGGTATTGTGGTTTGCCGGTTGTAGTTTAGGAACAATAGCGCTAGTTACAGCCCTCTCACTAATTGTTCCCCCCACGTAGAACTTCATTATCTCACTTAAGGGCAACGGACTGTGGACGAAACCTTCAATCCAGTTTATATTTAAGGTACGTCGATCGGCTGCATTGATCGGTTCAGGTGCATACATTAACACCCTCGTATTGATTTGCACCCCAACATCAAGACCACCGCCTGGGGCAGATGGGTTAATGATGGATGTTATCTGAGATGAATTGTCATCGAAGGCAAACTGGTCGTTAGCATCCCGTAGTTTGCTCCACATTACACGTACATAGTTAGCCTCAGTGTGGGCAAGGGCCACTTGACTGTGCAATAACTGCTCAGCCACGTTGGCCTCATGAACACTACGGTCCCCTATTTTGTGCAATGTGCGACCCCTACTCCTAACACCTCCTCTCTTAGTTGTGCAGGGGGCGATTGTCTCAGAAGGGAAATTGTCTATGATTACAGGTCTCGCCCCTACTTGGCTTGATTGTGGTGTTATTCCACTCACTTGAGTGTCTGAGATTTTTTCAACATCTAATACTGCAATTGTTGCTGGAGGTATTTCATCTGTGCATGTATTAGTTTTGACTTCATGTGTGGTTTGAGAACCACCACTACTAATGGCAGTTGTTGGGTTAGAAGGGGCAGATGCAGTGGGCTCTCCTGGAGTCTCAATTTTCTTGGACTCCTGGTCTTGGTCCGAAACACCTTGGGCCAGCATGGAAAGGTAGAATTCACGTGCCCGTTGAGCTTGTTCGCTCACGGGCGTTTCCACGGTTGGCACCAGTGGTTTGTCGTTCTTTAGGACCACTTCAATCTGGTTAACCTGATTTGAAGTTTGGGGAATAGGAAGGGTTGGTCCTGTTGTCCCTTCCTGGTCAGGTTTATGCCCTCCGCTAGGCAGATGGGTCTTTGCCTGAGATACAATCTTAGGTGCCTCCTGACTAGCCATTTTGCCCCTAAGATTGTAGTGGGTAGGTTGACGATCGCGTATTGGCGTATCATCTCCCTTCTTGGGTTTATCCATGGTGACTATTATATGGATACTCCCTATTTTAAACGCTCGATTTGCTAAACCAACCTTGCTAATATAAGAACTGCTAAATATGATCCGAGTAGCAGGATCTTATACTAATCTAGATATAGTTAGAAAATATTTTAAAAACTTAGGATAACTATACAGCACAGTACGCTCCTAAACGTACTGGCAGTGGCTTACTCCAACTTACAATCCGCCAAATTGATTGTCTTTTAAAAACATAAGCCATGTTTCATACCTAAAACTAATATTTTTCGAGTTATCGCGATTTTATTGTAAATTATTAGGGCAACGTAATATTTTCGATTAGTCTATGAAGGTTGACACCAGTAATTTTGAAACAATCGAAACATAAAAACAAGAAAATTGTAATAATATTATCTTTTCCTTTCGAATTTTCAAAATTTTTTGTAATGTAGATGTAATTTTAACAATCTTACGTTTATATGAAGATTTCCTATCAGGGCCACAATATTTTTCATATAATTGATTTTGATCGTTTGCGAAAACAATGCTGATTAAATAAAAGTCACTGACCAGACTTATTTTTAAATTAAAAAAAAAAGTGTTAAGGTTGAAACCGTTTCCGTTTCAACCGAAAATCATACTGTAGAAACGCAAAAAATCAGTTTATAGGATTTAATAATTGTCCCATCACACTACTCCAATGAATAAATGCATAATTTTTAGAAACCTGGATTTAAATGTAAAAATGGTAAAATTACATCTACATTTTTAGAAATGTCGAAAATAAGTGAGGAAAAGGTAATATTATAACTTTCTTGTTTTTATCTTTCAATTGTTTTAAAAATACCGGTGTCTACCTTCATAGCCTAGTCGAAAATTTTATGTTGCCCTAATAATTTACAATAGAATCGCAATATCTCGTAAAATATCAGTTTTAGGTATAAAACATGGTTAATGTTTTTGAAAGACAATGAAATTTTCTACAAGACTGTGTAAAAATATACAGGGTGTTGTATTTAAGAAAAATGAGTTATCAATGTTTAAAGTTTCACGAGTTTGTCCAACCGTAAAAAACACACTGTATAATATTTTAAAAATGTTGCTAACGCAAAGTGTTAAATAATCTATTTTCAATCTAATGTTTAAACGAAATTCTACTGCTCTTTTAAACAACTTAAATGTTGAAAGAATTGAAAATGCTGTATCGCTCAAAATTTTCACAAAAATGTAAATTTTATGAAAACGGTTGACTTAGGACGCATAAAATCAAATACATTTTTAAGGTAAATTTTAAGAGGAATCCAAAAATGTAAAAATATACAGGGTGTTCTATTTAAAATTTCAAAGTTTGAGTTCGTTTCGGGTTGAACCGGAAGCCGTATTGCAACCTCAATATTTTCAACGAATCCGAAAAATACCCATAACGCTCAGATACAAAATTTCATTGTTATATCCGCAATATCGTTCTAGATATTTGTCTGTTTCCATACTTTTGCGCATCCCTGTATTGATCCGGTTCTTGTCATATTTAAAACAAAACTTTTTAAAATAAGTAAGTAAAAATACTATACACAGCTTACAAATAATATCACAAAATAAAATTCGCATGGTTACTTTGTTCAGCCTTTCTCGCACGGGTCATAATTAAATACTTCTTCGTTGGCTGCTCCACTTTTTGGGCTTGCGATTTTCGGGGCCTACCTTTTTTTTTTTTTTTTTTTTTTTTGGGTGTAGTGAAAAGCTGGTCAATCCCACTTAAATTTGACAAACTGCTGTCACCTGTTACAGATTTTTCTGGAGTTTTGAAAAGTTGCTCCAGCTCCACACACCGCTTAAATCAATTGCGTGGTAACTATCTCTTTTTTTGGTGTTACATATTGGACTTAAATTAATTTTTAACGTTTTTGTCTTATTTTTTTTTGGCGTGTAATTTTTTTTGCGTATAGTAACATTTTCAAAATTTAGTGGTAGGATGTTCGATAAATCCATGATGTGAACCGCTACAATCCTGAAAAAAAAAATCATTAACGATAATAATAAAAACGAACATCATCATTAATACAACACCCTGTACATTTTTACACAGTCTTGTAGAATATTTCATTGTCTTTCAAAAACATTAACCACGTTTTATACCTAAAACTGATATTTTAACAACTAAAACTGCAACAGAAATCCAGATATTGAACATTTTATACAGTGCAGTTCAGAGTGAACAAACGTAAATGCATGGACCTACATACAGTTTTTTTTTTTGTTGTTGTTTGGCATTGGACTGTAGTCCATCAGCCACATTTTTAAGTTCTGGAAAATTGTCCATGTTGTTTAGGATAGAAAACCTATTATTAGTTACTGTTTTAGCATAAGATGGGTTGTCAATCAAGTTTTCGGCCTCTTTGAAGTTAATATTCTTAGATGCCATACGTCTTTTGATATCTTGTTGCTTAGTGAATATAGGACATTTTCGAAATAGGGTGTTATGTGAAGTACTTTTACAATGTATGCAATTTTTATTATCGAGTTCGCATTTGTGATCATCTTGGAGTGTTTTTCCGCAATTTTTACAGCGCTCCTGACCTTTACATTGTTTTGCGGTGTGGCCGTATTTCAAACACTTAAAACACTGGACTACCGGATATATTATGTAGGGCTCAACTATGAAGTTAACAAGATTAATCTGTATGTTATTTGGTAAAAGATTACCTAAAAATGTAACAATAATATTTTGCCGTGGTACGTATTGTACGGTATCATTTTGCGTTTCATTCGCTGAACCGCTATTACCTATATCTGTGTTGCAAATAATCGCTTTCTTAAGATAATCCTCGTCGAAATAAGTATCAACCATTTTTATCATGCCTTTTTTGGAAGTAAAAAATCTGGGAATATAAGCTATTAACTTGTTTTGCGTGATTACTTCGTGACCGACGAGTAGGTTGGCAGAGAAATACGATTTAAATATAACTTTGACTCTGTTAATTCCAATTGATTTGATATCTAATACATATTTTTTAAAGAAAGGGGGAATTAAACAGAAAGTGTCCTATCCGAATAGGAAATAATCTACCTATGTTTTTATTAGTATGTTCTACATATACGAAATAGGGTCCAGAGTCCGTATTTCTATACTTATTTGATAATCGTTCGTCGATCTCGTTATCATCTGGCGGCCCAGGGCCGCCCGATTTCTCCCCCATCACCACTTGCCTGCTACCAAAGTACGTCTATCGTTAATCCAAAAAGAATCTTCAGCAAAAAGGGACACAAAATGTTTAAACTGAGCACTGCAAACACCTGGTCACTCTTAGCACTGAATCAACAATGCACATGTATGTACATACATACATAGTTCGTGAGTTCGTGATATACCTTTATATTTTTTGTAAATAATGTTGTTTTGTTTAATGAGAATACTATTTGTTTTGTTTGGTGAGAATATTACTTTTTTTTTAATGTTTTGTCATCAATAAAATATCCTGAGTTCTTATTAATATTTTTATTATAAATGAAAGTAACACTGACTAGCAAGAGCACACGAAATCAAAATAAATGTGCCGATCACATATTGAACGGCGAAACATATTTTACAACTACATTCATAAAGCAATTAAAAAAAAAAATTGTTGTATTATTTTACATTGCAAAGTAGCTAAACTTTTACATTTTTGTGTTGTGACAAGGAAGTTAAGTTAGACCTTTTGTGGATTTAGTGTCGCCACAATAAAAAAATACAAATTATTTTGTTAAAATAATAGAAATAAAGGTATCAGTTATGTACTTCAATACAATTATTGTAAATGAATAAAATGGTTTAAAAAAAGGGTGTTTCAAAAATTATAGGCGATGCTGCTGTATTGCATCGTCTTGCCAAGATACTGCACCTGTAGAACAGAGATAGTCCCTAAATTCATCTCTGGTATTTCTACTCTGTGCATTTGTTTTATTTCCCCCTTGTTTGGTTAAATGTTGTAGATTCTTTTGTAATTCTCCTGGATTTTCAATGTTTGCATTCATTTTGTTGTTACATTTATAGTTGTGAAGCAGTACACAAGCAAGTGTTATTTTTTCTACTTTTTCTGGTCTAAGATTGATTGGATTTAACAAGACCCTAAATCGATTTGCTAGTATTCCAAACGCATTTTCGACACATCGACGTGCTCTCGAAAGTCTACAGGGTGATTGATTGAGACCGGGCATTAAAAATATATGAAGAATGAAAAAGGGTATGGATCTGAAATTTTGGTTATGACCATAATGGCATCTGATCTGTTTATTGAAAATATTTTCAAGATGGCGACACTTCCGCAAATACCGGAAGTTGGCGTCTACTTTTTTATTTTCAATACAATGGTCTATTTTTTAGTGCATTTTTGGATTCAAAACGTTATTTTAGAGGGACTTTTATTAGCATTCCCTATACCTAAGTGCAGTCAGTTTTTAGATTTTTGGACTTATTTGAAAATTTTTTGATTTTCACCGTGATGCTTAATATTATCTAACATGGCCATTTTTAAAGAAAAAACGCTTAAATTTAGACCATGCCTAGAAGAAACCTTGGACTACATCCTGGAATTTTTGCAATCGATGAATTACTTACAGGGTGTCCAAAATTTAATTTTCTTTTAATACAACTTCAGACCACTAAAACTCGTTTTTTTCAAATACAATGCCCAAACTTTTTTTTCATTTTCTAATGCAAAATTACATTCTGCATCAACCTGTATTAGCGTTTCCTATACCTATCTGCAACAGTTTTCGAGTTATTAAAAATTTTTGATAAAGTTAAGAGAAATTGCAAAATTTTTAAATAGTAAGCCTTGGAAATGACAGCAAATGCCAATATTAATAACTGTAAACCACTTTTATTGCGTTTGTCTGAAGCATCCATGAAAATGTATAATCAAGAGTATTCAAACACGAATATTTTGAACTTATTTTATATTCATGAAGGATGTAACAAGATTATTGAAAGAACTTGCCGCGTGGTCAGTGAGAGTTATCCTTATTTGACTGTAATGACCAAACAGAAATTTTAATGAATAGAATCAATTTTTTTTCAATTTAGAAGAGTGAAATCTGCTTGTATTCGACCTAAGCGTGTGACAAATGATGAAACTAACAAAGTTAACATCCTGAGATATTTTAATGACCATCCTCAGCGATCAATTCGATTGGTAGCGCAAGACTCGGGTTTAACATACTATGCTGTACAAGCTACATTAAAAATACACAACTATTCGTTCACACTTTCAATAATCTTCTGAATTTGTCCAAGAATGTAAAATAAATTCAAAATATCCGTGTTTGAATACTCTTGATAATCCATTTTCATGAATACTTCAGACAAACGCGATAAAAGTGGTTGACGGTTATTAAGTATTAGCATTTGTTGTCATTTCCAAGGCCTACTGTTTAAAAATGTTGCAATTACTCTTAACTTTATCAAAAATTCTTAATAACTCGAAAATTGTTGCAGATAGGTATAGGAAACGCTAATACAGATTGATGCAGAATGTAATTTTGCATTAAAAAATGAAAAAAAAGTTTGGGCATTGTATTTGAAAAAAACGAGTTTTGGTGGTCTGAAGTTGTATTAAAAGAAAATTAAATTTTGGACACCCTGTAAGTAATGCATCGATTGCAAAAATTCCAGAATGTACTCCAAGGTTTCTTCTAGGCATGGTCTAAATTTAAGCAGTTTTTCTTTAAAAATGGTCATGTTAGATAATATTAAGCATCACGTTGAAAATCAAAAAATTTTCAAAAAAGTCCAAAAATCTAAAAAATGACTGCACTTAGGTATAGGGAATGCTAATAAAAGTCCCTCTAAAATAACGTTTTGAATCCAAATACGCAATAAAAAATAGACCATTGTATTTGAAATAAGAAAGTAGACGTCAACTTCCGGTATTTCCGGAAGTGTCGCCATCTTAAAAATATTTTCATTAAACAGATCAGATGCCATTATGGTCATACCCACAATTTCAGATCCATACCCTTTTTCATTCTTCATATATTTTTAATGCCCGGTCTCAATCAATCACCCTGTATGTTCGTTATATTTTATTAAATGTACCGTCAAGTCTCGTGTATAAAAGCAATTATCTGCTCAGCGAACGATCTGCCGATGCTCTCCAACGACACTAAATTTAATATGCAGCGCGCTAGATTCATAATTAAATTCCTAGATAAACACGGTATGCAAAATTCGATGTAGAAACTTTATATTATTTACATAACAGCGATTGATGGATTATATTACAGTGTATAAAACTTTCATAAACGCTTATAAAATGAACGACGGTCCCTAGAGTATACAATATCTTATTCGATAATATATTCACTACTGAACCTAAGCATACAACCTCGGCAGGGATTATATCTCATATAAGCCATTTTAATACAATTTCTGTATTTTTAGCTGCAGATACTATAAAAGTAGCATTAATTGGGCTCTTTAAAAACGCGATGTTCGTTTGGCACCATCATTTTATTAAGAAATACCCTGTATTATATTGATAAAGTTTTGCTAGTCAGCAAATACTTGACACTGTTGCCAACTAAGGTATCAAAGGAGTTTATTCTAACATTGCTAAGTTGTTAATTATTAATATATTTCGAGTCCTGTTTCTGTCTTTAAAAAACTTGACAAAACATATCGGGTGTTCTATTTAAAGGAACAAAGTTACGTATCGTTGCGCAAAAATAACTAGACCGGGTATGTTATGTACAATATTTTTTCTGCGTCCGCCATTGACACCAAAATCACTATCGTCATCATCCCTAATTAAACAATAACTTAACAAACTACAGGTGAAAACTTGCTTGCTGGTATAATGACGCTTGTTTGACAGCGCAAATCAACAAAACAGCTCATCACCATGGCATCCAGCTACTTTCCGGTCTAGGCCGGTAAAGACAACTCACCATGGAAACCAGTTACTTTCTGTCCTAGACCAGTAAATATGTATTTTCCAGTCTAAACATTTATCGGAAACAACAGATTGTCTGGACGGACGCAGAAAAATAATTTTAGGTTATGTAGAAATTACCCTAAAAACAACTGTAATTGGAAACTTTTTTTCGTAAATTTATCACAAGACGAAATATTGACGCGTTAGGTTACTTTTTGTACACATTGTATTTATTTTTCAATTTTCAGTTCCGAAGAATTGTAAACAAGAATTTTAGTGTATTCTTTTTTACTCACTAACAACAAATCTGTCAGAAACGAACGTTTGCGAAAACTTTTTTATTTTGAACCACCATTTTTAAATTGATTATGAATTAGTGTCATACGACGACTACTATTTCTTCTTGTAGTTGTGTAAACTACTTTCTTTCCTTGTAACCAGTAGCATGCTTTTACAATTCGAAATGAACGAAGTTCAACAGAAAGTAAAAGCGAAAATGCGATTAATTTTGTTGATGTATGTAATGTCGTTTTATATTTATGATGTTATTGCTGTTTTCTGTGTCTTTATTATTGTGTGAAGTTCAAACGACGCAAAGTTGCTTTTAGAAAAGCTTTATATAGGGAAAAAAATCTGCTTAGAAGCTTTCCGCAGGCATTAAATTTTCAGGAGTTTCTCATACCTAAGGCTTTGCTAGCTTTCATAAAACAGCAATAAGCCAAGCTCGTTCGTGGTCCTTCGAAACGACATTAATAAAAGATTTCTTATATTTTATCTGGCGTAGCATTTCATTACATTACACTTTCTTACGTTTTCAAGTAGGTAACTACATTTCTGTGAGGCGAACTTAAAAAATTAATTATTTTTATTCTTCTTGGATTCTTCCTGTCCCTGTGAGGTGTTTCCCTGTTATCTATTTAAAAAAGTAATAACGTATTATAAATTTTTTTCTAAAGATTTTGTTTTAAAGTACATTTAAAATAGAACAAGTTAATTAAAATTTATAATCGAGTTATGCATCTGTAACTTTAAAAAAAAACATTTTTTTTTAAAGGTATTTTAAACAAATTTTTAAATTATTTTTCCAGCGTGCAAGCACTTCGACTCATACCCGAAGTGATCAACCCAACGTATTTATCTTTACCAAAAACAGTAAGCATTGATGAAAACGTTTCTAGCTCTGAATCAATTGAAGAGTTTGTACTCGCCAGCCCCTCCCACGGAAAATCGTTCAAGTCACCTAGGGTTTTGCCGATCATCACAATGGTGGTTAGGTTACATTCTCCGTCTTCTCCACCAGCATAGACATATTTTTTACCATGGTTTCGCAGGTTACGAATCCTGATTCCAAGAAGTACTTGACTCCGGTCCAAATTAACTTAATTAGATCCGGATCAATTCGATTGAGAAAAATGTTCGCTGGGCGTACATGCTGACGGAAAGATGATATCTTCCTTTCCACGAAGTCATCTAAGGCGTTTCCCCCCTTAGCAACAGAGAAGCATTGCGAACATCCAATATTCGAATTCCTCCTTTGAAACAACTTTATTCTTTAATGTTACTAAATCGATACTCTCATTGTTTAATAATAACGTGACCAGAGTTGCCTCAGGATTATAATCAGAAATTAATTGAGAAAGCCCAGCAATGTTGCTGCTTCTCTTGCAGCATTAGTATGTAGGTCTTTTAAATCTCGAGATCCAAAGCAGTCAGAAAAAAGATCTAGCTAGTGACAGGATCATTCTCGGGTTTTCGTTCGGGTTTCTCCCTGCTGCGATCGTGAAACTTAGGATCATATCTCGACTTGCAAGAAGTCTTTGACCAGCCATTGTGTTATACTCAATCTCTTTTCCTTTGTAGAAATGGTGCCGTCCAAGATAAATGCTGTTATCCTTAACATCCTCGAGATATAATGCCCAACCTTTTGGAACAGAAAAATTCACTGGATTAAAGTCTCTGATCGAGTTCCTTGCACCTGCTTCGGCGCTCTGTCCGGATATGGCTGGTTTCGCCTCGGAGGCAACTAAATTGGCTTGCTTTTTGGTCGCCAAGAGCTTTTGTTTTATTCTTAAGAGTTGAGAGAGACATTGTCAAAAAATGAAAAGGTCAGAATTTAACTGAAAACTATAGTAATTACACTTCTTAGTGCCTAACCGGCGGTTTGCTACTGTTGTTTTTGATTGCTCTCCAACAAAATTATTAAAAATAATCATCACGTAATTTTTAAAATGCACGAATTTCTACTTTTACATTTAAAAAAATGTTATTTAATCGATAAATATGTTCTTTCAAATAAAAAACGGAGGCAACGTCCTCTTTCTAACTTCATATAGTGTAGCAATGAAAGTTGCAATAAAAGTTCTGATTTTATGAATCCTCTGTTTATCGTCCGACAGATTTTATACCTTGCACCAAATGTTACCTACACAAAAATTTTAAGGTGTTCCGGACGAGAAAGAAAAAAGAAAGCTTACGTTACAAGTTTCATGCAAATTCATATTTTATTTTGCGATGATGAAGTGAATAATCAAGGTATTCCTTAAACATATAAGCCACCCAGCTCACGGTTATTTTAAAATCTAATTTTAAGTTAAGTAATTGAAGTTTGTTTACCCTACTCTTTTCCAATTGTTTACGCTGGCTGATTCACTTTGCATGTCACATCCCTATAACTTTTTTCTCCAATTTTGTTAATTTAATCAACTTTATAAGTCTTATAATAGCCAAAGTACCCGACAACCGTGAGCAAATTTTTTGCCTGCTGCATTCGTTCTTCTTTAATAAATAAAAATCTTGTTTCCAACCATTGGACGTTCTTAAAAATATTTTTGTTTTTGGTTTAGATATGCAAACGGTCCATCCTTCATGTCCTAAAGCAGATGTTCGATTATCATTAAATAACAATTTAATGAAATCAACCCTAACTTATCGATAAAGGAAAGTAATGAACCATTATTGTTCCCTGGTGTATGCGCGTTGGTGAAATAACGCTCTTACAAAAGCGAAATAAAAAGCGACAAAGTATACGTCCATAATTTGATTTTAATAACATAAAAAGTGCTTTAAAATGACGCGATACGCCAATTAATATTTCATTTGAATTTAGCCGTAAAAAGTTTTATTTCCTTCGCTCAAACAAGATTGGATTCCATTAAACAAAGTCTGCTGCGATTGTAATCGATAGTGGAAATAATTAAAGCGGTTGCTTGCTTGCGATTCGACGAACTGCATTGACTGCATATTGAACTCGACTTTTAGTTAATTTTTTGGATTATTTATTTAACGATCGTCATAATATACTGTGACATGTACATTGGCACGCACTGTTGGGGAAGAGTAGGTACTTATTACTCTTATGTTTATGGTTGTTAATTTTGGCTCGTGATCTTGTTTATACGGTGGTTGATACGTTTAAAGTGACGGGATGGATTAGAAAAGGTCGAAAAAATACAATGGAAGTCGGTTATTGTTATTATTTCGATTATTTTAAAAAATATACATAGAAGAAAAAATAATCTCTAACAAAGAGGTCGGCAGCTACTACGACTGCCATTGTAAAACGAGTAGTTTTATTAAATATTTCGCACGATTATTTATAAATAAAAATTTGACTATCGCCATTTATAGCAAACAAAATAAAACTTTTTTTCCTTCTCGGCCATTTTTATGTATCAGCAACGAAAGCCGAGATATTTGAATTTTAAAATTTTGGTTGATTTCGCTTTTTTTGTTATATCACACAAGCTATGGAATTTTTCTAACAAATCAAGATCTTGTTCAAAATACACTCCTAAATAGCACTTTTGTCGCATTTAACTAACCTTTT
Organism: Elmis aenea; assembly: GCA_947652605.1. NCBI lineage: Eukaryota > Metazoa > Arthropoda > Insecta > Coleoptera > Elmidae > Elmis > Elmis aenea. Next base: position 17,784,364 of record OX393582.1, on the reverse strand, counting down.
TTTATAATCATTCACGCAAGAAGCAGTAGTGCCACTTGAAAACGTGAAATACCCTGTATTTTATTTATTTGGTAGTGTTTCGTTTTTTTATGAACGTCTATATTCGTAACTAACTTTTACATTTTATGCTATAACCAATTTGCTTAATTTATACTTTAATCTAAAAGAAAATACATAAATGCAACTTAAATTAAAAATGAACTTTATAATAAGAATTTTTTTCATTTATAACAGTATGGTTGGCTATTCATTTACATTTTCAGTTGGATTTTTCAGCTTTTAGAATTGTTAGAGAATGAATTACTTAAAACTTCTTTTATTTGCTTGTAGTGTTTCTCTAAACTCCGCTCTTTCGTTGAATAATAATTTATCGATGTTTTTTATATTAGTGTAGCGTAAGTTTTGGCCCGTTTCATGCGAGGCGAAATATAAAACGAATTGAAAATTGAAGGAGACAGTTTTCATTTTAAACAGAATAATTTACTGTGCAAGTATCGAGCTAGCTGGTACGTCGACCTTGCGATCCATGTTATATATCAAGAAGAGAACGCAAATTTAAAAGATGCGTCCGAAGGGGTTTCTTCGAAATTCCTAATTTTCTGATATCCTCTTCGACTCTCTTGGTCTACCTCTCTTTCTTGTACCAATTTTATTATCTGTTATTAAAATCTCCGTCTTTCTTTGATTTTGAAGTAGTTGTGTATGTCCTAGCCAGCGTATCATGTGGGATTTTATTTTTATTTTTTAATTTCCCAATTTATTTACAATCTGTACTTTTTATACAATAAGCAAATGATTTGGTGGATTCAAGGTCATGTGGTAACTTCCTTTATACTTGGGCCTACCATAATTTTCTAAAGTCAAACTGGGACACGACAACCTTTTTTTGTTAATCATAAGAGATAGGCGGAAAAGCGGGGGGGGGGGGGGACAAAATGCGCCGCAAGCGAGTTTTTTGAATTTGAAAAGTTCAAATCTATTTTAATGCAAAGTTAGAGTACTTTACCATCATCTAAAATTACAGATTTATGGCAGAATCTCTTCTGATGTTTTTTTTTTAAATCAGATTGCCTCCAGTTCTACAAAATGATTCGTAATAAAGGCAAACATTTTCACTAATAATTCTCTTTAGGTACAGGAATTATAAACATAATATTAATATGAATTTAAAAGGGCAACATTATTTCAGTCAAAAATTTTAAAAAACTTAAAAGCATAAGCTTGTGCTCTAAATTTATTTTATTGTTGCTTGTTCAAAGAGCTCAAAAGTTAATAAACAAAAAGCATACATTTACTATGAATGTCTTCAATGGCATGCGTACAGCATACACATTAATATGCCCAAAAGCGTGCAATTGGCAACCCTTTAACACCCGCGCAAAGACATTTCACAACAAATGACTGAAACACATTTTTCTTAGCTCCTCGCGCTTTTTTGTTACCCGTGCGGACAGATTTCACACAAATCACACAAAAATCGGTGTGGTATAATCTTCTTTCCAGAAACCGAGACTGTCCCGGCCAAACCAGGACGTTTGGTAGGCCCAGAGCTGAGCAAGTACTGGCCAAAAAGTACTTAAGTACTTATGAAAAGTACTTGGATTTCAAGTACCAGTACCGCTATTTTTAAAAGTACTGATTCTTAAGTACAAGTACTTGCAAAAAGTACTTAAGTATTTCTCAAGTACTTTTTGCAGATATTATTTAATAAACTATTGTAAAACTATTTCTAGCGATTGTGTCCAAGAAAATATTTAAAACAAAATGTAATAACGCATATTTTATGAAGAACATCAAATTTTCTTATACAATTTGCTTTGTAACCTACAGTCTTTAGATGTACCTACTTGTATTTAAAGTTTTATGAATTAAGTGCTATCTTTTAACAAAAGTTAAAATAGACATATCTATTTATTAATAACAAGCAACAAAAATAAAAAATATTGCTGTCTATGGTAAAGAATGTATAAGAAATTGTTATTTGATATGAATTCTACACTGTGTTGTGGGTTGTATCATCTGTTATGTCCGTCTGCATATTTTCGGCTGCTTTTATTATCTTTTGAATATCTTTTCTAGTTAGGTTAACTTCGTCTTCTATTGCACTGAACCATCTTAACTTAAAGTTTGGTAATGTAATAGATCAATTGTTGCTGCAAGAGGTTGCGTGATTAAGCAGTGTTCTTCTAAGTATTCGATATCAATATCTTTAATCGCATTTTAAATTTCTAATTTCTCAAAAAAAAAATTAGCGTATTTTTGGCAGAGTTCAATAAAGTATTTAATAAAACTGTTGTCAATATTACTACACACACTGCCTTTTTAACTGAAGGTATTCTATGCAACCTAATATCTTTAAAACCTAATATCTTAAAAAGTACTTTTGTCTACTAAAAGTACTTAAGTATTTTGCACTGTACTGCAGTATTTTACAAAGTACTTGAGTAATTTGTGTGGTACTGAAGTACTAATGCAAGTAATAAGTACCAGTATTTCACCGAAGTACTTGAGATTCAAGTCTTAAGTACCTAATTTTAAAATGTACTGCAGTACCAGTCTTAAGTACCGGAAAAGTACTTGAAAAAGTACTGACGTACAAAAATACTTAAGTAATGCCCAGCTCTGGGTAGGCCTATATTACACTAATCGTTTACAATTAGGTTTGACGTCTGGGGTTTAACATTTAACACACTATTTGCAATAATCATTTACAATTTTAGATATTATTTGAATCTAGTGATTAGATCCGTTGAGAGATGACACTTGAGATGGCTTCTCTTGGGTGGTTGGGACATTAGTTATTTGGCTAGTCTATTTGGATGGTCCCTGAGCCTTTTGGCGTATTCCGTGGTGTGTTTTATTTCTTCTTTTACTGTCTTAATCTGTAGGACGTGCCCGATAATGGTATTTGGTACAAACATAATAACCAGTATTTGGGTTGTAATTGATTTTCACAATGTACTTATTAGTTCTTCTTCGCCACTCACCAATATTTGTTTTTACTCATAAATCTTGGCCAACGGTTATGCTACACACCTTTCTAAAGGGAAGTTGACACAGTGGCACTAGCGTAGCGACATCATATGTCACGACATCGCTTGACATTCGGTGTCACGGCACTGGGTGTTCACAAGTAATATGATATATTTGAGTGTCGCGACATCAAAATAAAAATGGCGGCTCTAGTAACTGCAGCAACGAGTATTGTATAGTTGTTGAGCAAGTAATTATTTTGAAGTCGCTTTATTCGGGAATAGATTTGTCCCTTAAGCAAGGATATTGCTGATAATGCTCTAAAAATGTGAGCGCATATCTATTAAAGACATAATGAATAATACAATGACAAACAACTTATTATCCATGTATTAATTGCATAAATATGATATTATCTGTCTATTATGACAAGTACACGCTTTCAAAATATAAAAGTATGGTAGGCTTACGTCAAATGCCACACTGTCAATATCGGTTGCGACATCGCGGCATTAGCGTCATGACATCGTGGCATCGCGACATCAGGCTGTTCAGTCGACGACATTTGATGCCACGGCACCTAGTGTCACTGTGTGAACTACCCTTAAATAATGCTTCTCTTTTTTCTTAATGATCCATGTTTCACATGCATATGTTGGCTGAAGTGTTTTGGTAAAATTTTAGCTAGTTTGTATCTTTTTGTGCAAACCTCGTCATTCCTTAAACATGTCCAAAGTATTTTTTTATCTAATATGTCTGGATGCTGATCACTAACTCATAAAGGACACTATTTCAGCTGAGCACGATTAAGTTTAAATTAAGGTTTATCAATTTTGGAAATAGGTAAAAAGACATTGAAAAACACTCCACCATATCCATAATTTAATACTTCGCGAGTAATTTACGCTATCGTAACATATTATGTTAACGAAAATTACTAGAAAATAAAACGTCTAGGCCTACAAACAGTGTTTCAACCAAGATACATTTTTCAAAAAAATTCATTCCATAAAAGTTGGTGTCTTCCAACTACATAAACTTAAAGTATTTTTCTATTATTACGGAGTGTTTTGTCATTTCGCAAAAATACAAATTTTACTTTAAAAACGTATAAAGTTTTTTTGTACCTAAAATTGTTGGTTTCTAAAGTATTAACGTTTTTTTAAATATATTGGTGTGAACAGGACTTCTAAAAAAAATATTAATATTTAATGATTTGGCGGTATCAGAACAAATTGTGTTAAAACTTTATTGCGTTGATATTTACAGATACTAGAACATTAACTACATTTTCTTCGTTCTTTGCTGTTTTATGTTTATGCGGCCGGTTAGCTTTAAAAAAACCACACGATTTTAAGTTTTTTTCTAATCTTTTGTATGTTTTTATATTAGGCTGCACACGTTCAGGATATTTTTAAAAATACATTTCTGCCGCGACCTTAAAATTTTTTCTTGCTTGAATAAAAATTTCTTACATGTCCCATTTCTCAAAATTAGTATAACGATCCATATTTAATAAAACACAGCACAGATAAATTCAATCACTAAATGACAGTAGTTATTGTTTATGCCTTGTATGTTTTGTTTCCACAGCATACTCTGTTTCTATAATGTTAATCTTAATAAATTTTAAAAAACCTTTGTAACTTTCGTATTTTTGAAAATAAAATATGTCAAACTTTATACATATTGTATATTTGGAATGAGAAAAAAATAAGGAATTTAAATAGGTAATGGCCAACTATAGTTTCCATTTAAAAAAAAGTAAGTTTGAGTCATAACTTTTTTCTGACGAGCGCAAAAAAAAATTTTTAGTGCCATCAAATTTAAAATAAAAATATCTAAAAATAATGTAAATGGTGTTTTTCGATATTTATAACAATAACGGAGATATGACACATTATTAATATGACAAAAAAACACTTTTTATTCAATAACTCGAAAACCGGAAATGATAGAATATTTTTGAAAACAGTTCTGAGTTTGTCTCAAAAATCTGCATCTTTTGGTAATTTGACCGTTTCTCTATCTTGAATATTAAGCGAGATACCCATGCAATCCCATCGAATTTGGACCATTCTGTACACCAACTACACCCTTGCCAAATACAATGTTCAAATGCTGGATTTACGGACACAGGATTGAAAATACGTGCAAACTAAGTTGCGAGTTAAAACTAGCCTATGCTATGAGCTATTGCCGGTGGTGGTTACGGCTAACGCTTACCAAGCCGCTGAGAAATAAATTTGATATTTGTGGTTCCACGGTGGAACCACTGAGCTCCAAAGGGTTATACACTTTATTAATGCGATCGTCTAGTATATCTTCATGGTGCATCATCTCTTTCGTTATTTTCAATTTATTGTTTTCCATCAATTACTATATTAATTAAGGCTGTCTTAACCCCATTCTGTTTTTAGAAATCATTTTTATCATAAATGATCTAAAGGAACTTCTTACTTGGATTTTTTTAAATTTTAATATTTGCTTCTGTAAAATAAAATCCAAGCTTATAAATTTAGTGTAAGCGTATTGGATGAATAACTACTTTGAGATTATTAAGATTTGGATCGACTCATATTTTAACAAACCAGAGGAACGCAGATTATTTTTTAGTTTATGAATAGCATCAAAGTGCCCTAAAAAACTTTTTTAATCTAATTAACCATGTAGCGGAGCAAAACATGCTCCTGGCCAGTACAAATTTGCGAGTTTTAGAGTAAAATCGTGCATCTTATTTTATAACACGCTAAAATGTTGCCTAGAAGCAGACGTGAATCAAAATTCTTGAAGTATTCAGCAAAAGGTTTTTCTTAGTAATCAAATTAATGTACAGATTTATGGTTATAAAAGAAGCTTTACAGTTTTTATGTTTTATCTTTTTTCTTTACAAATGGAACGTTATTTGACATTTTAAGTAAAAGCATTTTATGATTCATGTTTGTGTTTTAGATACAAATTAGCAAAATTACGTTTGTATAAGATTCGGATAAAATTTATTATTAATTTTATAGTTAAAAGTTCAATGTCAAATATTAACTCAACGAAATGAGTCCAACTCAAAACAAATATCGCTAAAAGCCAAAAGTTGTTTCCCAAGACATGCGTTAAAAGCAACTATAACGGAAGCAAAATACTTCTGTTTAATGAATTTATAATCATGTGTAAACAGAATTTGCCTGTGCAAATAATCAAATGTTTTATTTAACCGCAAAACACGTTTAGAACAACATTAAGAGTTTTCAAACTCATTTAAAATATTTATTTAAACATTGTGATACATAACACTGCTTTATAATACGGACGCCTAGCAAACTGTTTTTTTCGTATTAATTAAAAGCTTCGTTTTATGTTGGTGCTAAATACTGGACGGACGCTAAGTGGCGGTCGCATTAGCTTTTTTCCCTCAAACTACCTGCTTAAACACATTTGTGTTTTGTGTGAACCACTACACTACATTCGTCCAAACTTGAGGGATAGTAATGAGACTTTTGTTTCTGCCCTTTATAACGTTGGAACAAAAACGGCTGTTTGTTACATTTCAGCAGGAAACGTTTCGAGCTTAGCCCTAATTATTCCTAAAATGGTGTGGAAACTTGAACATGTGTTTATTTTTCTCTATTAGATTATATCGATGATAAATTAATAGTTTACGTTTAATAAAGACAAAATAATTGATATTTGCTAATAAAGTCAAGGTTGTATCATGCTACATAATTGTGTTTTTTTTTTTTCAAATACATGTAGTGTTTTATTTCCCGAGAAACAACCATTTCACTGTTGTTATTTATTAGGAGGGTTTGATAATTTATTTACTTACGTACATAGGAATGAAACGACTCGTCAAAATAAAAAATATTTAGATTTTTCAATATAATATTTCAACAATTCATTACGCTTTTCCCTCTCTATTTTATAAACTTCATCCATTTATGAAAAAAAAAAGATTTTTGTTGTTAGCCAAACCAGGTCGTCATCATTTCCTTCACTTTTTCATCATATAAAATGGGCCTTTTCCTTGGGAACTATTTTTAATATCGAAATAGAAAATAATCTAAGGTGGCTAGGTCTGAACTGTATGGTGGGTGGTTTCAACTGTTAGAACCCATATTGGTTAATGACAGCCTGAACTTTGAGAGACGTGCAAAATGGTGCGTTGTCATGCAGGAGCAGTCTCTTCTGTTGAGGTAGTCTTATGCTGCGTGAATTGTAACAGCAAAAGTCCTTTATAATCCCTGAAAACTGTTGGAATGACCTTTTCAGTAGATTTTTTAACTTTAAATTGTGTAGGAAAAGTGTTGTGTTTTCACTGCATGCACTTCATTCTAATCTCAGGATCTTTGTGATAGACCCAAGTTTCGTCTTCTGTCGTTAAACGTTGAAAGATTTGTTCCGGATCCTCCATGAGCCAGCTTCAAGTTCTCTTGACAGCACTTTCGCTAAAAATTATTTTGAAATAGTCGACATTATGGAAACCCATCTTGCACTAACCTTAAAAATGTCCAGTTTTGGATGAATATTGCCCCAAACTGCTTCTTCGTATATACCTTTATCCTCCGCTATTCGGAACACCTTCATTCACCTATTTGCTAAAACAAGCATTCCACTTTCTGGAACATTTACTTTAGAAGTCGTTTTCATAGATCGCCCACTCAGTGTGAGTGTCATCTTCTATCGACTCTCTTCCCCACTTAAATTGTTTACTCAAAAAGTTCACTTTGTAGTATACAGGGGCAGACTCCCTGTAAGCTGCCACCATGCGTTCAATTATCTTCCTTGGCTTCTTACCTTCTTTAGTAAGAATTTTTATAACTTTACTTCAAATCGAATGTTTTTTTAGAATCTATACACACGCGTTCACGATATGCTACAACTCCAATAGTTATAATAGTACATATGTCAAGACATTTCTCATAATGCACAGACTTTTTTCAACCCGCCCATTACTTTCTTTAAGACTAGGAGAGAGAAATTATCCAAAGCTCCTCTTAGTACAATTATTAAGTAACTACCTGCAGTTTCCAAAGTGAAAGCTTAAAGTGATTTTGACGTTCAGTGGCAAACACTTTGCATACATTAAAATAATTTTATATTATGTGGCTAATAATCGTGTACAATTTTTGTTATTAACATTTTTTGTATCTTCAGTAATGCCAAAGTATGAAATAATTTGTTTTCGCCCTTAACACTGTTAACCCATTTAAGGTGCATTTTTACAGTTAAGGAATCAGATTGACCATATTAAACATTTAAAAACGCTGGGATTTAGTTTTTACATTTCGTAAACGAATGTAGCGGTGAATTTGAAGAACTTTTAAGATCATTTTGATTCCGAAACAGTGGTTAAGGGTTTGCTTTGTGAAAACTTAACCTTTTAAAAATTGTTAAATATTGGAAGAAAACACCTAAGGTTAGACAAATTATTCAATGCTTCTCGTAGTGTTCAATCATTAAGTTATTACAATAACTACCTTTAGTTTTAAAACTTCCAACGTGGAAGCTTAAAGTGACTTTGACAAGCAAGGTTCAAACACTTTGGATACTTAAAAATAATTTTATATTATGTGACTAATGTCCGTGTACAACTTTTGCAATTAGCATTTTTGTATCTTCAGTAATGCCAAAGTATGAAATAATTTGTTTTAGCCCTTAACATTGTTTACCCATTTAAGGTGCATTTTTACTGTTCAGTGGTCAAATCGACCATATTAAACATTTAAAAACTTTTAAGATGCTTGTACAATTATTAAGTAATTAATTACAATAACTACTTACAGTTTTAAAACGTTTTCAACGTGGAAGCTTAAAGGTATTTTGACGTACAGTGGCAAACACTTTGCATACATAAAAATAATTTTATATTATGTGACTAATATCCGTGTACAACTTTTGCAATTAGCATTTTTGTAAGGGTTTGCTTTGTGAAAACATAAACCTTTTAAAAAAATTTAAATATTGGAAGAAAACACCTAAGGTTAGACAAATTATTCAATGCTTCTCGTAGTGTTTTATCATTAAGTAATTACAATAACTACCTTTAGTTTTAAAACTTCCAACGTGGAAGCTTAAAGTGACTTTGACAAGCAAGGCACAACTTTTGTAATTAACATTTTTTGTATCTTCGGTAATGCAAAAATATGAAATAATTTGTTTTAGCTCTTAACATTGTTCACCTATTGAAGGTGCATTTTTACTGTGAAGTGGTCAAATCGACCATATTAAACATTTAAAAACTCTTAAGATGCTTGTACAATTATTAAGTAATTAATTACAATAACTACTAACAGTTTTAAAACGTTTTCAACGTGGAAGCCAAAAGTTATTTTGACGTACACTGGCAGCAAAAACTTTGCCTACTTAAAAATAATTTTATATTATGTGACTAATACTAATGTTCGTGCACAACTTTTGTAATTAACATTTTTTGTATCTTCGGTAATGCAAAAATATGAAATAATTTGTTTTAGCTCTTAACATTGTTCACCTATTTAAGGTGCATTTTTACTGTTAAGTGGTCAAATCGACTATATTAAACATTTAGCTTGTACAATTATTAAGTAATTAATTACAATAACTACTTACAGTTTTAAAACGTTTTTAACGTGGAAGCTAAAAGTTATTTTGACGTACACTGGCAGCAAACACTTTGCATACTTAAAAATAATTTTATATTATGTGACTAATACTAATGTTCGTGCACAACTTTTGCAATTAACATTTTTTGTATCTTCGGTAATGCCAACGTATGAAATAATTTGTTTTAGCCCTTAACATTGTTCACCCATTTAAGGTGCATTTTTACTGTTAAGGAGTCAAATCGACCATATTAAACATTTAAAAACTCTTAATATCCTTGTACCATTATTAAGTAATTACAATAACTATGTACCTACAGTTTTAAATTTCCAACGTGGTGGCTTAACGTAATTTTGACGTTCAGTGGCAAACATTTAAAAACTCTTAATATCCTTGAACCATTATTAAGTAATAACAATAACTACTTACAGATTTAAAACTTTTTCAGTGTGGAAGGTTAAAGTAATTTTGACGTTTAGTGGCAGCAAACACTTCGCATACTTAAAAATAATTTTATATTATGTGGCTAATGTTCGTGCACAACTTTTGTAATTAACATTTTTTGTATCTTCGGCAATGCCAATGTATGAAATAGTTTGTTTTAGCCCTTAACATCATTGTTCACCCATTTAATGTGCATTTTTACTGTTCAGTGGTCAAATCGACCATACTAAACATTTAAAAACTCTTACAATTATTAAGTAATTAATTACAATAACTACTTACAGTTTTAAAACTTTCAACGTGGAAGCTTAAAGGTATTTTGACGTACAGTGGCAAACACTTTGCATACTTAAAAATAATTTTTTATTATGTGACTAATGTTCGTGCACAACTTTTGTAATTACCATTTTTTGTATCTTCGGCAATGCCAAAGTATGAAATAATTTGTTTTAGCCCTTAACATTGTTTACCCATTTAAGGTGCATTTTTACTGTTCAGTGATCAAATAGACCATATTAAAAATTTAAAAACTCTTAAGATGCTTGTACAATTATTAAGTAATTAATTACAATAACTACTTACAGTTTTAAAACGTTTTCAACGTGGAAGCTAAAAGTTATTTTGACGTACACTGGCAGCAAACACGTTGCATACTTAAAAATAATTTTATATTATGTGACTAATACTAATGTTCGTGCACAACTTTTGTAATTAACATTTTTTGTATCTTCGGTAATGCCAAAGTATGAAATAATTTGTTTTAGCCCTTAACATTGTTCACCCATTTAAGGTGCATTTTTACTGTTAAGGGGTCAAATCGACCATATTAAACATTAAAAATTAAAATTTAAAAAACTTTTAATATGATATTGATTCCGAAACAGTTGATAAGGACTAACTAGAAAGTAGCATTTGTGGCAACATAAACCTTTAAAAAAATGTTACAATGAAAGGGAATAGTTTTTTTTTTTAACGATTGCATGCAACTATGTAACAACACATTTTTTAAACACAAATTATAATAGTGATTATTATAAGCCCTTAAGGTGGGTACAGACATAACTGCAAGCGTGACAAGTATGCATATGCATCATCAATCATTTTGTACAAGTTTGCTTGAGTTTCTGTAGCATAATTTTGTGCAAGCATTTTGATTGTACAAGCTACTTAAAGATTGATAGAATTTTGATTATGCATGCTTGACAAGCCACACGGGCGCAAGCAAAACGGAAGGTGTTTACCGAGGACGTGCAAGCTTGTACAAGCGAACGTCAGTCATGAATGAGCTCTGTGGGTCTAGCGTCTAGCGATTTAAAAAAAGTCAACCGTGAATTGCTTGCAGATTTCATAAGTGCATACCAAAGCCAGCCATCTCTTTCAGCACCTTGTAAATAGCATGGCAGGTTTTAGGAACTTTTTTGACTTGGAGTGTGTGGTGAAATTATGGTTTAGTATTTAAGGTCTTTATAGCTCCTTCCAGTCGCGAGAAATCGAAATGTTTCTGTTAATCTTTCGTGGGGTGATATAGCTTCTCTCATTATCGTATCCTTATTTTTAATGAAAGTTGTTACCAGTGATAAAAGGTTCAGATAAGTTTCTTCATTTATTTTGAGATAGTTATGTCAATCACGCGGATATATCTTCAACTCACTCAGTAAGTTAGTGGGAATAAGTTTTTCTTTTCATTAACCAGTCTTTAGACCACACATCACGTTTCTCCTTTTGCGTTTTCTCTGTAGACAAGGACAGAAGCAGCCAAACCGAGCGCATCATCGTCCGAGCTCGACATATTCCAAGCACAAACTGGCGCTTGTCCAAGCATGCTTGTACCGTGTGGTGGCGAAGGGAAAATTGTGCATGCTTGTACAAAAAGATTGATGATGCATGCTTGTCAAGCTTGCAGTTATATGTGTACCCACCTTTATATAAAATTTAACAATCATGTAAGTAACTTATTTTGAATTACTTTACAATTGAATACTTTACAATTATTAAGCATTAAACTTTAAATTAATTATTCAGTGTTTTAGCAGTAATCGTTTTAACTGCATTCCACTGTTGAAAAACTGTTACAATTTACAGTAACATTTAAAATATTGTGTTAATGACTAAAACAATATATTGCAACAATGTCTTTACAATCAAGTTTACAATGATTTATTGAAAACACAATAATAAGTATGGAAATATTATTTTGTTTTGAGTGCAAAAGTTAAGTAAAAAAAAATGTAGGTGACGTATGTTCAAATTCCCTGTATCTGTGCATTGCTGGTATCTTTTGCAGTTGCTGTTACAGCGAATTATTCTATTCTTATTGAAATGTCACTGATAATATAAAAATTGTATCATATCCATTTACCGAAATATTTTGTTATAGCCATGTTAAAAAGCTTTAAAAACATTACAAAAGTTATATATTTTTACAGATAATCCTGAATTACATATTTTTTCTTTAAAAAGCTATATACAATACGTTCTTCAATTGAGGAATAAGTAAATGTTATGGGGGATAAAAAAGATAACATTTAGCGAATGTCCCATTAAGATTTTTGTTTTGCGACGTTAAACGCGTTTTTGGCTAGGCTGTCTAGAATATAAAACATTTGTTCCAGCAAGGCTATGTGAGATCCCATGAACGACTAGTGTATGCGCAGTATCGATATCGCGTTTTAGCACAGTCTCTGATAACTCATTGGACGATTATTCCGCTGTTTTAGCAGTTATGGGATCTATTCATGAATTAGTTTGTGGACACAAACAGTACATGAACGAAGGCAAGAACTATCGCTAGATTTTTACACCCTTGCGCTATTTATAATTAACGTGGACCCTGGTTGCTAAATATGTCTCTCCTAATCCAATGTTGGTACTGCTTTATAAAGATGTTAACACTTGCGGTGCTTAAATTTCTATGAGTGCGATAGACACAAATGTCATTTATAGTTAAGCATGTCGTTAAATCGTTTCGGCCAATATCAGGTCGGTGCATAAGTAATGGCCGTTTTGATTGTTAAAAAATAAAATAAAGAGTTTTACATGTAGTACGAATTTAATCAATGATAATTCTCCTTGCTTTCTATCACTGTCTTCCATCTTTTTACAGTTAAAATATGCCGGAAGTTTAAAACACCTCCAGCTTTAAAGGGCAAAACATCTTAACAATTTTTAATGGTATCCATGTTATCAATTTTTTTCAGTTAAGATGATTTTGAAAAAAACGAAACAGATAATAAGCGGAAGGAGCTATATCGGGACTACCTGGAAGATGATTAATAATTTCTCAATCTTTTAACTTTTGCAGCGAAGTCTTTGCGACCTGAGATCGAGCATTATCTTGATGGTAGACGACGCTTTTTTAATGCCAAATAAGGTCATTTTCCTTGCAGTTTCTCATATAGTTGTTCTAATTGTGAGCAATAAGGACCAGCAGTTCTCTTTGGGTGTCTTTAGTTCATGATTAAACCCTTACAGTCCCACCAACAACACAACACCTTCCTTAGGTGTAATCCTGCTTTTGGCATAGGCAATGAATGATTCCTTATCTGGATTTGCGATGATATTGTTTTCGTTGCGTTGTCGGAATTGACCCACTTTTCAGTCTGACCATTCAGCCCAGAAATTGTTCCACTTTCTGCCGAGAAAGTAGGCCCATAATCTGCCCGTTAATTTTTTTTTTTGAAAGTAGGTGTGACTCCCGAGCAACAAGTTTTGAAACTATTTCTAGTTGACGAATGTGGCGCATTATGGTAGAATGATCAACATCGAACATCCTGTCTATTAAATTTTTTTCTGAAAGGTGTGGCTCCCAAGCATCAAGTTTTGAAACTATTTCTAGTTGACGAATGTGGCGCATTATCGTAGAATGATCAACATCGAACATCTTTGCAAGTTCTCTTGATGTTAAGGGTGAATTTTCAACAATGGCTTATTTCAAAGCATCCTTAGCAAAACTGGAAGGTCTGCAACAACTACGAGGTTTATTTTAAAGGTCAAGGTCACCTAAACGAAATTTTTTAAACCAATGTCTACATGTGCGTTTTGAAATATCATTGTGCCCAAAAACATCACATATGTTTTTAGCACAATTTGTTGCATTAGTGCGTTTCTTAAATTCATACAACATTATTGACCGAAAGCCATTATTATTGCTGTAAAAAATATTTTTAATTTACAATTCAAACTGAAAATGCGGTAAAATAGTACATGACCTCTCCAATGTAAACAATGAAATACAAGCGCATCCATTTAAAATTGGCTGTAAATTATGATTTCAAAATTCATTATAAAAACGGCTATGACTTATGCACCAACCTAATACATTCATTAGTCTGTAGTTAATGCGTTAAACCAGTTCAATATCCACTGCTGTAACAAACCTAAAATGTTAAATTAAAATTACAGTTTGTACATATCAGTGAAACCTTTGTTTAAGAAGGTCTGATGGTTTAAATAGTTTAACACGCCGCTTTTCACCTATTTTATCTAGTAAAGCTTATAGGGTTGCATTATAATTAACTATATTACCACATTTTATGTAAAAGTTTTAAATTTGCTCTTGGACTAAACCAAACTGAAGATTACGTTGAATTATAAAATTTGGAACATACCTGGGACCATAAACAACGGTAGAAGGACTTAATTTTGAAACCTTTGGATAATTTCAACACTGGATAACTTTAATGATCTATAATAAATTAATATTTACGTTTTCTGAAGATATAGGCAGATTCCAAGACAACAGCAAATCAACCTATCAGCATGGTAACACTAAAAAGTACGTAACTGGGTTAGAGTTTGTTTTTATAAAACTTATTTTTTGGTATTCACGGGTTTAGTAAAGTGGAATTTAATAAAAATTATCGAAACACGCATTATTAATTTGATTAAAACATAAAATGTAAGGCAATAAAGATAAAATAAGTACAGAGCACATGGGTAGGATGAAAGAGACAGGCCACCAAATCGAGCTTTCTTCCACAGACTATGTGGAGCATGTGATTCTGACAGGCCAAAAGGCAGGGTTGAGCAGATTTAAATCAATTGATTTAAATCACGATTTAAATCAAGTGAAAAAAAAACATCAATTTAAATCACTTATTATATGAGTAGGTAATAAAACATTTATAACAAAACAAAATTTTATTTTATCAAATAAAAAAAACATTAGGTATATGGTATTTATGTATATAAGTATTTTGAAAAAAAACAACAGTTCTTATATGTATATACGTATTAAATACATACTTATACGTAACGTAACGAAACGTAATTCATTTAAAATAATATATAATAATATACATTTATAAATTTTTGGTATTGTAATGTTGGAATAAAAATACCAGTTTTGCAGCCTTTTTAGTTCCCAGTTTATTTCTTATTGTCGAATGGACCAATCCAAATGTTGAAAAAATTCTTTCAACTGAGGCCGAAGAAGTTACACTGCACATTAGTTGTGTTAATATTGGCAACACTTTATTAATATCGGAAACATCTTTTTGTGATTTCCACCACTGTATTGGAGTAACATTATTAATAATTCCCTCACTAAACATAACAGATTTAAATGGATCAGATTTAGCTTCAAATTTTATTATTATGGGTAATAAACCACTGTGTGGGTAACTTTCTGCTGCTACTTTTAAAGCTGCGTCTTTTTCATTATATTTTAAAGGAAATTTTGTTTTTCTAGGGTCTAATAAATAAGCCAAAAAATGGTACGGTGTCAAAGCTTGAGCATATCGTTTTTGAAATGCAGCCATTTGTTTAATATTTAATGTAATAGTATCATCAAAAACAGCCTCAAGTTCTTTCCATGCTTCTACAGCATCAGCTAAAAATGCATCTGTTCTTTGTAATTTGTCTAAAGTTACGGAAATTGGTTTTATTATTTTTAAAAAATCTTCTGCCGATCGTTTCAGTTTAATGTTAGACACCTTTTGGAATATTAAAGAATCAATTTGGTCTTTGTTCTCTTCACAAATTTGTAACAATTTCTGCCATTCTTGTGTAAATATTTCCAAGCAATCTGCAAGAGTATTCCATCTTACGTCTTGAGGCAATATTAACGCCTTACCTCCGGCAGCTTTATATTTAGCACTTGCCAAATGATTATTACGGAAATACTTAACAACATGCACAACATTTTCTTTAATATCGCGTATCTGCAAGTCCTTGGAAAGTAAATTTAGAATGTGTGCTGACATCCATAGGTTATCACATTTACATCGGTTACTTCATTTTTAATGTTTTCTCTCATTTTGCTCATATTAGCTGCATTATCTGTAACGAAACTTGAAACTGCACAATTATATTGAGTTTTGCACTTATTTATTAAACTGATTGCTATACTTGTTAAATAATCGGCTGTATGTGCATGTCCTGATGTATCTATACTTTCAAGGAGGAAGGTTGATCCATAATCTGTTGTTACAGTAGCGCAAATTATCGGTTCGTTATGCACATTTGACCAACCATCTAAGGAAAGGCAAACCGAACTATTTGTTAATTTTGCAAGACATTTTTGTTTTTCTTCCATGTACACTTCATTTAATAATGTTGAAGATACAGCGAACCTAGAAGGTGGTGAATAACCTGGCCGTAACATTTCGATTGCTTTTATCACTTCTGGTTGTTCGATACATCTGAAACTACTATTTGTCGCATAAATAGCTTTTGCGATTTGTCTATCAAGATTTTTCTTTAACTCGTTAGAAGTACGCACTACAAATGATTTCATTAATAAATTTTCAGTAATTTTTTTTTTTTTTAGCAGGTGGTGAGCTTATATTTGTATTTGTATCCATTCTAGACGTACTAGGTTGTGGATCAAAAAACTCTTTCGGTTGACTTGTTTCTATGGTGGTAGGATTAGAATCTGTGTCAGTATATTCTGTATTACATTCAGTAACTTCATTCATATGCATTTGTTTCTTCTGACATTTTTCACGGTGTGCTTTTAATCTTTGTACCAGACCTTGTATTTCTTCTTTGCAATATTTACAAACTGCTCTGCTCCCAGCTTTCCCTTTCAATTTGTTTGATTTTTCTATAAAATGTTGCCAAACACTATCCCTTTTCCTTCCTGACATTATGTTGCGTTTATTTATGTGATGTGTACACGTTTGCTAACTAAAATGAACTGAATAACAGAATCTGGGATACCCTTACATACAAAACTGCATTTGCATGTTTAGACAAGTATTTTCAGGCATAGAATTCGATCACAGGTCACATATAGTTGATGATGAATAGCAAGCATGGTTTTGTAGATCATATACTATGAATTAAATATATTGGTTATTAAATATATTAGCACAAAACAGAAATAGCATGCAAATATGAACATTTGATTTAATTTTTTAAAAATCTGATTTAAATCAAAAAAATCTGATTTAAATCAAATAAATCGATTTTTTTGATTTAAAAAAAAAAATCATGATTTTTATCAACCCTGGCAAAAAGCGATGGTGTGCGGTCCCAGAATAATCCTCATTGCCTGAAAAACTATGAGATGACAACAAAACTAAATTAATATTTATACATAATTTTAACTGTAAAAAGATTAATTATATTCCAAGAGCGGAAAGTTAATTTTCGTATTACTGTCAATTTTAAGCTCTTAAGCTTTTCTCTATTATCAAATTCAAATCTACTTTAATATTTCGGTGTAATTTGTGATAACGATTTAGATTTTAACTCAAAGCTTATTTATACAGTACTCATTCAATCTCAAACGCTGGAAGCTAAAATCAAAAACACCGTATTCTGATTCACTGTTTTGCTGGAAATGGCAATTTACTTAATCTAGTTCATCAAAGCTTCAAGCTTAACGTCGCCTTCAAACTTCCATCGATTCGCCAGTGAAGTCGTTTTATACAGTTATTTTACTCTATTCGCTCATCTCGATTTATTTTCGATTTGTTATTCAACAAACAAAACCGGAACGAGTTTTGTGTTCACTATTTTATATTGTATTATTAGCGACCGAGCAGTTTTATTAGTAGACATATACCAATCTGATTAAATGTGTTTTGTATGTAAGTTGGTTTTGTATATTTTTTAATTCCAGATGCTTGACGTAGTTTCCAGTAAAATAAGAAAGTCGGTCTTGAAATTTTCACTTTGCTGAATGAAACATAAAAACATACGGAGCGATGGTAATGAATGGTTTCCGTTTCTTTCGTGTAACAATGTTTTTTTAAGGGTTTGCTGTTCAGCTATCCTGAAAAACATAACAATGTACCAGTAGCATAAAAGATTTAATATTTTCCTTTATTACAACAGCTGATGTTTTCCATTTAGCGAATGTTTTAACAAAAAAAAAAAAAAATTACAGTAGAAGGTTGCCTAATGGAGTTTCTTTTTAAATTATCATGTATGTATGTGCATATTAGTCTGTTCCGAGTGAAATCCGGATTGTGATAATAAATTTTTATTTAGCAAGTTATTAATTAGTTTTTTTTTTTTAATTACTTTTCTATTTAATATCCCTGCCTTTTAATACATCTTTATCCCACCCTTTTACCATCAGTGAAGAATTCTTTTGGTTTTTTACGAAACTACTCATGCGTTGTGTTTTTAACGCTTTTATCCGCAATATGCAACCCACCTAAATCTCTTAGGTGCTCCAAAAATATGGTAATCTCTTGCGAAAATACGGAGTACGTTTAATTACTTTAAATTAAGCTTTTCGATTACTGCTTTGGTTTCCATCGAGCACCTTTTGACAGAGAACAGCGTCTTTTTTTTATAGCTGGCTTTAATTTACCCACATCTATCCAGCCCATGACGCAGCTTTGCTTTTTTTCTGTGATGGTTATCCTGAGTGACGCCATTCTTTCGATGGTTGATAATTTTGAACCCAGGATTCATCACCAGCCGCTATACAATTAAAAAGGCAGCTCGCTCTTTTACAAAACAAGATAGAAAAGCATTTTAAGCTTCGATCCGGCTTTGTCTAACTTAAGCTTCAATTGTCTAGGGATTCATCTCGTATAAACTTTTCGGTATTTCAATTGATCACAAACAATATTATGTGCTGAACCGATACTCCCACTAAAATTTAAAGCAATTTATTTCAGTTTTATGCGCCTGTTTTGTAAAATGATCTTTTTCGCAGTGCGTTTCAGGGATTTACAGGATTTGTTTGTCCTCGTCGTGATGCATCTTTAACAGTTTCGCGTTTAATTTTTTTCTTTCTCAAACACTTGAAGGAGCTAAGCAGTTATTTTTGTACACCTTAAGCACCCTTATATGAATTTCCAGAAGATTTAACTCCTTTTGCAGTTAAAAATCTTATCACAACGCATTTTTTCACTGATGCAACTTTGAAGTGACGCCATAGCTGTCAACTGAGAAATTAGTTTTGTCTTATGTATCCAGACACCTAATAATTAATTCATTGCCTCTCTAAATGTAAGTCATTATTTTTATCATTTAGCAACCGGAAATGTGAATGATTTGGTTAAAGATACAATCCTGATTTCATTTGAAACCGCCTCGGATATTACATGTTCTTTAAGACTACTTTTATACTAAAGTGTTTAAAACCCGTGTGACAAAATTTTAAAGGTGCCAATGGCTGCAGCGGACATACCTACCAAAAAGGCTAAATAAAACTTTAAAAAACATGTGTAGTGGATTAAGAACACTTTACCGCTTCAAGCGTCTCCTACCTTAGACCATGAGAAGGTAGTTGACCAGTGCGTTGGAATTAACACTGGCAATGAGTCGTTTTTGATGTTGGTGTTAATATATTGTAATAGTATGAATGGAGTACCGAGTAAATATTATTGAAATTTAAAGGGTAAATTAAATCAATACGAATTTTTGTTTATAATCAGTACGCGTGACGCATTCTAGTTTGTCAGGTGCATCTCCTGAAATCTTAAATATGTGTTAAATAAGCAAAAGTGCTAGTGTTTTGGGTGGAACATGGTTTGTGTCAAATAGCAGGTCGTAAAGATTATGCAGTCAGTCATGTGTACGTCGGAACTGCAAACCATCTGGACCGCAGGTATATCGGTTACTGGGCCAAAGTTACAAATTATAGTAAAATATTTCCCGTTGTACATAATTTCGGGGTTTGCCGTTTCCTTTACAACATGATGTATTTATTTGATCAAATGTGAGAAATGGTATCGTGAGATTAGTTTATGTTGTGGTAATTAATGAATTAATTATTGACTTTTATCTGTTTTCATTATTGCTTCTAACTAAAGCGTGTTTTTTTTTAAAGGTATAGTACTTTAAAAGGAAATAAAACACATCAAAATCATGGTAATGACCTTAGTATTGGCTTTATTAAAAATATAATTTTATGCCATTTAATGTTTAAATATAATTTCTGGCATATGGGCGCCACGGCTGGCTCTGAGGAACCGCAGTCTGGAAGTCCAATTTTCTACCACTTTTTCCAGTAGTTGTAGCCGTATATCGGCAATAATGCGACGAATATTTGTTTCCAAATCGTCCAATGTCTGTGGTTTATTGGCGTAGGCTAAGGACTTCACATATCCCCACAGAAAATAATCCATGGGTGTAATGTCACACGAACGTGGAGGCCAATTCACAGCAGCATTTCTCGAAATTATGCGCTCACCGAATGTTTCCTGCAATAATCTTATTGTGTCGCCAGCTGTGTGGCATGTTGCGCCGTCTTGCTGAAACCAAAGCTGTTCCACATTAACGCCATTCAACTGGGGAACGAAAAAGTCAGTGATCATGGATCTATAGCGCTCCCCATTGACTGTAACGTTCTGACCGGCATCATCTTTGAAGACATATGGGCCAATGATTCCACCAGCCCATAAAGCACACCAAACCGTGATTTTTTGTGGATGTAACGGCGTCTCAATAAAGGCTTCTGGTTGTTCTGCACTCCAAATCCGGCTATTATGTTTTTTCACGTAGCCGTTCAACCAAAAATGAGCCTCATCGCTGAACAAGATTTTGTGATGGAAATGGTGGTCAACAGCAATCTTGTTTTCGGCCCATTCTCCAAACGTACGACGAGCATGATGGTCAGGCGGCTTTAACTCTTGCACAAGCTGGATCTTATAGGCTCGTAAACCAAGATCTTTCCGTAACATCTTCCATACAGTGGATGGACATAACTGTAATTGCTGTGCACGATGGCGAATCGACTCATTTGGGTCCTCCGCAACACTACGCTCTATTCTGGCAACAACTTCTTCAGTGCGCACTGTACGACGTCTCTGCGGATGCGATTTATCAATTAAAGTGTGCTTGGTACGAAAACGATTCATGGTTGCTCGAATAGTTTGCTCTGATGGCCGTAAAATGGACGTAGCGCACGGTAAGTTTCGCGAACTGAACCATGATTTTCGAAATAAATTTGCACTATTTGGAAACGTTGTTCTGGTGTAAGTCTATTCATGGCAAAATGGCACAACACACGCAACACAAAGCACCTGTCAACTTTTGAAAAAACTGTCACTAGAAACAACGGTGCCAACTTGAAAATCAAACCTCTAAAAAAAACACCCTTTATAAGTAGGTAATCGAATTTCAGTCATTATTTTAACGTAGGGATATAGATGGGTGCTAATATGGTAACAAAATTTGGGTAGAGGGAATGTAATTAACGAATCGCAAAAAGGTAAAAATAACAATTTGCATACGTTATAATTCTTCACGATTCAATAGCAAATATGAAATGAACGCCTATGGCACGCGGGGCTGCACAAATTGACAAATCTGACGGAACGAGTTTGAAGAGAGGTATAAAAACCGAAACTCGCGAAGGTAGAGGGTACTTTTTTCGATTTTTATCTGAACCAGGACTACAAGTCTTCCTTGCGTTCTTCGCGAGGAACTGGACTTGTTTTTCTACACATACAATTTTTAGTTGTCATTTCCTTGAGGATTTTTCTCGGCGTTTTGCGCTGGGAGCTGAAGCCCAAGAAATTTTATTGACACGGTCTTCTTGGCGAGTAATCGCTGAGAGCTGTACTGTGCGTTCTTTTTTTTACCAAAATTTTCGGTACTAGTTCTTCCCGGCGAATCTCGCTGAGAGCTGAACGTTTCACGATTCAAAATTATTGACACCGTTCTTGAACGATATTATTGTTAATGCAACGGAGCAATTACAGTCCATCCAATAACAACAAAACAACTGACGACTGTACTTAAACAATATTATTATTAATGCAACGGAGCAATTACACTCCGTCAAATCACAACAATAAAACCAAACTGTCGAGTTTGTTAAGATCACCTTAAGCTCAAATTATCTTTAGAGCTTTGAGATCCTTGATTACTGTAGGCAAACCAGCATCGTCAGGTTTTAAGGTTCTGATAAGTGCTTCTGCACCAGGAATAGCATCCATGACTGTTTTGCAGTAACCTGTTCCTTTATCATTTCCTAGCTGAATTTTCACGTTAAATTTGGTTCTGTGAGAAGATGGGGCAGCAGGAGAATAATATGCTGCTTTGTAATAGTTAAACATGCTCTGTAGGTCAGTCTGAGATCCATCTTTCTTATGGATCAAATTGTCAACGAGGATGTGTGAGAGGAAAAACAGAAGATGGGCATTAGCAGCTGTGTTAATCAACTCAGGTGGGATTAGGGAGCAATAGAATGTCACTGCTTTTGACACTTCTACTCCCAACCCCATTGAAACAGGGTTTACTAAGGCCTTTCCATATCCCTTATGATAAATGTCGGCAAATATGGAAGGAAAACAGCCGGCTATGCGAGGAATGGTGACTATTTCTGGAGATAGAGATTTGTTGGCCTCATGAACCGTGTCATCTATCTCGTATTTATCTTTGAAAGTGGTCATTATTTTACTGACCCCTGCCAAGGATTTGTCAGTGATCTTTGACCAGGAGGAACCTCTCTGGGCAAAAATCATGAGCAACAGATAGACATAGAATAGAATAGACATAGAATGATATAGATCTGTCATTTGAGTATTCAAACTCCCTCTTTACCCCAGCTGTGATGTAATCAAATGATAAGGGAGCCCTAGCTGTCTTCCCCATGTAGGTGTCAAAAGCTTTCATCATAACAGACACCACTTTTAAAGGATCAAATCCTTGGTAAGCGAATGCATCTGAGATGACTTTGTCTATCAACATCTATTTCTTCTAGACTTTTACCATCTTCTCCCTTTATCCAGCTTATCAAGTCTGGGCTCTGCGCATAAAAATCAATGACTGATTTCCAGAATGATGTCATTTTCGGATCTGCAGGATATCGATGGAATAAAGCCAAGAAAGGATTTCCAAATGAACCAAAAATTTTAGAAGTTTTATTAAGCTACTAAAACACTCACTATGAACTCACACTGTTGGTTAAGCAAATACCTGTTTTCCAGCACTTTGGGATAACACTCTGATATTTGTTTGCCCGTCAATGTGAATTGAGTTTGTTGAGATATGAGATGCTAGCAACTAATAGCAATAAATAATTAAACAGTTTTAGTGTTTTATTTTGTTACTGTTCTTAAACCCCTCTAGTGACTTTTAAACGACGAGCCAACAACGTTTGGGGGTCCAACCACAACAACAGACGTCACGAGCTTACTAAAAAAGGGTTAAGTGAAAACAAAAAAAAGAAAGTAACCAAAAAAATAAAGTACAAAGTCTTTAGCGAACTGTTACAATATTCTTTATTTCTTGCTTCAATGTGGGCTATTTTAAGTAACGTTGAATTAGTTAGTTTGTCACTTACCATTCAACATCTTCGATTGTAATTTCTGGATAATCTAGATCTAGATGTTGAGGTTGCCTGCGGAGCCCCACGCTTGAATTGATTGGTTCTTTTAGCAACTAGGACAACCAATCCCTGAACTGTGAAACAGGAATGAGATGATTAAATAAAGGATATTTTTGCTATTTCTCGACGACTTTAAAAAAATAAATTTGTCGTTTTTATAGTACATCAAACAAAACGATTTTGAGTTAAGTCGATCATCTCGCATATGATGTCGTTTACATCAGAAATAAAGTCGAATACCTAAGTTACTGGAGAACGTGCTATAAATAAATAACAGAGGTAAAGTTTTTATGTAAACATTTTAGAAATATGGGCGATTAAAGTCAAACTCTTATAATTATAGCTAAACCATTTTGTATTTCCCAGTTTTCTATTTGTGAAATTGCTCAATGTTCCAAATTCGTGATGACACTCGAAAATGGATCATCCTGTATGAAAAGGAAAGACATAAAACCTACTTTTAGCTAAGGATTTATGGTCTTGTTCTTTGTTTGCAGTTTAAGCCGTGGCTACTGTAATTTTGAAAGCATTATACCTTGCTGAAAATGTGAGGGTTGGCAGAGGTAATAAATAATTTGCAGGCAAATTATATAATGAAAAATTGGTGTAATGAGACGTTCATAATGTTACTTTACTAGTCTGTTGTAATCTTGCCCGACTAAGAAAACTAACTCTTAACTCTGTTTTATGGAACTCTCGCCCAGTTTTTATAAAACTTTTATAATACCGAGTTTTGAAATTAGTACCTGCCCCTGTATTTACTTATTTAGGTTAATGAAAAATTAAACAACTGAAATACACACCACACACAAAGTGGTTTTATGTCATGAATTTTGTGCGGGCTAGGATACAAAGCATAATAGCGTACACGAGGCCGCGTTTTTTCAAGCTAATACAAAGTAATTTCAGGCACAAAGTTGGCTGGATATATATACCAATGTACAAAAAAGGGTGTGGAAGCAATTTCAAGCTAATAATATCCTTTGCGTTTTTCCCTCAAACATCGATTTTAATATGTTCATGGATTTTTGCCAATATTGTCTCCTCCATTTTCATATTGATTCATTGATGTTTCTCAATAAAACGCATCGGCAGGTTTTTGTCATTAGTCAAAATTATATGAAAATAACGGATGTTAACCCTATACACAATTGTAATAAACGCATATTAATTAATTCGTCGTAATTATTTTACCGAAACGAACGTACATACTAACAATGATTGTAATGGTGTCTTTAGTGTATGGCTTTGATATGTGGTGTTTTCCAAAAGAAGCTTTAGAATGTATTTTAATATAAATATAAATACATTAAATAATATATATCTGATAACTTTTCTATAATTGAAAGTATGTACCATCGATTACAATTAAACGTGAAAGATGATGTCATTTAAATGTGTTCCATGTTTACGTTGTCAGGCATCAATACGAACATGATAATTTTGTATGACATTTTCAATCATCTTTGATATACATTTTTTCAAATACCTTACACAAGATTGGCAGTAAGCTTATCGGCCTGTACGAGGCAGCTTCTTCTGTTTTTTCCCCTGGTTTAAGGATTAAAATGATTTGAGCCACTTTCCAATTGCTAGGGAAATAGTTAGTTCGAAGTATCGCATTAAAAATGAAAGTTATTAATTTGTAACCCTTGTCAAATAATTCTTGCAAAACTGTTCCAGTGATCAGATCATGACCAGGTGCTTTCTTGATGTTGATTTCTCTCATTATTGTTTTTATTACATCTTTGGTCTTAAGTTTATCGTGAGGTAAGTCCATTTGAAAAGGGGTTTCTAGTTATTCTTTTATGGCCTTTTCTTCTTCTGTAGAAGCTTCTGAGGTTGAAACTAGTTTTGGACGAAAAGAAAGTTTTACCACAACACCAGTTAGGGTTCCACAATAAGCACGGGACTATAGAGCAAGTCCATAGACTGGTAAACAAAATAAATGGTGACCTTAATGCAAAAAGATACTGTTCAGCAGCATTCTTGGATATAGCACAGGCGTTCGACAAAGTGGCACACAGGCCTAAACTACAAACTGAAGATGTACCTACCACTCCCCCACTTTCAACTCCTTCAGTTGTACCTCACTAACAGACTTCTTTGTAAAACATAACAACGACTACTCCGATCATTTTCCCATCAAATCGGGTGTTCCGCATGGTCCTGTATTGTACCTTATGTATACAGCAGACTTGCCTACGGCAAAATTTACAACTACGGCAACATTCCTCGCATCAAACACCGATCCAACATCGGCAACGAGGAACCTGCAGAACAGCTTAAACAAAATACAAAACTGGCTAAAAATGTGGCGAATTTTGGAGTGGGTTCTTTTATTGAACATCCATTTCACAAGTTTTAATGATTTTATACGTTGTTCTTGTGACAGCGATGCCAAGTTTATACTTGTTTATACAGGGTCACGACGGACGCCATGGAGTTTTATGGCGATACGGCATATATTCTCCAACCTGTCGTAGATAGATTGTGTAAGTCAATAAGGGATACATTTTAAAAATATTTTCAAACAGGGTTCTTTAAAAAAGAGTGGCATATCAAAGTTATACTTTTTCTAGTGAAACATTTTTAAATTTCTCTTTAAGTTTACTTCAAAAAATGTAAAAGGTTATATGGATCCAGTCACCCGTTTTCGTGAAAATTGCATTTTCATGAATATACAGTAGTATCTTCAAAACATTTAAACATTTAAAAACTTTCAAATGTGTATAGAAATTCGCTTTGAGATTAGATTGACAATAGATTATTTAACACTTTGCACTACCCACATTTTTGAAATAGTATACAGCGCGTTTTTTACGTTTGGTCAATCAAACTTATGAAACTTTAAACATCGATAACTCATTTTTTTTTAAATACAACACCTTATATTTTTTTACACAGTCTCATAAAACATTTAATTGTCCCTCAAAAAGGTACAGACTGTTTTATACCTAAAATTTATATTTTTCCAGATGAAACACGATTTTTTCGTGTGAAATTTTCATTATTTTCTACGCGCTGGTGCATATAATATGCGTAACAGTTGTGAATCGTTATCGTTTAGCTTTTTTTTTTTCATGTTTAAGGCCCAACTAGTTTCGCCACAGGAAATAAAATAGGGTTCATTAGGGTATCGATATTTTTATTAATTATACTGATCTGTTGATTTCCACCAGTTTTAGGATAAAATATTGTCTCTCTCATAAGGTGCAAGGCCATCATTGCCCTTAAAGGCCATTGCAACCTACAGCGCTTCAGGCAAATTATATCTACGCGGATCATCATCAGAATGTTGAACTACTGTTATGGATATGTTTCTGTCTCTAATATGAAAATCGTTTGCTTCTACAGATTGTTAGGCAGACATCTTTGATCATTAAAATTTCTTGGACAAATTTATTATGCTGTCTCATGCAACAGTCTAAACTGTTTAGTAGGCCAACATCCAAGTTTGGAAATTGATTATTTCTTAATTTTGAAGCAATTTTGCCGTCAAGGACATATAGCTGGGCATATTTTAGTTGCTCATTTTTGTTTAAAAATAGTCCACTACAAAGGACATGCATGGACAAATGAACCTTGAGTTTTCATTACCCAAACTGCTCTTCGTGATGTTATATTTATTATATTTGTGGTTCCCATAGACGCCAATGCTAATGAAGAATTATAACTTCGTATATGTCTCTTAAATTCCTGATATTTCGGATGCATTCCCGAATACAACGCATCGAATAGTTCTGGCATAGGTTTAAACTCATCAATAATAATATTGCCATTTTCACAACACTTTGTAAATTGTTGTTTGTAATTCATTTCATCGACCCAGTATTGAGCGTTCAGTGTAAATATACGAGGGGGTACCCAAAAATAACCGGAATTATTTTTTAAAAGCTACATAGTACAATGTTATCCCTTTCAAAATACTCTCCATTACAACTAATACATTTGTCCCACCGGTGCTTCCACTGTTCGAAACATTTTTTGTAGTCATCTTTAGAAATGGCTGAGAGCTCCTCCCTCGTTTTTTTCTTGACCTCTTCGATGTTGTCAAATCGGTGTCCTTTCATGCCCCTTTTCATGCGTGGAAATAAGAAGAAGTCGCACGGAGCCAGTCAGGCGAGTAAGGTGCGTGGGGCAGCGGAACCATGCCATTTTTAGTCAAAAACTGTCTAACAGAAATGGCTGTGTGTGCAGGTGCATTGTCGTGGTGGAAGAACCAGTCTCCTGTCTGCCACAATTCGGGTCTTTTTTGACGGATACTGTTGCGCAATCTTCTTAGAACCTCCAAATAAAAGGTTTGATTGACGGTCTGACCTGGGGGGAACAAACAAAAACGAAAAAAGAACAAAACAGCGCTAGCAAAAACAATCACTGCAGATGAACAGAACAAGCCAAGTCGACAACACAGGCGGCACTGAATGCAATGAGTTGCGCTATACACTCCTAGCGGCAGAAATGCGTGCTACACAAGCTCCGCCCACGGCAATGCTATTCCGGTTATTTTTGAGTACCCCCTCGTATGTTACTTAATTGTCCACAGTTATGTGCTTGAAGAATGTTTTCGTTGTTATGCCAAGCAAGCCCAAGGAAGATTTTGTTCATAATTAATTTCTACAATATCATCTATTTCATCCGAATTTCAGTCAGTTTGTGATGCTACGCTAAAGTTAGATTTTCATCGTTATTGTTTTTCGAGATCGTTTTAACTGCATCAACTGTTTGAGCAATATTATTTTGGCTTGTTTTTTGTGATGTCCTCGTTTGGTAAGGTTTGGTCGTTTGCGTTTTGGACTCTTGAGTTTTTTTTTAAACTGTTTTTTGGACGTCCTCTCTTACGAGGAACTAGTATTTCTGTCGATTATACAGAATGTATGCTTATATCTGATTGTGATCTAAGCTCACGAACCTGTTACGCAATTGTCGCTGATTATTGTCATTTGGTGCGGTGGGCATAATAAGTGCAGCGTGTTTTTTTGGACGCCCTCTCTCTTACGAGAAACATGTATATCTGACTATTCTACAGAATTTATGCTTTATCTGATTATTGATTTAAGCTCACGGACCTGTTACGCAATTGTCGCTAGTTATTGTCAATAGTTATTGTCAATATTTGCGGTTGGCAGAATAGGGACAGCGTGCTTTTTTGGACGCCCTTTCTTACGGGGACCTTCGTTAGGCGTTATGCAGATTGTTTTCTGCATTGTACTGTCTAATAAACCTGTTGCTACTTGTTGATTTCAACAATAAAATACCCAGTCATGACTTGCGTTTTATAATATTGTTAGATCGGTATTTTTAAGATTGGAAAAACTATTTTTTGCGACCTCGTTTGCGTTGTTCTGGTACGTCATTTGACTTAAAATTAGTAGCCATTGAGTGGCATTTATATGTGTTACATAAGATTGTTTACTAATGAGGTTAAAGCATTTTGGTAATACTGATATTTCCTTGAATTAAATATTAATTGAGCGTATGCTCGCATATTACTTTTATCATAATTGCATGTAGAACGATTATTACCTAGAGCCAACTCTATGCAGTTGGCGATGGTAAAATATCAACACATAATAAATACCATCACGTTGTTGTTGACAGGTTTGATACATTATCGGAAAACCATGAAACACTTTATCAGCAATGGTAGGTACTTTATAACATTTCTGTTATTTACAGTAGAAAAGACCCATGAGGATTTAAAGGATCATATATGTAAACAGTATTATTTTTTAAATAAGCCACACACTAATGACCTATATATCGTTAATACTCTCCTTGTTCCGTGTGTTATTTAAAGAGTCCACTGAACGGAAATTTTGATTACCAAATGACAATTGTATAGCACCCTCATTGTTAACAGACCGAATGGTTTCCAATAATTCAGTATAAGTATAAAACTGGAAATCAGCCAAAACTTTTCCTAAACAATTTTGAAATATCTCTTTAAAAATTCCCATGTCTACCGTGTCAATGTAATAGTCCTCAACTAAGAATTTTTGGGTTATAATAAAAAGGTGAAACTATAAGGTATCTAATTTTATTTAAACCTGGTGTCTCAAATTCTTGATTCAACATGAAATTTGATCACCTAATAACAATTGTATGGCATCCTCATTGTTAACAGGCAGAATGGTCGCCAATAATTCAGTATAAGTATGAAACTGGAAATCAGCCATAACTTTTTCTGGACAATTTTCAAATATCTCTTTAAAAATTCCCATATCTACCGTGTCAATGTAATAGTCCTCAGCTAAGAATTGTTGGGCTATAATAAAAAGTTGAAAGTATAAAGCCGGATCCACATCAATAAAAATGTGCGTTGTGCGTTGTATTTGACACAAATTTGCTCGTGTTCGTCGAAATTTTTGTTGGTGTGGACTGTGCGCCGCATAAAAATGCACAAAAATAATTTCGTGACGAACAACGCACGCTATCCGTCGTGCTGTCGGTTTTTAGCCAACTTCAAAGAGATTTGCGTCGCACAGTAGTGTCAATGTGGACTTGATTCTGAGTGCATATGTAGTTTTGTTTCATTTTACTACTTAAGCTTTTTCGATCTTATTATAATGCTTACTGTGTTTGGGATTCCATAATAAGTTATGGTCTGAATACTCTTGAATGAGGTGCAATTAATCTTCATTACTTCACTCCATTTTATAACAACAGGCTCTTTAGCAGCAAACTGTTGCGCTCTGCATAAACAACCTGCACAAGCGGATTCGGCCGTACAACACACAAGATAACTATTTACGTGGTAAAATACTTAACCAGATTTAAATTTGCGCCGCAAATATTTTTGCTGAATTTCAAAATACAATATAAATTTTTATTGATGTGGATCCGGCTTAAGGTATCTAATTTTTTTAAAACCTGGTGTCCCAAGTTCTAGATTCAACATGAAGATCTCGCTCATCTTACGAGCCTTTAAGAAATAAAGTGGTGTGGCCACTAAATTAATTTTGGCGTGATGGTCGATCTCCCCCTCGACCTCTGCCATCTCGCCAGACAATTTGCCTTCTATAGGACGTCTTAATTAAATTCTGAAAATAATAAAAGTTACTAATAGTGATTTTACTTGTATGACGACAACTTACAAGTATTGCTTGCGACATGGACGCTATACTTTGCCATATTGATCTGATATCTTGTCCGCCCGGCCCCCTTCGGCGGTCTTAAAAAAATATTAAATCATATTATTACTTATGACAAAGTTGACTTACTATTTCTGTAATTTTGTGCTATAATTTTTTTTTTTTTGTTAAAGATACGATTTGAGCATGGTAAATGTCACTGACATGTTGATCTTTGTATTCGTCCGGCCTCAGAAGAGGGCGGGGTTTTATTTTGTCTTCCCTATAACTTTTTTAAAGCTAACAAATTTCTTTATTACCATGTTTTTATTTCCCCTCACTTGACGTTCACATTTTACATATTAAACCGTTTATAGCTACGCGCTGCAAGATTGCAATAATATATTTCGTTGCTTCTGTTGATTTTCGTTTACTACACTGTAATATTATACGAGCTATAATAATAAATACTTGGTTATCTACGGTTACGAAGATCTACATGACTATTCATATTTTAGATTAAAAAGCAACACGGGACATTTTTTAGGAATTCTTACAAATTATGCTTCCTTGATTGGTAATTATTATAACCAGATGACTGCATTGTTAGCGTAATTATGTTAAAGGTAAAAATCGGCTCAAAGTTAGGTTTTTATTTGTGATTTGTTTACATGGAGAGGCGACGACTTGGCGGGCCCGAAATTGTCAATTGTCACTTTTGAAACCATAAATTAGTGTAAAATAAACAAAAAGTGCGAGGGTTGAACACAATGTTACAAATAACAATGATTGTAGAATGGGTTACATAATCATTGGCAGACCCTTAGGCCATCTGGGCGCCAGGTACTTGGGTCATCAGGTCAAAATCACGACCAATAATATAGAGTAGTATTTACAATTCTATGTAATACCGGGAGGTTGACATTTGTTATTTAAATTATTATTTAAGTGAATGTGATGAAGTGAATCATTAGTCTAATTTGGAGCAATTAATTATTTAAATTTTACCCATAAAATTATATTTTGGCATGGGAAATTCAGTAACAGTCATTGTTTTAAAGCAAAGTAGGTGGAGTTGCTAACATAACTAAGTTTGAACAGAGGATTGTAAATAACGAGTTACAAAAAAGTAAATCTATCATCATCCAGCATACTTCGCAATTCGCTTTGTGTCGGTAAAAAAATTAAGAAAAGAGAATATTGGAATATCAGAATAAACTACTATTTGATACGAGGTAATATACAGGGTGATTTAGTTTGACTGTCGCGTCCCTATAATTTTATTATATTAAGAGGAAACACCCATAAACCTTATATTTTTGTAAATCGTGGAAAATTCTCTGTTAAATGACGTTAAAATGTTTTTTTTTTCTACGATTAAAGATATTTGCCTGGCGATAGCCGACTTTTATTATTTAATACACGGTTTACTTTTTTTTTATTGATTCTGATAGAAAAATAAATTCTTAATCCGATAGTGCATTAAAAAATTAACGTACAAAGAATTTTTTTTTTTTTTAAAATGAGCTTAATTTTTTTTTTACAAAATCGTATTTGATTAGACAAAACACGATCGCTTTAGTAATTGACAGTTTATTTATAACTTGTTTAATTGTGTTTTATTATTTTTCGACAAAAAATCATTATTTTGTGACCTTCTGTCAATCTGCTTCTGTTAGTGTGTACTTAATTAAGGTGTTTTATAGTAATGCTCACAAAAAAAAAGATTTTTTGTTGAATAAAAAGCAATTGAAGGCCATTGTTTTGGGCTGCACTGGTTCGTTGATTTACGCTTTAATAATACAGGGAAAGTCAAGATACCTTGTCGTATCCATGGATTCCTCCTCTTGCCTCTTGCTTGTTCGTCTATTCATATTGATACATTCGATGTTACAACATTACTAGCGCTTGTAAACACCTTGCTAGCGTTTCAGACACTCGTACTCTACTTGCGCTCGAGGTACACTGATTCTACTGCTAGCCGCTAGCCTAGTCAAAAAAACTACCCTTCCACTTCGTGGTACAGTCAATGTCACAAATTACACAAATCAAACCGCAAACAGCCATCAATGTGCTTTTGTGCTGATAATTTTTGTCATTGTCTTCTGTCCTCTTTTTTATTGATGGGAAATGTTTGTATTTAAAGGTTTACAAATATGTTTTGGACCACGTGTATAGGTATATCTTTAAATAGTCTATTTTAACATTGGTAAATATTTTATTCCTTATTCGCTATTTCTGGTTTTTAGTGCTTGTACAGTTTCTTTAACTTCTGAGTTATAAAAAAGATGAGTTTTATTTCTTTGTGTTCCACATCTAAACCGTAATGACAACATCTTTTGATTCTATTTTTGTATTTCACCGTATTTTTTTTTTTAGCAAAAGTAAATTACACGGAATTCTATAACGTGGTCAAATTCAAAAACGATTGGTTATACGGTTTTATGTTTTGAAGTACCAAAACTAAAAGTTTTAGTTATGCTAAAAAGGTTAGGGTCATGTTTTATATGCGACGTCGTTTTTAGATGAAATCATATCGTTTTTCCGCTTATAATTTGATTATGTTTGTATCAAACCGACCTCCTGATTCAGCGAATCTTGCTACCGCGATCGCATGATTTGATGAAATACTGACATTCAAGTTTTATGTTATGTTTGTTATTGTGTTTTATTTTTGTAGAATATGTTTTTACTCACGAAGTAAATTGAGCAGTAGGTATTTTATGACTTATAAACCATTATTTGGTTTTAGGTGTTTATTGTAAATAAGGTAAGATATGTTAAATTTATTCATTTAAAATAAAATCTATTGTTATGCTTTATTTAATATTATGGGCAATTATTTTTCCAGAGGAGATTATTGCAATCTTTATTTATTGCTGTAAATATTGGAACAGTTTACTCGACTTTTTGTTTTGGAATATAAAATCGTTACATGAAATAGCATTTTTATGTTCATGACTTCGGTTTAAAATAAGAAAGGATTTAAAAAATGCAAATATAAAATAAATTAGATTATAAGATTGGATAATATCTCAGTTTGTTCTAGTCGAGCAACAAATTTTTGTGTTCTGCGAGTTTCTAAGCCCAAAATAAATTTCCTTTGAACTGCTTAGGAAATATGCTTGTACTGACGCCATGCATATTTGAAGTAAATGTATGAGGGGTTGGCTAACTTCCGGTTCATTTATTATTTACATTATTAACAATATTATTGGACGTTGTATGATAAATATTAAAGTGAAATGAGAGCGCTTCGGTAAATAATCGCAAAATTTATACCCTTCGTTGTTGATCTTCATTAAGCTATCGTTGGGTGCGAATTAAATTGTGGTAAACTTTCTCAATAAAATTTACATTCATTATTGTAGCAAGAACATATATCAGGATCGCTGAAAATTAAAAGGAAATGTTTGTTGAGCTACTTTTGCTAATCGCGAGTCTCATCACGTTCTCAATTATCAAGATTGTTGGGCTTTGATCTTTAATTTAAATAATTAAATTCCACTGGATGATTTTGACTTAAAGTAGCAAATCATTTACCTTTTTTTGTTAACATAAATAACATCTGTACATAAAAAATGTAAGAATACCACTACCGATTTAAAATCTGCCACATTGCACAAAGTGCACACAAACACTTTGCAAAGTATGTTATTGTCTTAAAAATGTCACAGTTAATATAAGTTAACGAATTAACGCTTTTACACTGCAACAATATAATCTTCCGACGAAATTAACATTAATTACACATGTAAATAAAGTTTGTGCTTAGTATAAGCACATCTGCACTAACAGATGAAAAATTCTGTGCACGCTTATTGTACTACAGCACTGTGGTTTCTAAAAAAGTATTTCGAATGACGCTTTTTTATCAATTAAGAAATATAGCAGCTGTTTAAAAGTAGCAAAAAAATTAAATCTCTATCAAAACTGCACACTTGCGAGTGTAATTGTCTATAGTTCAAAAAAACTACTCGCATCCTGATAAAACAGTGTTCAAACTTGCAGTAAATCTTGAAGAATTCAATGTATAAAGCATTTTAACCTTAAATATTTTTTGTAATGGTATTTTCTCAAAAACTTTTGAGCAAATGCCATTGCAAAAACTACGAACTCGTCTGCAGCGAAAAGAATTAATTCCGGTACACCAATTTGGATTTCGCCAAAATCACGCAACCATTGAACAAGTGCATAGAGCAGTGGCTCTCAACCTTTTTGGGATCACGGAACACTTTTAAGTGGTCTCGATTTTGGCGGAACACCATTATCATAAAATTTGTAAATCTAATGTAAATCACACAAAATAATTGGAAGATTAATATTTAATTGAAATAAGAATATATATTACATGGTAACTTATTTTAATGAGAAATTTGCGCTTGACGACCTTTACAAATTTCCTCAAGGTTGGGTCTTATGTAAGAGAGCGCTACTCTCATTTCTTCTTCTAAATTGGTAAGTCTTGCTCTTTTTTTGCTTTTAATATTTGTTAGAGTTGAAAATCCAAGTTCGCACAGATAGGACGTCGAAAAGAGCAACAAGATATTCAACGCTCGTTTTGCAATAAATGGATGTTCATTCTCGATGGAAATCCAAAACCTTTCCACTCCTTCTTCTTTGAATTTTAGTTGTAACGTTCGATCCGTTGATATATTAATAAACTCATCTGCTTCCTGAATAGAAAAATCTTGGTTCATTATATCAAATTCACCAAATGGATTTCGCGCCCAATCAAAGTCTTCAATATTAAGAGATGGAAAGTAATGAGTTATTTTGTCTTGCAATATTGACAAATGCTCTGCCACATTTGAAATCATTTCGTTAATGTTAACAATATTTTCCGTTGCTAATAACGGAAACATATCAAATTTGCGATTTTGAGCAATACGATTTTTCCAAAGCAAAAGCTTTTTCTGGAAAGCTAGCAATTTGTCTGTGGATGTCAGAATATTTTCATTTTTTCCTTGAAGTGATGTATTGACTGAATTTAAGTAGCTGAAGATATCGGCTAAATATGCTAGCTTAGTACACCATGCATCATTTTCCAAATATTTTACGTATACATCATTACCCTCTTGTCTAAAAAAAACTAGCAATTCCTGTTTCAACTCATGAACTCGGGTTAGCACTTTTTCTCTTGAGAGCCACCTCACTTCAGAGTGCAAAAGCAAACATTCATATTTGGATTCCATGGTGTTACAAAGTTGTTTGAACATACGGGTTTTTAATGGTCTCGATTTAATATAATTCACCATATGTACGACTTGTTCCAAAACAGACTTTAAGTTTGCTGGTAGACTCTTCGAAATCAAAGATTCCCTGTGCAGAAAGCAGTGAGTGGAGACTATATTTGAATTTATTGCTTTAACTCGACTACAAAATCCCTTAATACTGCCACGCATGGCTGGAGCTCCATCAGTACAGATTCCTGCGCAATTTTCCCAGGATAATTTCCATTCTTCCAAATAAGATGATACTGAATTAAATATGTCTTCTCCAGTTGCGTGACCAATAAGTTCCTTGCAGAATAAAAACTGATTTATTATTTCAGTGTCGTCAACAAAGCGAATAAATCCGATTAATTGGGCTTTGCCACTTATGTCAGTGGATTCGTCAATTTGCAGCGCAAAATTTTTTGTACTTAATTTCGCCGTCACTGCGTTCTCTATAAAACCTGACATATCTATAATTCTTCTTTTTATCGTATCGTCCGAAACGGGAATTTTTAGGACGTCTCGCTGCGCTTCATTGCCAAACATAATCTTAACAATTTCTAAACATGCGGGCAAAATTAGCGATTCTGCGATATCATGTGGCTTTTGCTTCAATGCAATTAGTTCTGCCACTTTATAAGAAGCGATTTGCGCTTTATCCGAAATTGTAACGCTCTTTCGAAAGCATGTTGCTTGCACTTCTTGATTTTTCAGCAATCTTTCGAAATAATCTTTACCTTTCGAAGTTAGACAAGAATGTTTTGTTGAAAAGTGTCGCTGTAACTTAGCTGGGACCATTGCACTGTTAGCCAATTTTTCACCACATACAATACATCTCGGAATAGGAACATCTTGACTACCGCTCCATGTAAAACCAAACTTCAGATATTCTTCCGAATAATGCCGAACTGATTCGGATATCTTTTTACGTTTATTTTCGGCATTTTTGTTGCCTTGCATATCTCCTTCAATTGAAGAAGACCTGCTTGTACTCGCCCCAACATTAACTTCACTTTCAGTCTTTCTTTTCAAAAATTTGTCCATATTTCAGATTTAAAAGTCTTGATTAACTGCTAAAATAAGCAACTAAAAAAGATAAGAATACTGTTAAAACTACACAACTTGCATTTCATCTTACCAATTTCCAACAATATAAAATATATATATACAATAAAAAACACACTCACGAAAACTAGATATTTATATAAAATTATGGCTGAACCGCAGATCGAAAATGCGCTTTTGTTATTTACGTACGAAGAAAGAGAAACAGCACGAAATCAACACTACGTAGCGCGCCCTGCGTTATCGAGTACACTAGAAATTTAGTGGTATTCCCCGGAGTAACTCCAAACGACGTAACTGCGTCGTTCGATACTTACACTGTTAATATTATTGACTGTTCCGCGAAAATTTAGAATAATATTGAATATTTTTGCTAAATTTCAAATAATTAACAAAACTATGTAGTATTTATTTTATAGTAATAAAAAAATTTACTGTTTCTTATTATATTATATTCAAAATTTTCGCGGAACACCTGGGACAGCTTCGCGGAACACCAGTGTTCCGCGGAACGGCGGTTGAGAACCACTGGCATAGAGTCACAAACAAAATTAGTCAAGACCTGAAGAAAGACGGTTCTGCTCGGCAGCCTTCCTTGATATCACTCAACCATTCGACAAATTTTGGCACGAAGGCTTACTTTACAAAATTAAGAAAAATTTACCACATCCATTTCACCAAATCTTAAAATCTTAAGTGACAGATTTTATAAAGTAAAATTTAATCAGGAGCAAACTAATCTCGTTCCCATAACCTCTAGTGTTCCGCAAAGAAGTGTCCTTGGACCCCTCCTTCACTTGCTTTATGCCGCCGATCTTCCAACAGTGGTACATAACATGGTAGCTACCTTTTCCGACGATACAGCGTTCTAGCCTCACACACAGATCCAACGATCGCATTGCAATTGCTGCATAGAAACCGAGGTTTCTATGGATCTCAAAATGGCTAAAAGTTTGGGAATAAAAGTTAATGAAGCAAAGTCAACACACGTCACTTTTGCTATGCGTTGAAATTACCGCTGTCTACCTTCATAGCCTACTTGAAAGTATTACTTTGCCCTAATAATAACGATAAAATCGCGATATCTGGGAAAATATCAATTTTGGGTAGAAAACAGCCTTAATGTTTTCGAAAGACAATTAAATTTTGACTTATTGATTAAGTTTGACTAGCCGTAAAAAATGCCCTGTATAATATTTTTTAAATGTAGGTTAGTGCAAAGTCTTCAATAATCAATTGTCGATCTAATTTCTAAGCGAAAATCTTCAAACTTTTCTTAGGCAAC
Source organism: Elmis aenea (assembly GCA_947652605.1). Taxonomy (NCBI): domain Eukaryota; kingdom Metazoa; phylum Arthropoda; class Insecta; order Coleoptera; family Elmidae; genus Elmis; species Elmis aenea. Next base: position 17,745,988 of record OX393582.1, on the reverse strand, counting down.
TCGAAGTCCAAGCACTTTTATATTATATAATTACACGCGAGGTATGGTTCCTAGGACTGCTCAAGAAAAGTCACATCCAGGCAAAATAAAATGAAAAACAAGAACTCACTAAATCTGGAGCCTGTGAAACAGCACAATCTTTCCGTATTATCTTTGTCAAGGCCCACAAATCTTCGAAACTGATTTCCTAAAATGTTTTTATTTAAATGGAAAGCTCAATAATTCAACTTATTGCATTACTTACACTGCCGTCCACATACATCTCCACACATCTCTACACTAATTTTTCTGCCTCTTCACTTTGAAGACGTGGTCTTCTTAGGATATCACCATACATTCTTCTGATTCGCTGTTTACTTTCGTCATCAGTTTTATCCTATGAAACAACACAAAGATTAAAAAAATATACTAGGAGTATACAATAAGAAATTTAAACTGCGTACTTCTATTACGGTTGAACGTATTTTTGGACAGCATCCCCTGGTTGAAAAGTTACTGCACGCCCCTGATATACAGGGTGAGTCACGACGAACGCCACAGAGTATTATGGCGAAACGGTATATATTTTCAACCTCCATTACCTCCCCGTCTCACTATAAACCGTTCCATTTTGCCGCAAGCAGAAGACACAAAATATCTGGTAATGCATACTTTGATCGCAGACTGACATAGCGGAAACGTATGGATGAAACGTAAACAGCTGGGAGTGCAATTTAGAAAGTTGTACTGGCTTATTGGCAGAAACTGACAACTGTCGATGGACCACAAACATATTAATCTATAAAACGATATTAAAGCCAATATGGACGTGCGGAATACAACTGTGGGGTTCAAGCACTAACTCTAACAGAAATCTTAAAACGATTTCAGGCCAAAACTTTAAGAACAATAACGAACGCTCCATGGTATGTTACTAATGAAGTTATACAGCGAGATCTTCATATGTGCAAAATGTGATCCAAAATTTAATATCAAGAAAAATTGTCTCATCATCCCAACCTTTTAGCAGCAAAGTTATAAGTGAACACTGGACAAACTAAAAGACTAAAGATGCATAAACTTGTAGGCTTGCCTACTCGTTTTAAGTAAAAGTTTAACCTATATTGCCAATAAACAAATTAATTTAAGTTAATTTAAACGGATAGTTGCCATTGGGCAAGGTTATCCTTCACTTATAGACGACTCTACAAGAATAAAGTTTATCCCCATGTTGAGCACACATGCGAAGATGAATTTGTACTCCCAGCACGAGGAAGTGACTTGTCAGACAGGATTAGAATGAATACCTGGCATATTGGGTGATATGAATAAAAATGAGTTTATACTTTATTCTCAAAAAATTGTAGTAAATGCTCTAAGTCGTAATAATAAAAATTAGAAGCAGATGCTCAGGTTGAGCACATACTTTTATATACAATTTTTCTTGAGTATGTTCTCACAGTTCGTATGAATAAAATAAGTTTATGCTTCCTGAAGGCGAGTTTCTTCTCGATATATTTGGAGTCTGGTTCTTAGCAGACTCAGTCGTATCTTGAAAAGATAGTTATGGCTGAATTTATATTAAATTTGCGTTTTAAAAAATATTACAAACCAAGAAAGAGTACGTGCAATCGTGACTTTAAAGACATAATATATAGATTTTCTGAAGAGAATGTGCAATGGATAGCAACACATTTTTTAAATGTAGAATCAGGAGAAAGCAGAGGTGGTGCGATATCCAAGATGGATAAAATAAAAAAATATTCTTAAGATATGTGTGAGATTCTGGATTTCAAGCAGGAGTAGGAGAAGATGTTGGTGTGCATCAAATTTCATTATCAAAAGTTGTACAAGAAGTAGGGGATAAGATAACTGAAAAAAGTGGCCAATGGATACAATTTCCCCAGAACGTTGCAGGTATAGGTAATGCAAGTCAAGCATAATTGGCAATCACGTTACAATTTTCCATGCGTCGTCGGTTTCATTGATTGCACATACGTAAGAATTAAAAAAAAAAGATACACGGAGATGAATACATTAATCGAAAAGGATATCCTAGCATTAATGTGCAAGCGACGTGTAACGTAGATGAGTGGTTTAAAAGTGTAGACGCCTCATGGCCAGGTTCTGTCCACGACTCAAGGATTTGGAGCAATTCGGAAATTTATAATATTGCAAGAAATACTTTTGAAAATAGCCAAGCATTACTTTTAGGAGATGAGGGATATGCTATCGCGCCATGGCTGATGGTTCCTTTTAGAAACCCGAATATACTTCAAGAACACGCCTATAACAACCTGTTTACAAAAGAACGGGTAATAATTGAAAGATGTTTTGGCCAGTTATATAATAACAACAATTTCCGATTCTACAAGATAAAGTCCGAGTTTCCACTGAAAAAGTCCCAAAACTTATTGCGAGCTGTTTCGTTCTGCATAATATAGCAAAATATTTAAACGATGAACTAGACTTGACAGAGCTTTAACTAGTCGATATTCCAGTTCAGCATATGGCAGAGGACGAGAATGAAAATACCAAAAACTGGCCTCCCATTGTTTTTTAATGATATCAATAACTTGAGATTTTGATTACCTTGCAGCAGGTATTTGTGACTTTGAAAACACAATTGGAAAATCACGCAAAATCTTGACGTATGCCATTTGAGAAACATTGTTTTTATTAATTTCTTCTTCACTATCACTCATGATGATTTATTGATTGACACTAGTAATACGTGTAAGCAAAACTGAGGACCATTTGCTAGTCAAAATTTGTGTAGAATTCATCATAACAAACGTGTGTTTGTATATAAGAGTATATACTCAAATTAACAGGAGCATTTACATCTCGAAGTTAGCTCGTTTTTATTCTTACGAAATTGAGTATAAACTCTCACTTTATGCTCATGCTCAGAGTACATACTTAGAGTATAAACTCTTGTTTTATTCATACCACCCATTATTTTTTAACCATAGCTAGCATTAATAAAGCAGCAAACTGTATTACCACCTTCCAATGTTAAGTTACAGGAATTATCTCATTGTTCTTCATCTTCATCGACGTTTTTCTCTTTCAAGAGTTTGTCGTCCCCATTCGCTACAGGTCTCGATCGTTCCAATCTCTTTCTTCTAGTTTTTTATCTGCCTTGGTATTTTTGACAACTCATCCACTTGAAAGTTGGCTAACCCTTTATATGACAATTTTGTTGTTGACTTTTTGGGTCAAGGTTTCCATTAAAAAAATTTACATTTTGTATTGTCTCCAGTTCTACGTAAAAAGTTTGTTAACATGTAATTGTTCTGGTTTTAACACCTTTTGAAGAATGTAATTCGTATCCTGTCGCTATCGATTTATTTAGAAAATATTGAGTGGACAAAATTATTGTGCCATTTAAGCAGAGCTGGAATCCCATTTGGCATTTTATAATTTAACGAATACAATATTTTTTTAATTTTGAGTTTATTTGTTTTAGTGCTCTTAACCACTAACTTTCCAGTTACCTAATTGCTTTAATCATTTACTTTTTGCACAATGTCGCACCTACCACCAATGCACATAATATTACTCTTTATCTTAATTTTTTGAATTGTAGTAATTGTTTTATATCTTCGCAATTCTTTGTAAATAAAAAAACTGTTTCAGAAGTTTCGAGACAATTAAAAGTAAAATATTTTAAAGAAATTCAGCGAAAAAAAATAGTTTTCGATTTGCAAAAAAAAAACTTCGTCATTATTATTCAAAACCAATCAAATATAAACATGTTGTCTTCGTACTTCTAATTTCTTCACTTTGATCATATATTTCTAATAAATTTTCTTAAGGAAACGCATCAAATACAACAATCCAATGATCATTTGTTTAGTGTTATTCTAATATTTTCCAAACATTTTTGACTAAAAATGAGAAACTGTAGTAATCAAGTATATGTCCTCGCCGAAGTTTTCGCTTTAAATTAAAAATCTTTCCTCCAATTTATATCTTTCAATAAAAGGTATTTTATGAACTCTTCATATTTTTTGTTGTTTCCTTGTTTGAGTATTCGTTTTTATAACGTAGGGGAATTTATCTGAAAGCATACAATTTTTTTCCGCATCGTGTCCTTTAGGAATTGCAAAGACAGGATGACTTTTATACAAACCGACACATACAAAGGCGAAGGAATATTTTATTTCACCACAGGTGGCCAACCGTTTAATTAATGGCGATGCAAACACGACAGTGATTTTCTGAAGGCGAAAAAACCCAAATGAATACGGAGCAAAATTCTTAAGGCGTTTGTATTATAGAAGTTGCGTTTCCTTTTTTCAATTTGATTAGTTTTCATTGCTACTGCATGCAAATTTCATCTTTTTGGCTCGCAAAAGAGGTTGTGGAATTAAGGAAATAAAGATGTAATTTTATATTCATATATTCAGTATTATGTTAAGCAATTCTAGAAGAAAGTAAAATGGAGAAACGGAAAAGGAAAATTTTACACAATCTTAATATATGTCTTCCCTAAAATATAACGGGTCACTCATAGCTTTTAGAAGGCCAGAGCATTAAAAGAATGGCGTATTCGCTCAGATACGAGCTACTTAATTTCAAAATTTTAGCGTTATTTGTAGTAAAAGTTTTTAACTGTTTTGAATATTGTATTGTATTTCAAGAATACATATTTTTCTGGTTGCGTGTTGGAAATATGCATCATTGCAAATGTGGTAGTAAGATGGAATTTCGGTTTGTGATAATCTTGAAAAGGTGATAGGATGAATATTCTGAATACAGCTTTCAGCAAGTATCCCAGGTGTAGAATTTTTGTTTTATTTGCAAAAAAAAAGGCAAAAGAAGCAATTTTTATACATAGCTGATTTTTACTGTCATGGTGATTATTAAAGGCGGTTTAAATCGGGGGACAGTCAACAGTCGGAACGTGGGGAATCAAGAAAGGTCTTCGTTGACGACTTGGAGTAGAAGCTCTAAGCGTCGTGTTTAAAACCTTGGTAGTAGGTGAATTTATTAAAAAATTAATGAGTCACTGTCGTCAAATTATTTATAAATCTTTGGTTGAGCTCGTGTCCAGTAAAATCTATGTTTAATCTTTTATTCGTACAACGCATCACTTATGAAAGTGTATGAACACCTGAAGTGGCGATACTGGTTAAACAACGTAAACAATTGTACATTTGAAAGATTTGTTATTTGATGGTAAAATTATTCTTAAATCCACTATTCAAATGAACTGCTACGGTAGTTTGCGAATTAATGTGAACACAAATGAAAATTTCAAAATAATAATTTATTCTTTATTTATAACTAGCGATTCCGTAGCCCCTTCGGGCCTTGCGCGTGGAATTCTCTTTGCGCGTAAATTTCTCTTTGCGCAATAAATTACCTTTCGTTTGTTGCACGTTACATGTCTCTATGTTCCCTAGATATATTGATTATTACTAAGTGTGTCGTTGAACAATCGATTGGCTCAAATTTTTATTCAGAACACTCCTTCCTTCACCGCCTTGCGCGTATTTTTCTCTTGCGCAAAAAATTATCTTTCGTTTCTCCATAATTGACTTCGTTTCTGAGATATATGTATACAGGGTGCCCATTTTTCTAACCTGTTGTATGGGTAACTCCGTTAATATTGGAGATACAGAAATGTTTAAATTAGCAAATTTGTGCAGAATTTAAAGGGAAATCTGACCTACGTCATCAACTTTTTGAGATATTTTGAAAAAACTGAAAAAGGTGGATTTTTTCAACCTTGAATAATTCCGTAACCATATGAGTTAAAATAAAAATAAAAATTGACTATTATAGATATTTTTACGTAGATTTTAAATATGTTAACGAAATTTTCATAACACTCTCGATTTCCGAGTTATAGCACAAACTTGCATTTTTTTTAAATGGAAGTCATAGTTGTCTGTGGTCTTATTAAAAAGGTTATTTTTTTCTTGTTTCAATGATATAAGGTTTGTTATGCTCTACTGTTGTAGTTTTTTTTTTTAAATAAGCAAAAATTTTGATCAACACGAGAGAGATACATACGTATAACAAACAATAAATTTTATTTGACAAACTATGAGGTTTTGTTTTTAAAATTTGTAACTGGCTAATAGCTGCTACACTAACAATAAGAGACAACTCTTAAATGTCACATCAAAAAAAAAGAACATCAACACGGGATAACTCCCATCTATTAGTAGGTTGTGAACATGTAAAATGATTTTTGCTTATTTAAAGAAAAGAGTAAAGCATAACAAACCTTATATCATTGAAACGAGAAAAAAATAACCTTTTTAATAAGACCACAGCCAACTATGACTTCCATTTAAAAAAATGCAAGTTTGTGCTATAACTCGGAAATCGAGAGTGCTATGAAAATTTCGTTAACATATTTAAAATCTACGTAAAAACATCTATTAAAGTCAATTTTTATTTTTGTTCTAACTCGTATGGTTACGGAATTATTCAAGTTTGAAAAAATCGATCTTTTTCAGTTTTTTCAAAATATTTCAAAAAGTTGACGTAGGTCAAATTTGAAAATGGCATCAAATTTCCCTTTAAATTTTGCACAAATTTGCTAATTTAAACGTTTCTGTATCTCCAATATTAACGGAGTTACCCATACAACAGGTTAGAAAAATGGGCACCCTCTATAGCTCAAAATTTAATGTAAAACAAATTGGTTTACAATTGTATTTAATATAAAACATAATTATATGATCATCGTAATACACGTTTCTTTTAAAAATTATAGTTAATTGTAAAACGATTACAATTTAACTTTATTTATTTCCAAAAATGCATCATCAGTTAAGTTTCGTTTATAGTATCAAGCGTGGACGCGAAGCGTTTTAAACTCAACGTCAGAACCATATTTTTTTTTTCAATATTAAATGCGTCTGTTAAATTTAAAAGGTTTGCAATTGAAATAAAATATCCAAGAAAAAATAACAATTTTAATTTAAAATAAAAACAAACAAAAAACAATTAAAAAAAAACAAAAAAAAAACTTTAAAGAAAATTAATTTTTGCGAGGTGGCCTCCCTACCCCTGCCACCTCGCCAGGAACCTCTTCTGTCTTGGGCAATTTCTATGGTGTTCTAAAAATAATAAAATTAATATTAGGTAATTACATTTTTATGTAAACTTACAATCAAAATTGCCCGGGACATCGTGGCAATGCTTTCTAATAAAACCTGTCGCTGGCCGCGTCCAGGGCCCCTGCGGCGGTGTCTTCTAATATCTTAAAAACATAATTATCAAATCATATTAATACTCATAAGAAAGTTTACTTATTACTATTTTGGTTACTGTTATTTCGTTCTATAAAAAAATGTTTGTTAAAAAAAGTTTTTAGCATTGTTAATGTCACTTATGGGGTCGATTCTGTGTCGCTGTCGTAAAATCGTAAAATTTTAAGATACGAGTGAATCGTTAATTGTGGAGTTATAGATTTACGATAATGTCAATTCTAGCAAACCTCTATAACCTTGATCGTAGGAAAATATGGTTACGATAAGCAACTATGATGGAACTTCACACATATTGTAATATACCATTTGACAACAGTGCAAAAGCGGTAAAAATTTCCAAACTTAAATCGTAGAGCCTCGGTATTTAGCGCGAAAAGAACGCCCGAACTCAGTTCGTATAGACCAGTCAAGGGGTTAATTTTTGTGATTATTAATTTTCAAAAGAATATTTTTTTGTTTTTTTAAATCTGTGTAAGTGGTTGCCATATAAAGCTTTTAGTGGGTCATAAAAGTTGATGCGACAGTTCGATGGCATGTCCATCCGGAGCTTACTATGATCGATGTTTGAAGGTAACGAAGAAGTCTTTCAAGGTCGTCGACAATGACCAAAGGGTGGTTGCTGAAGGAGTCTTTGAAATGTTTGAGGGTGTGGTTTTAGGTGTTGCCGAAGAAGTCTTTCAAGGTCGTCGACAACGACCAGAGGGTGGTTGCTGAAAGAGTCTTTGAAATGTTTGAGAGTGTGGTGTTTGGGGTTGCCAAAGAAGTCGTCCGGGGGTGGTGGACATTTCAAAGACTTCTTCAGCAACCACTACGGCCACCGACTTCTTCGGCAACCCCTTTGTTGAAAAACTACCCCACCCCCAGCAAACATTTCAAAGACTCCTTCGGCAACCACCCCCTTTCGATGTCGTACTTCATTTGTTTCTGACTATGAACTCTTTCTTGAGAAAGATTTCTATGAAGTCTTTCTTGGGATCTACTTCTCTGTAAAGGTCTTGATCTTCCTCTACCTCTAGGCCTTGTTGGTCTAAATTGTTGAGAAGTTTGTTGTTGAAAATTTTCTGGTCCTTTACAAGCATTTAATTTATCCATATTAACTGTTAAATCTTCTAATGCTCTAGTTATAAGATTCATTTTACTTATGATAAAATCAGATCTCAAAGCTTGAGATGGGTTAAGATCATATTCATATGGATGTGGATATCTACATCCACTTCCATGAGGACATAGTCCTTCTAATATATATTGCTTGCAATATACAATAGTGTTCACATTACCAGTTTTATTATCAATCATTCTTATTCCAACCAATTTATTAGTTTTTGTTTCATCTAATTTAATTAACAAATGATAAGGGAAATTTGATAACATTTGTTTTGAACTATTTTGAATTGATAAATTAGCAGATGGATCAAAAGAACATGAAGCTGACGCATCAGACATAATTTTATCTGTTTGATTGTCTTGATCATAAGTACTTATCTGTGTAGAATGATTAGTTACTTTTACAGTCTTTTTATTTTTATTTTTGTGTGATTCTTGTACGGTGTTGATATTTTGATTCTGAGACATTTTTTATTATTGCTTTTAAATTTAAATTTAATGAATTTAAATTTCAAACTGAGATTATAAATTGCGTAGAAACAATATTTACACGTCAATAGCACGCAACAAGATGTTACTCACTAAAATGACAGGCCAGAAAGCAAAATGACCGACATAACTAATATAATTTTGTTGTCAACTGCGATAAATTGAAAAATGTTACTCTGTTTAGTGAACAGTGTTCACATTAATTCGCACACTACTGTACATCTTCTTTTAAATCTTATTACAACATTCGAACCCTAGCGTGTACGCTAGATGTTTGTTGGCGTAGAATTCTCTGCGAAAAGAATTTTCATTTTTGTTGCGTTGATTTCGACAACGCTGGTTTGAAATAAAACACTTGGGACTTTTAGTAACTGTATAGTTACTAAAATTTCTAACGTTTGTGAAGGACCGATGTCGGGTATGACTTTTTCATACGTTGTCACAACAAACTTTTATGTGCGTTGTCAAATCAAACTTTTTTACACTGCCATCTATGTGCATGTTATTAGACTGAGACTCAACATAGCATTCCCACGTTCAATTCGAAAATAGACAATACAAATACATGGTTACGAATACAAATTTGAAGAAATGTAGGTTAATCACACAATTAGCAGAATAGAGCAAAATGCGAAAAATACAAGTATACTTGTACAAGTAGTCATCATTGCCAGGCACTTTGCACAATTTCACTTTGATCGTTTAAACACAGTATACGAGGTACTGACAATCACTACGCGAACTACTTCGTCGTCTCATGAATGAAAGTCGATAATTTGGCCCATTTTCATGTTAAGGTTGGTAGGGTTTTCTTCTTTTAATATAACGACATCAACTTTTAGATAAGTTTTAATTTGCTGCCATTTTTGTCGCTGCTGTAATTGCCTTATACCTATATTCTTTGACTAACGCTTACAGAAATGTTGGACAAGACGTAGGTGTTGGTAGCTAAATTAACAATTCTCACGAACATCCACTACAATGGTATCGGGCACAGACGTTAAAGGGCAACCGATTATAAATTTAACCGGTTTTAAAGGTAAGATATGGAAAGGATCGGATGAGATGGACACAAAGGTCGAGAATTGACAACAGTTTCGATACGATTCAGCACAGAATTAAAGTCCAACAGTGTTTAATTCAATAATAAAACCAGTATCCTTGAAAGCAACACAATAAAAAATGGTCCTTCGAACCCAAGTTCTATATCTCTAAGTAAGTGGTTCCGTTTTTGACGTCTGTCGTGGCAGTTAGTTATTACGACCTTTGGTGAAATTTTGTTACTTTCGTAGTTCGTCGTATTTACCTACAAGTTTAAATTGTAAAATATAGAAAGAAGCACTGGTTAAAGAGAATAATAAATTTTTTAATATAACATTCAGAATTAACACTAAAATTTTGATGACAAAGGACCAGAAAATTAAAAAACAAGGGATAATCGTATATCTTATAACCCATGTAACTTTTGGAAATAGAAGCCGTTTGAAGTAACATGGAGATTAATTCTCGTTATTAAAGAAATACTAGGTAAAACAATTTAAAACGCATAGTTTTTTTTTTGTCTAGTACCAGAATTGAATGCAGTTAAGTTTTGTTCGATGGTTGGTGTACTTTAACTAACACCTTTCTTTAATAAACAAAAGCAAGTGCACTTAACTAATAGTGACCCAACGTTGTTACCTTCAAATAACACAGTACAGTCTAACAGAATATTATTTTATTTGAGATTACTTTCATTTGCTGGATATTGCGTGGAGATTACGATATCTAAGTCGCTGCAGCATGATTTCAAGTAAGGATTAGGAAAAGGTCAATAAGCTGAAAGTTATCCTGACCGCTTACTGTCGGATATACACAAGAAAGTCTGTATTCAAACAGTCTTCAGACTCATATTATCGTCTTTCAGGTGAAATTGGAGTTTTTGCCGTATTAGATATATTGCATGTTATTTATATCGCGTTCCCAGTTTTGGCAACTTGCGAAAATTGAAAGTCGGCTTATGTAAAATTTGTTATCCATAACTAGTACCATATAAAAGGGTTTACCGTAAAAAATAGGATTGATGCTACATCACTGGTTTTAAATATAATTTAGTGTAGTGTCAGACATACAAAAATTTGTACATTGGCAATATAAAAATATACAAAATTAAGTTTCCAATATTTATATTTAACTTATTGCTTAGGGTTAAGGTGTATAACAAATAGTTACAAAAAAGTGTTAAAATCAACCATCTTTACTTAGTTTTAATTGTCTGTTTTATAAAACTTTGGTTATAAAATATGTCAGACAAATTTTCAGAAATACATAATCTGATGATTTTTGGTAACAACTAGAGGTCAGTGTCGGTCAGGGTTCGAATAATGTAGAAAAGTCGTTGACGAAACCTGCTTGCACGTATTTTTATTTTAAAGAAGGCCTTCGATGTGTTTCATTCTGACACCAATATGTCTGCTAGCTTTGTTTATACACGGTTTAAAGAAGATCGAAAATTTTAAGGTCATAGTACTGTTGGGCTACCCTATGTCGGTTCGCCGTTTTTTTACGCTGGTATGGACTTGTCTATGTACCATGAGATAAAACCTTCTCCTCATAGCGAACTTTTACGGCACCTTGGTTTAGTTAGACATTAACAAATTACAAATGAGGTGAAAGTACATTATGCATAATGCACTTTCTTAATTTTTGGGCAAGAAACGCATTTTTCAAAGATAATAGATTTTTTTTGCAAAAGATTTTTATGAACCGCAACGTTCAGTCTTTTTGGTAAAAAAAAATTGGGGGAGTATGAGCGAGCCTACCTCCTTTTAACATCTCTTTAGTTATTTTTTTTTTTATACATCAGTAAAATTTGTATAGTAAAAATAGCATAGTAGGAGGTAGCCCACTGGCTACCTCCTTTAAGTGCTTAACACAACAATGTTAATACTTGTTTAGACATGGACATAAAGTGCACTTGTTATTCCCTGTTTGGGAGATCCAGGGGATCTAGTCTTTTTATTTTTAGTCTTCTATCGCCAGGTACTTTACGCAGCTCTCTAGCTAACTCGTTACGATGTTCTTGGAGTCGGTCTTTATAATTTGCACTAACTTTTTTTAATTTCACTTTTTACTGATTCAATTCGGAGGTCGCGGTGTAGCACTGCGGTCGTGACAAACCATGGAGCATTAACGGTGGAGCGTAGCACTTTCGATTGAAATCTGAACTATATACTGGATTCACTTGCAGAGCCCCAGAGTTGAATGCCATAACACCACACCGGCTCTAGGATTGTTTTATATAACAGCACTTTATTTTCTAGCGACATCTTGGATTTGCGACCCACATAAGCCAGTACATTTTGGAAAATTAAAGACCAAGTGGTTTACGTTTAGTTAATATGTGAGTCTGCCATGTAAGTTGCCGGTCTAGGTGCATTCCCAGATATTTCACTGTGGTTTTCTGTGGTAGATCGCGGTTATTAAGCTGCACTGTCGGGCAAAGTGTAAAAGTAATATGCACTGATTTCGATTCGTTTACTTTTGTGCGCCAATATCTGAGCCACTTTTGTATTTCATTTAAATGCCGTTGTAAATTTTGAGAGGCTATTTTATTATTATCTTTATGCGAGGCTAAAATTGCTGTGTCGTCAGCAAACGTGGCAATCGAGGTCAACCTAGTTTTTGGGAGATCTGCAGTATATAGCGGGTATAGTACTGGCCCAAGGACGCTGCCTTGGGGTACTCCTGACTTGATCGGTACCAGTGTTGTTTGCTCGTCCTGGTATTTTATCATGAAGTACCTGTCTATTAGATAAGATTGCCATATTTGGTAGTAGTTATGTTATTATTGGTAACAACTAGAAGGCTGTCGGTCAGGGTTCGAATAATGTACTTTTATTTTAAAGAAAACCCTCGATGTGTTTCATTCTGACACCAATATGTCTGCTGGTTTTTTGTACAGGGTTAAAAGAACATCGAGAATTTTAAGGTCATCGTACTGTTGGGCTACCCTATGTCGGTTCGCCGTTTTTTTACACTGGTATGGACCTGTTTATGTACCATGAGATAAAACCTTCTCCTCATAGCGAACTTTTACGGCACCTTGGTTTAGTTAGACATTAACAAATTACAAATGAGGTGAAAGTACATTATGTATAATCCACTTTCTTAATTTTTGGGCAAGAAACGCATTTTTCAAAGATAATAGATTTTTTTTTTTGCAAAAGATTTTTATGAACCGCAACGTTCAGTCTTTTTGGTAAAAAAAAATGGGGGAGTATGAGCGAGCCCACCTCCTTCTAACATCTGTTCAGTTATTTATGCCATTAATAAAATATCGATTCTCATGTTTCGACTCAATCCAAAATGTTAATTCTTGATATTAATACGCAACATTCTAATAAATTAAAAAACTGCCCTATTGGGTCTGTTTCGTGGCATACGTTCGAATTACGGTATTATATTCTGATATTAGTGAGTACAACATGCCTAATTCTCAATCCAGTTTTAACACCGTGTATATCGGCACTTGGCTACACGCTACGTGGCCAAGATGCCCTGAGTTCCTCCACACCATTATAGTACTTGAAACATATTAAAACTGTTGAGCTTTAATTTATTTTGCGATTCAGGGAAATTTCCATGCGATGTCTCATTGCGCTTTCCATCTTATTTTTATGACGTTTTGACACTTAAGGTTTCATTGTCTGAGAAATGTTGTGTTATTAACTTTTTGTTTTCATTCGCTCGATTGTCTTGTAATCTAGACATTCCTAGGACGCAAGACCTTGTAGAAAGAAAATGTGTATCTACAAAGATGTACGAAATGGAATCTTTCACAGCTATTAAACTGAACTTGTCTCGTTCTTTCATGTTTTATATTCACCATAAAAATGTTGTGTAATGTATAACCTTGTTGGCTGATGCTTACACGAGCAGCTACGTCGTATAAAATTCAATATAACCAAGTTAATAAAGAGAAACAAAGTAAAGAAGCTTCGGAGCAAACGCATTTTGTATATACTACAAAATAAGTACGAGACCACATTAACGAACACGGAATCGGTTTTGCATGAAACTTATTTCAAAACAAATTATCATGTTCTAGCTTAAGGTCGTTTGTAGTTGTAACGTGTCATAACCTAAATCACGTTACATACAAGATATGTTGGTAAAGTAATGACTGGTTTATTTTTTAATCGTTTATTAAAAACATTGCATTTACGTTTTAAAGAGGATTGTAAAATTACATGTTCACGCTAGCAAACTAAAACTTATACCAAAACAAAAGCTGGCAGTAAAAAAAATTGGTATCGCTTTAATGATAAACGATATGTCTGAAATCGTTAAATTGTTCAAATCCACTTGTATACGTTGAAATTGCACACGACACTGTTGACTTTTGCTGGATGTAGTGGTTTAAAACCAAATGATGAGGATTTTCAGTTCCCGAAAACCGCCAATTCTGTTTATTGACATAGCCTTCTAATTGAAAATGCGCTTCGTCCCTAAATAATACCTTTCCGAAATCTATTTCACGCTCTCCATCATTGTTACCAGTTCATTCGCAAATTCAAATCCCTTACCATTTCGCTGCGCTGATCGGTTGATTACCCTGTATTTTGTATGGATACAGTGATAGTTTAGTTCTCTTGATATTATCCTTCGTAACGATGATCTTGACATGTCCACTTCTTTGTGATGTTGGTTTTTTTTTTATGTAATCCTGTACTCTTGATGTTTCTTCCTTCCTAATACTTCTTTTATTAGTCTTCATGACTTCCATATCGTCCAAACCCTCCCCCTTTAAATAAACTTGTCAAATGTTCTTTTAATAGCTCTGGGTTTAATTTGTAATGCCCACCAAATTTCTTCTTGAATAATTGTACCACTTCAACAGCACATTTCGTATCTTGATAGTTTAACACCATAAACACGCAATGCTTTACGCTATATTTATTCATATTGTCAGAAAAAAAGCGGTGATCGATCGGTTTTTTGTTTCCAGCGTTTATCAACCAAGAGTCTATTAATCACTTTTTTCTGTCAGCGCGTATTAATCGAGTTAATACAGGGTTAACCAATAGGTGTGACGGCGTTTTAGTAGGCGATAAAACGAAGAAACAAAACCAATCACCTGGTTAAAATTAAATTTAATAGCTTTAATTATGCAATTTTACTACATACACCTAGTGATTAAAAATAACTTCGTTCTGATTCTTATGAGAATTAATACATAGACGTAATCTTGGAACAAAATTCAATATCCCACGCTGCAATACATCGCGATTGATGTCCCTTACTTCACGTTCAATTCCAAGTTTCAGTTCTTGAAGTGTGCGTGGTTTATCCCTGTACACTCCAGAATTGAGATAACCACATCAATAAAAGTCGAAGGCACTCAGGTCGGGTGATCTTGAAAGCCATTGAATGTCACCGAATCAAGACATAACTCTTCCCGAAAAGAATTCTCGCAGTGTTCATCGACTGAAGAACTGTATGGGCCCATCGACTGAAGAACTGTATGGGCCGGCCCGTAGCAACGTCCTGTTGGAACATTATTACATAGTTTAAACTGAGTCTTCTTTACTTTAAGGATGAGGAACTTTTGCAGCATATCTATGTACCGATCAGAGGTAACCGTTACAGTCTGATTATCCAGTTCAAAAAAATAAGGACCAATAATTCCTAATGTGGTGACTCCGCACTAAATCCATCTAAATGAAAATGAGCCTCATCAGTCATCAGTTCATTCAGTAGATTTTCATTGGCATTGAAAATTTCTAGAAAATGTACACAAAATTGTACACGTGCTCTCTTATCCTGGGTATTTAGTTTCTGAACAATTTGAATCTTATAAGAGTGAAAGTGGAGATCGTGTTTCAAGATTCACCGGAATGTATTCGAGATGTTTAAAGCTTGAAAATGTCTTTTAGCTGAACGGGTCGGACTCTGTTCGACAGCAATTCTTGCACGTTCAATGTTCTCAGGAAAACGGACTGAACGAGTAGTACCCGAAAATTTTGAAACATCTCGAGCACGAAAGTCACGTATCCATCTTGAAAGAGTTTTGTCTGTGGGTATTCTTCCGTTTCTTGAAACTTGGAATTCACGCCGAAACATTTTTTGCGTTTCTACAATGCTGCGAGTTTCGAAAAACGTGTGTACTGCGTTGGTTTAAAGGAAAATGCGCCATAGTTTCATAAATTGCAAAGACTCAAATATCTTTTGACGTTTATGAAGTTTCAGTGTTGCCTATGTTTTTTTCTATAGCCTACTTAAATCTCGTCATACCTATTGGCTAACCCTGTACGATCGTTCAACCAAGTGAGAGGTATTGAAGTGTTTACGTTATAGTGAAGTTCATTTAAAAGAATATGCTTAGAATTGAAAAATCCTAATATCCTTACTTGACCCTAAATTCGGACTTTTGTCATAAAACTTTGTTTCCTAATATGACGTTGCGAGTCAATACATTTTTTTGGTATAATCCTTTGATTCTCATCAATTAACCTTTCGATTTATGCAAAAATAAGCGCATGCGTACCACTTGGCTCACCCTGCACATAGTTTGTTATCATATGGCGATGCATTTCTACTTATGGTCATGTATTTGGATTTTGCAGTATTGAGATTGAGGCCATATTCTTTCCTTTTTGTGTTACAAATAAAAATATATACTGGAAAATGTTTTGTCTTATTTTATTCTATATCTTGGAAATATTTGGTATAGTTACTGTTCCATCTTGGTTTGGATTGATTGTTTTTTCTCAATTCTTTCGACCAGTTGACAAAACGTTAATTAAAAACTACAAACAAAAGTTTATAACCACGTAACTGATGTTGGGTTGTCCTTTCAGAAGCCATTTGGATTATCCTTGTTGCAAGACACCATTTTGTACAACATTCATTTAAAGCAGGCTTTAAACATCTTCATTTTTGTGGTATTAGCATAATACATAGGTAGCCTTGTTGTTCTATTATACATTTTACACCACTATGCACACAAAGGGTATTGTTTATTGTTTTAAACCCCTCTGCGGTTACTTTGGTATTCTAGGTCAACTTTGATGAGGCGTGTAATCTAACGAAAATACGTAAAACTGACTCTAACTGCCTATTGAACAAGGTAATTTCGACAAAAGAAAATACAAAGAACAAAAAATAGCGCTATATTATTTTTCAAAAAACGGTGTTTCCTTTGATATAAAAGAATCGTAAGTAAT
The DNA here is from genome assembly GCA_947652605.1 of Elmis aenea. NCBI lineage: Eukaryota > Metazoa > Arthropoda > Insecta > Coleoptera > Elmidae > Elmis > Elmis aenea. Next base: position 17,728,971 of record OX393582.1, on the reverse strand, counting down.
GAAGTTTTTAAAGGAACAAATTTCCGTTATTATGAATGACATAAAAACAAGAACACTTGTTTATTCATGGCAACGTTCTAAAACTTGTTTTGCACAATTTTTGTCAATTTGTAATCTTTTTTAACATGAAATAATAATTTATACTCGTACAACAATTTCTCACTCAAAAATTATTTTTATGATAAACACCTTTTTGGTTTGTTACAATATTTCAATATATTTTTTTTTAATTCATTTTATCTGTTGTACCGTTAATTATTGATATCACAAGAATTTATGGAAACAGTACCACCGAACAACATAAGACATTACTAAAGGAACAAAGAAGACTAGCACAAACAGAACAACACAAGCCCTGATGATGTTGGGCAAAAGTTAGCCAACGGAACATGTTGGTTGTTTTGTGAAAAATTAAAATTCAATAAAACCTGTTTTATAACCAGTAAAAGTTTATGATACAATTACACCTTAAATAATATTTTTAAAAAACCAGTAACCCGAATTATATGTGACTATTTAAAAATTATGATCGTTAAGAACTGCCTGTAGTGTAACAGTTAACGTGCATTATAGCTACTACGATCAGCATCACTTGAGGTATACTTTGTAAAAATGTAGCAAGGGAAAAATTGTGCTTCATTTTATTACTAAAACAAAATGCAAACTGCCTTTTTTTATCAAGCTTATCGTAAAAACGTCAAATTGTTGAAAGTCCTCACAAAGTTAATTGAAGAATGTAAGCAAGCACTAAAAGGAATTTCACTTCGCTTCGTGATTTATTGATGATTGATCTCGGAGGAGAACTTCATTACGTCTTGTCTTTTCTCTCGAACTTTTTTACAAACATTCACGCATTCTTCTAACCTGATTTAAACAATTTTAAAAATATATTTTTGTGAATTCTTTTGGGCATGGAATGATTTAGGCTCTCTTATTAAAAAATGTTGCAAGGAAATAAATTTATAAATTTGCACTGCAGCTACCGATCGAAGAAAACGTTCTTTACACAGGGTGGGGCACGGGAACCAAGTGTATTTGAAATAAGCTTAAAATCATTATTTTTTGCTTTAAAAAAAAATGTTGGTAGAATAAGATTTGTGAGAACATAGCATTTCATAATCATAAACGGAAAATTACATCTGGCAGGTGGTCCGTTTTCGTTGACGCATTGTTGAAGGCGTTCACGAAAATTGGCTGCCACTTTTTCCAGCACGTCGCCGTTGATTTGTTGACGGATCGCTTCTTTAATTCATCTAATGTAGGGGCTTGACTTCGTACACGTGACTTGAGGAACCCCCATAGAAAAAATCGCATCTTGAAATGAGACGGTGAGGAAACGGGGCGAAGAATTGTCATTGATGCTCTGGCAGTGTGTGCCGTGGCTCCATTCCTCTGATGTGATGTGCAGCTGAATGTGTATACGAGCTGAGCGGCCTGGACTTGTTTAACCCTTTCAATGTTCTCACACATAAATTTCCTTGGCACCTTATAGAGTTTTGCCCTCGTTTCATCAATGCTTATTGAATATTTTGTGCTAAGAGCTGATATCGAGCTTGACAGTGGATTGGGGTCCTTTTTACTTCTCGATGGTTTGTCTATCAAATTCAGGTTCGATTGAGGTTGTGTGTACAATATAGTTAAAGCATCTTGGCTACAACTTTTTATGGATCTCAATATGTTCATGAAAATGTTTTTCTTGATAGAATTGATGTTAGTTTCCTCGGCCATATTTAAAATATCAATGGGTTAGCACCTTAGGTGCTCTGATGGGTCCCCTAACTAGAGAGGGACACATAAATACACACACCTATGGCCATCCACACATGCAGACATAATTCTCACCCATTTACAATTTCCCGTTTTAACCCTTCGATTTTTTGCCTTTTAACTGTACCTATACACATCAGAGCGTTCCGTTTAAATTAAAATTATTTACAGCCGACTCGATTCAATCAGTAGCTGTCTTGTTTGATGTGAGTTCCAATTCTTTTGCAATTTCTTTCTTCTTCTGTAAAGTATCTTTAGGAGGTAAAAAAGTATCTTCAGGTGAAATATCTTCATCCACTCGTTTTATATGAATTTGGTTTCTTTTAAAATTTCTACCCTGTATGTCGACAATAAATATGATCTTCATCCTAAACTTTCTTTTACTTGTCCTTTTACTCATGGTTCATTTCTCTTCTCTGGGTTAATTTTGGCTCTTATTTCATCTCCATACTGTAAAGATTGTAACGCTTTGGTATGTTTATCGTACTGTGCTTTGTATTTACTCTTTTTAATTTTTTTTTTCACTTTTACTTCTATTTTTGGTTTCAATAAAGTCATGGGTAATAACGCTTTAGTTTTTCTGGCCATAAGTCTTTGCACAGGACTTCTACCCATTCTTTTAGTCGGAGTGTTCCTCCAATCCAGTAATGCTTTATATGTCATTTCCACGTATTTAGGTCCTTTTAAGAATTTTCTTTGCTATTTTTACCGCTGATACAGCTTTCTCATTGCTTTGATAATAATGTGATGACGAAGTCGAATAACGCATTTTTTTAAAACGTAATATGACAATCGCCTAATCACAAACTCGTTGCGTAGTTAGTTACCTTTGACACAAGGCTACTACACATAACAGTAATAAAAAATTATTTAAGTTCGACCATGGTGCAAAACCGACTAACCAGGAAAGGTCACGATACGTTGTCGCTTTAATTTGATTAAGGCTGTGTTTATTGCATCAAGAACATCAAAACTAAATGTTTTGCAGAGTTATCCGTGCCACTGGCCATTTTCTTCGGAAAAATAGGGAAAAAACTGAAAAGCTGAACAATAAAAGTAGTTTTTGCGATCGCGTTGGCCATGAAACCGTCAAAGACAAACTTTAAATTTTTTTATTTACCAAATCGCGCATCCTTTGCAAGTAAAATGGTGCAAAGTTTTTGAAAAAATCTTAAACGGCTCCGGAGAAAAACGCGAAAAACGAGGCCTTTGTAAAAACTGTTTTCCCTATTTTAAACGCCCATGCAAGTCGTATAAATATACCAATACAGATATACTACAACTTCTCAAATCATAGCGCTTATGCAGGGGTTTCGTTTTTGACGTTTTTCTCTGGTACCGTTCAAGATTTTTTTAAAAACTTTGCACCATTTTACTTGCAAAAGATTCGCGCATTGGTAAATAGAAGAATTTCGATTTTGTCACTGATGGTTTCATGGCCAACGCGATCGCAAAACTGAACTTTTCATACCAATTTTTCAGATTTTCCCCTATTTTTCCGAAGGAAATGGCCAGTGGCACGTATAAAGCTAAGCGCATACTACTGCATTGTAAAAAAATGCGGCAGCGCACACTAGAAGCGTGTCGGGCCGGAGCGCATCGCATCGCATTAAAATGTGGAGTAATGTTTTCCTTGCATTTTTGATCGACGTTGATGGTGACAATACATTTGACATGGATAGTTCTGACGAAGAATTATATTTATTTCAACTTCTTTTCATGAGGAAATGAATTAAAAAAAAAGTAAAAAACGAAAACGTTGCATTTGGTGTTGTCATGAAATTTGTTTAAAAAGAAAGCTATTTGGAGAATTTCATACCTTTTTTAAATTTTTGCTTTAAAATGAGAAAAAGTTTTTTGGATATTTTAGGATGTCTTACGCAAAATATTATGAATTATTAGAAATTTTGCGTCATGATATCCAAAAACAAAACCAAATTTCGTGAACCAATTATCCCAGAAGAACGGCTTGCAGTTTGTTTAAGGTAAGTTCCCATAACATAATTTGAACATTTAACAATTTATACTTATATCGTTAAACTTATATGAAGGAGTATCCTTGACTATGATACTTGAAAATCAATGGTAGTAGAGGGATACGAAAAGGTTCAAAAGACATGTAGCATAAACGAATTAGACTTTCTTGTAAACTTAAATACATAAAATGATTGTATTATTCATGTTTCTTGTTAGAAAAAAAAATTAGAAATTCACCGACTGAATCCTGAACGTAGGTACAGGGTGTCCCACAAGGTATGCCTTCGCTAATTTTTGCATAAATCGAATTTTTAGAACCTAGATAAAACGTTTTTACCGATAATAATTTTTTTCATGTGTCCCTTGATATACAGAGTGTCCCAAATATAGTGAACAGCATGAGAATCTCTTAAACGGTAAAAGATACGGAGTTGGTTAAATGGGTCAAAATGATCTATGATTCAAGAGCAACTGTTCTATAAAAAAAAAAAACTAAAAAAAAATCAATAGTTTTTGCGCTATTGATGAAAAACAAAACACATCAGGTTTTTAATTTCTGCTTATAACTTTCTTAATTGAAATCACACTCAAAATATTTTTCGACATTATTAGGACACTTTTTTGTGTAGATTTGAAATTTGTCAACAAATTTTACCTATCTTCATTTGTTTTTGTTTTTTTAACATTAATTTTCTTATTTTAAATACGGCTGATGTTAAAATAACAAAAAAAAATGAAGATAGATAAAATTTGTTGACAAATTTCAAATCTACACAAAAAAGTACCCAAATTATGTCGAATCATATTTTGAGTGTGATTTCAATTAAGCAAGTTATAAGCAGAAATTAAAAACCTGATGTGTTTTGTTTTTCATCAATAGCGCAAAAACCATTGATTTTTTTCAAGTGTTTTTTTCATAGAACAGTTGCTCTTGAATCATAGATCATTTTGACCCATTTAACCAACTCTGTATCTCTTACCATTTAAGAGATACCCATGCTGTTCACTATATTTGGGACACTCTGTATATGAAGGGACACATAAAAAAATGTATTATCGGTAAAAACGTTTTATCTAGGTCCTAAACATTCAATTTATGCAAAAATTAGCGAAGGCATACCTTGTGGGACACCCTGTATACATCTTCAATAGAGTTTGCACATTCAATCGCAGATCTTACATTAGTTTGTTGTGTAGATGTCTGTTGTTTAGATAGTTGTGATGATTGTGAATGAGTATTTAGTTGAATATTATGCATTTGACTGTTTGAATTTAAAAAGTGCCTTGTTTCATACAAAGGATTTGAATCAGTTTGTGAAGTGGATGGAAGAGTTTGAGGCATCTGCGTACTTTGTTGTGCGCGATCGTTGGGATTAATATTCTGAACATAAGCATTCATTTCTGCAGAAGCATTCATGTTTGCAGATTTTTTCGAAAAATACACTTCTTCTTCAGCATCATTAACAATTTTGAATACTTCACGCTTAACTCTAATTTGTACATTTTCTGGAAATGTTTTTACTGTCTCTCCTAAATTTGTAAAAAAGTCAATTACTTTGTGAGGTAATTTTTGGGTTTTATATTTTTTTTTCTGTATAATTTTGAAATAACGTATGTGTAGATGAATTGTCAGGAATGTTGTGTGGTGATTTTTTTGTTTAGTTTATAAGGAATGCATTTTTTCCTGGGTTGTGGAGTAGAAATTTCACTTAATTAGGCACACTGGCTAAGGTAGAGGCTTGTGATGTCTCGTCAATATCTGATTCTCTGAGATTTTCTGTATTTGTTGGTGAATGTTGCCTCGGAAAATTTTATTCTGTTTCAATTTCACTTTCTAAATATTGCAATAGAAATGATAAAATTCTATCGTACTTTGGAGTCTTCAAATTTTTAGCTCCTTGGCCGCTTTTGGTCTTTCGTAGTCTTTTTGCCCGCCTCTAATTATCCCGTATCTTCCTCCATTTCTCTCTACATTCTTGAGCTGTAAATAAAATATGTTTTTTTTCAGATTTTTGGCTACTGGAAATTCTTTTAAATCAATGGCTTTCACGTTTCGCTTGGGCGAGTCAACTGTGAGAAATATTGTTTACGAAACATGCTCTGTTATATTCAAAAAACTGTCACCAATTGTAATGCCTGTGCCTACCGAATCTGATTGGAAAAAAATAGAAGAACGTTTTAGATCAAAATGGAATTTCCCACACTGCATCGGCGCATTAGATGGAAAACATGTGCTAATTGAAGCTCCACCAAATAGCGGCTCTCTTTATGTTTCTTATAAGAAACTATTTTCAATCGTCTTATTGGCGTTAGTGGATGCTGATTATCGTTTTACAGCTATAGATGTTGGTGGCCTGGGAAAAATTCAGATACTAGTATATATTTAAACATTCCAATTTTGCAAAGGCATTCAATAACGGTCAATTAAATTTGCCTCCTGATGATTTTATTCCAGGAACAAACTTTAAGATGCCCTATGTAATAGTTGGAGACGAAGCATTCCCTCTGAGTAAACATTTAATGAGACCTTACCCTGGAAATCAGCTAAATAACGAAGATGACAAAAAAGTTTTCAATTACAGACTCAGTAGAGCAAGGCGTGTAAGTGAAAACGCATTTGGTATACTGGTTCGAAGATTAAGTTTATGAAAGACGTATGTCAATGTTTCCTGACCATGTTAATGCAGTGGTCTTAGCTACATGCTGCCTACATAATTTTTTGACTAACGACACTTGCCACCGGAGTGAAGTAGATGAAGAAGAAAGTACGACGGAAGCATTTCAAGATTTGCCAAATATCGGCTATCATGCCGCTCAAGAAGCATGTACGTCCGTGACAACTTTAAAAGATATTTTGTATCACAAAATGGCTCGGTTGACTGGCAGTGGGCAAATATTAGAAAGGGAATGCAAATAAATTAAATTGTTAAATAAAGGAATAGATGTACTCTATTATTTAGAAATCAATAATTAATTTTTTTACTATACATGGTTGTTTTAATAATCCCTCCTATTTCCTCCCAGATATTATTCCTTCTGATATTGTCATCATAATGGGGATCTTGTAAGTCGTTCAGCTCCTTGTAGTTCTCTACTAATAATATCAGCAATTCTTCATCTATGATGATGTTCCGCTACTTTGTATGTCAAACTTATAAATCCTGTTTGATAGGTTTAAATTATGTACAAACAATTTTATTTAAAAAATATACAATAATAATTAAACGAATTATTTGCCTTGTTCAATGCTAACCCTTTATCTATGCGTATATCCTTTATCTATGCGTATATACAATTCGAATCCATCAATTAGAAAACAAATGTACTAAAATCCACGAAATATCGCACACTTGGACGGATCGCAACGCATCGCGAGCAAAAATCCGCCTGCCGGGCGATGCGATAATACGACCCGCTGCGATGCGTTGCTATCCGCCTGTAGTGTGCGATGGATCATATAAAACACATAAAAACGATCCATGTCCTAATGTTCGCTTACCTTAACTCTGGAAAACATTTAGTTTTGATGTCTTTGATGCAATAAACACAGCCTTAATCAAATTCTAGCGACAACGTATCGTGACCCTCCCTTGTAAGTAATCTTGCTATCATCTCAATAGAATCTGACCTATTAAAGGAATTAAACAGAAGATTTTATTAAACAATTTGCAAAAAAACAAAGCACGAAAAGTTCAATTTACTTAGTTAAAATAATAATAATGGAAGTAAAAACTAAATATTAATCTTTATCCTTTATCTTTTAAGATTATTTTTACATCTTGATCAGTTTCGTTCTATGTTATGCATGGTATATATGTAATCAAGTATTTTTAATGCTTTTTTTCCTGAATCAGTGAAAAATACGAATTGTGCAATTGTATCGTTCAGTTTGAACGGTTTAGTCGCCTCTTACTACCGGTGGGGCATTTGTTTGCGGAAGCACCAGATAACCTCACGCCGGCCCTGCGTATAAATAATAATAATCTTTATTTGTTCTAAATATCCAAAAAAGCGTGGAATATGAATATAGCAATATAAAACTAACAAAAAAAAATTAGTAGTCAAAGGGTTATACAGTGTTAATTATACTATTCGCGTTTGATATCTTCGATGAAATCGACCACTGAAAAAAATAAATTTAAAACAAGTTATTTACCAACATTCAAAGCTAACAACAGTAAATTTTAAATTATCGCACCATTGGTCTCAATATCACAAATTATTTGACTGAATGTGCACACACCTGTAGACCAAGATGACAAATTTTTAACTAACGTATATGTCCTCTGGGTAGAGAAAAGTAGAGCGTGGATAGATTCCGTATGACAAAATATAAAAAAGTAACAATACAAAAAGAATGTTTTGTACCCTGCAGATTGCATTGCGACCAAAGAAGGGATGAATAACAACGTAAGAGAAGACTTTAAGATTTTTTGTACTTTTCGTTTTGCCACGGCAATGCAAATTTCTTGGTTTGTTTAAGGTTTAATCAGTATTACCATCCATAAGCTTGTTTATCTTGTTTCACGACAAATGTGGTTTCATCTAATTGAAACTTTGCCGCTGGTAATTAATCTTTCTGGTATATAAAATTTTTATACAGTTTCAAGCGGCATATAGCAATCAATGTCTAATAATCTTTTAGACAAGGAAGTAATCTTTCATTAAAAGAAAATTCATTAAGTGAAATGAAAAACTTTTGTAACGATAAATTAGCAACGGTTGGCGTTTTTGCTAATTTCAGAGGCGGAAATACGCAGCTAAATATCTTAAAAAGTTTCGGAACAAAGTTGGTTTCGCTAAGGTCGAAATTATTATTGGGGAAAAAATTCTACTCTACACATGCAGAAGCAATTTAAATACCCTCATAAGGTTTAATGTTACACCTAGAAATATTTTAAACAATTATTTTTTTGCTTCTGTTAGTAGTTTGATATTAGTAAATATCTGATATACAACAAAGAACAGCATGATTATGAAACAAGACAAAGAGAACATTTTAGACTGCCTAAATGTAAAAAAAGTAGTACACAGAACTCGCTCTATTACAAAGGGCTAAAATTATTTAATCAATTACCAAACGAATTAAAATATTCTGTTAATCTGCATGCGTTTAAAGAAGGTTGTAAGACCCATGTAAAACTGCAATTTTAATTTAAAGTACTAGTTGTAAAGATTGATGTATAAATAGTTTCTTTTATAACTAAATAAAGCCTATTATTATTATTATTATTATTATTATTATTATTATTAGTGCTATTTAAAAGCTGTTATCCCGTTTATTCTTAAAAACTACCCTAGCAAATCTTATATTATACCATGACAAATATATTTCAAAATTTTATTCATTTGAAAAACTATTTTTTCCTTAGTATAAAGCGCATTAACCATTTTAGTCATAAGTTTATTATCGGTGGTATGCACCAACAAAATTTTATCCATAAGACCAGCACTGGAACCTTGTGGGCGGGCATCCTCCACAGGTCTTATAAAATCTTGATATTGCACTGATCTATCCTTTAGAAAATCGATCATAAGGTTTCCAAGGCTTTAATCTTTGGATGCCATGCAAAGCCGAAGGCGTTCTTTATGTCCAACGTAATGAGAAGCGTATGTAATTTGTTGCTACGTGCATATTTAATTACTCTTCTGAACAAAATATTTCCCACAAATGACATTTATATGATTTTACACCGGTGTGGGCACTTTTATGATTAAGTAAACCATTACTATGAGTAAAACTTTGCTCACAAATTTCACATGTGCTTAATGTCTTAGTGATAGCCTGAATTGTACTTCTGCCCTTTCGAAACCCTAATTTTGTCGTTTATACAGCCAGTACTCTCCAAGTAGTAAGTAAGCCTTGAAGAACATAGTACAGGGTGGACCAAATTCGAATGTTTTACGGGGTATCTCGGTTACCGTAATAATTAGCGAAAATCTGATTTTGGTCTCTTGGGCTATTTTTTTGAGAAAATAACGCCTATGCGATCAGATTTTTTCTATCAGATTCCATTTTGGCACTACAGACGAAAAATGAAATTTCATCATTTTTTAAAATTTGCTGTAACTTCTTTATTTATTAAATTAGAACAAAATGTTATAGAGGTTTTTTATACAGATTTTTATGCTTAATTTAAAAACAAAAGTAATTTTTTTTAGCTATCTTGACTTTTGAGATATGGAGTAAATTTACATTTTTTTAAATGGAAACTAGTGGGCCATGACTTTATGTGAAAGAGTATTTTTTTAGCTTTTCAAAAATATATAGTTTTATATATTTGTTGCAAAAAATAGCCAAGATATGGCCAATTTTGTAAAAATTCGATCATCAAAGTTTGCCATGATTTCGTAAACAAGTGATGTTTGCAATTATTAAACAAGTATATAGGAGTTAAAGGCATTGTAAATTTTTGGTGCTATACAAATAAAAGATCTTTGGCCAACTTTTTTGTTGCTTCGATGTAATGTAGCAGAAAGGTGGTTTCATGTGTTATTATAGTATTTTACTGGTGTAGTAATTAATTATTCAGATTTTTTTATGTAATATAAAACATTTAATAAGTACAATCACAATTAATTATAAGATTACATTTAACAACATGAATTTTAGTATTCTCCCAATTTGGTTTATGGTTTTTATACACAGAAAATGTAATAAAATTACTTTTTTTATAATTACGGGTAAGAATATTAGTACCCAACCTCTGTTTAATAAATTTAAGATCTTGCATCGCCATATTCTCACTTCAGCCCATATACTTGCCCCAAGGAACAGAACAGTGTCATCCTGTTGTCGATTCTAAATTTTTGTGATAATATACCAAAGGCATTTTCAACTACTCTACGAGCACGCGATAATCTATAATTAAATGTTCTCCTTTTAATTTTGTTTTGAATTTGGGGTGCAGGATATGGTCTCATCAAATATGTTTTTAACGGAAATACTGGGTCACCAACAATGACAAAAGGTGCCGATTGTCGAGCTCCTGAAAGCGGTTTATCGTTTGGTACAGCAAGAGTTCCATTTTCTAAACGTTTTCTACGATTGGAAGAAGCAAAAATTCCACGATCACTACTTCGACCGTATGAGCCAATGTCGATTTATAATCTTCATCAACTAATGCTAATAAAACTACAGAAAAAGTTTTTTTTTTAATAATTGAAGTATAATGAGCCGTTGTTTTGGGGTGCTTCTATAATAGTATCTATAATAAAGCCTAGTTGTCATTAGTAAAGTTAGCAGTAAAGTAGCTTGGGCAAGTACTAACTATCCTTGCAACTCTACCAATGTAAACGCAATTGGTAGAGTAGAGTACAAGATCATGGTAGAGTAGAGTAAGTTTGCACGGTGGGATAGTAACTATACCAGTCGCCTTCTCCCACCACAGATTTTTACTCTACTTTACCGGGACTATACTCATGAAAATTGGAAATTGCTGTTTTGGATATTGTGAAACAATGCTGCAGAGTTCTTTAATTATTTCCTACAGCTAAAAACGTCAATGGACTTCTAGTTTTATTCACGGTGTTATTTCACCTCTCAGTTGCGTGTCAGATATCTGAATTTATGGAGTAATCATCTCAAGCAATGTCTCAAAGTTTTCCGGAGTCTTTCTCATGCTCAATTTATACACTTTTGTATCCTCTTTAGCAAGTTCCTTCAAAAGGAAAGAAAGCAGATGCCCAATGTTTACACCTTCTTTTGATACAATCTCTAATCCATTTTTTTGTTCTATTTTGTTCTTCCTTAACAGCTACAGTTAATTTACAAGCAAAATGTCAGCAATATTTATCAAACACTTCCCTAAAAGCTAAAAAATACAGCTGAACTTCATTTTTGTGATTTAAATTTTGCACATAATTTTACATTTGCGTGTGAACGGGTACTTAATACTTGTCTTATGTACGCTGTTGTTGACTTAGCAAAAATGTGCAGTTTTTGAGACAAACTCAGAACTGTTTTCAAAAATATTGTATCATTTCCGGTTTTTGAGTTATTAGAACAAAAGTGTTTTTTTAATCATTTTAATAATGTGTCATATTGTTACCGGGTATGGGTAACGTTATTAAAACTATTTCACTAAAATTTAAATATAATATACAAATGACATTGACACTTCATTTCCAATCTCCGTTTATCGACCGACCGACTGTAGTTTGGATCTCATCACCATCTCCACACCAACAATTTGGCCCCACGTTGGGCGCCAAATTGTTACCGGGTATGGGTAAAGTTATTAAAACTATTTCACTAAAATTTAAATTAATAAGATCTGACAGTGACACTTGTATTAATAAACGTTTATCGACCGACTGACTGTAGTTTGGATCTCATAACCATATCCACGGTAACAATATCTTCGTTATTGTTGTAAATATTAAAAAAAATAACAATTTTAGATATTTTTATGTAAAATTCGATGTCACTAAAAAAAATTTTTTTACGCTGTTCAAAAAATAAACAGTAGGTGAGAGATTTTAGTCCAAAATATAAAGAGAAATGGTTGACGCTTCATGGTACGTTACTAATGATATGATCCATAATGAACTGACTATACCAACCATAAAAGAAGTCATTCTTTAAAAAAGTGGTACCCGCCATGCCAAATTGGAAACCCACATTGCTGCAGCCTCTTTTAGAAAATAACGCAATAAGAATTAAAAGACGGTTGCCAGCAGACCTGTAACATATGGTAGAAGAGATCCCTGGAGGAGATATTAATTTAACAATTAGGTAGCCAGCGCATTAGCGGTGTTTTGATTGCTGATATAAATATTAAAATTTTAATAAAAATATTAAAAAATATAGTTCAGTGTTGTTGTCTCCACAAAAAAAGGATAAATATCTAAGTATTTATGTGGCATTATTAATGGATAAAATTGGTTTCTCCTGTTTCTTGATTAGGTTAAATTAAACACTGGTTTGTTGGTTTCTAACAGGTTTATTTTTTTAAATATATTTTTTTAAATCCTAGGTACATGTTCCGCCGAAATTGGGTTTTTTCGGCATCGTCAGGGATGTTTTAAAAGTGATAAAAAAAAATTTATAATGTTGAAATAGTAGATAAGTTTAACATTGTTAAAGTTAAAAAAAAAATTGAGGTTAAAAATTGATGAAATTGAAATTTAAAATGATTTTGATATTGTATTATTAAAGAAGATTAGCACCACAATGAATTTAACATATTAAAAAAATTATTACATATATTTAAAACAATCACAAAATGTACGAACACAAACACATTAAAATTTTACTAGTTAAAAAAAACATGTAGGATTTTTTAAAAAATATTTAAAAGAATAAACCTATTAGAAACCAGCAAACCATTGTTTAATTATTAATGGATGCATGTAATCAACCAGTCTCTAAATAAGTTCAACAAAGTTATTTGTACCTGCTGAAAATAACAAAGTTGAGTTTATCACTTGCCACATATTTTTGAAATCTGTTTTTAATGATATCCCAGCAACTGTAAAAGTTTTTTCAAGGTTTGTCCGCAATCTATATGTAAACAAAAGTTTTCGTCGAAGTTTCCTATATAAATTTTCGTGTGTACATATACGTATAAAATATGTTCAAAAATATTTCATACACATGATGGGAGAATATTTACGGTATCCAAGCTTTAAAATATTATAGAAGGAAGTGAAGATTTACTTTTTCCTCTTATACGATTATAACTCTCTCAAATTGGGGTTCGACGGCATCTCCGAGTTGGTAACCGCAGGCAATAATACTGCCATATGCCTGTAATATATTCAGCGATGTGAGAAATTGCTCCCTCATTCGACCTGAAAATTTCAGATACTTAATCTTAACTTAACGACCAGTTTTTGAAATTCAAAACTGTGAAGTGATATTTGCATATTATACGAAAGCTCAACGAAATCATCATCGCATGACTATGGTGCATGCGTTGTATGTAATATGTTTTAGCCCGTGCTCCAGTGATCAAAGGGAAAAATAAATGCGAACGGTTGTGTAATTACGTAAAATTAATTACACTAGAGTTCTGCATAATAGCTTTCATTCCATATGGAGTTGGCCTTTTAATTATCCACATAAAAATGTATAAAAAAAAGGTCTGACGTGTTCTTTCTAGTAAATAATTTAAAGCGCATCATGTCTGTGCCTCATTTTATAAAAAAGAATCTGTTTGTACTAAGTATCGAACAAATAATATAAAGAATCTGGTGTCATGGAACTAACAACTTCAAAGTTCTAATTTGAAGACTATTATATCTTAGTTCATGTAAAAGTAATGCAATCTACTAACTACTTCATTAATATTTTACGAAACCATTCTTTATTTTGTATAATAGTTTATTTTCACTGTTTATCACATATTGTGATGGGTTTAGGATGTTCGTAAATTACAGATTATTATTACCAATATAAAGTTTTCACAGGGAAATATTTTTATCGACAATTTTTTATTAAAAGTTGTTCTGAATTTTTTTTCGTGCAAGATTTGTAGATTTAAAAAAAAATTATGAAGGGTTTATGAATCGCCTAAAGAACATGAGGAACGCGAAAGTCGTTAGTGCCGGCCTTTTATACCCAAAATTTGTGGTGTGGGTAGGAGAGATGGTAACAGAGTAGGAAGATGATAACTCCCTACTTTGCGGCAGTGACGTCGAAACGTTATCAAAATATTTGTCGGAGCGGTTTATCGGAATTTTCGTTACAATGCATAGCTTTTAATCGCATAGTGTTAAACAAAATAACAAAATTTAAGATAAAAAAGTGATTTTTTTTCGCTTCTTCGCCTCTTAACTCCGAGGAAATCCATTTCCGACCATTTGTCTATTGGCAAAAAAAATATCACAAATGACCTCCTTTATCTACTCTAAAACGTGGAAACACCCTGTATATGGGCGATGGGTTACGAATGCCTTAATCGTCGCTTTTCTTTTCCTCCTTCACTGATTAGTTTTACGCTGTGGTTCGGGTGGCGCCAAACCTGTCCAGGTATCTTTCACAAATAACTGATTTTTTTTTTAAATTGCCAAGATCGTATATGAAGCAGAGCGGAATATTTACTTTAATCCGTAAAAATACTTTTGTAATTATCTTTATGGCATACGTCGTATCTCAAATTAAAAAATCTCTATAATTACGTGAAAAATGACTAAATCAAATGTTTAAAGGCGAACTGTAAAGGTTCTATTATGTCATTCCATTCAGGCTAAAAATCAATTTCTTACGTATAAGTAAGCATTTGTATAAAACTGATTACATACCATCCACCTCGACAGTATTGTATATTATTTTCATTATAACTCGAGATACTACTCATCAATAAACTGTCAACGTTCGATTCTGAAGGATTACGCGTCGTTGCAGCTCTGCGACTGTCATTGATCAGTCAGGCTCGAAATATAGGATTCTGCAGAGCGCTTTGCACCCGACGTGGCACACGCCAGGATTTATTTGTCACCACAACATAAGTTGGACATTTATAAAACTGGAGTGACGCAATAAGGAATGATATATTAAAAACATATATCCGCTTACAACGGATGTGCCGACAGTTGAATGATTGGATCGCTAATGTATCTAACGCAGATAGAAATTAATTCCATGATTCTAGTGTACCAATACTTGCAACTAGGGCTGGGGTAGACTAGATCGTGCCCTGGAACAAACGATTGGGTATCGCTCCTGGTGTAAAATACTTACACCGACAGAGAACCGCGTGGAGGCTGGTTAAGCCGTTAAACATCAGAACTATAACAGAAAATAAAAAACGATAAGTTGCACATCGGTTTTTAATACATTCAATACAATATAGGGTAATTCAGGGGGAGATAGCCGTAGTTTTTTTGTGACTCTATGAAAAATCAAGCCACAAAAATAATAACAACCTAAACTTCATTTATTTCTTCATCTAACAAAACATAAAATGTAAACAAATAAAAACATTAACATAAAAAAATATTTTGCTTAAAAATCTTCGATTGGTCATTTCACCCGACATATCAGGGAGTGATGATCATAGGACTAAGGGAAAGATGACCAGAGCGAACTTTTCCTTTGCCATGTCCCGTCTTCTTAATGCGGCGTTTACATTCAGCCGCTGCTGCTGCTTGCTACTCGCGCTGTTATGTAAACTTCCAAAATATTTCTGCAGCAGCGTCGAAGCGAGTGAGTGTTCACATTGCCGCTCAATTACTTACTCCACGTACAATTTTTGGCCATGGAGGACACAGAAATTGTTACAGCGTCCGCGCTTTTTTTTCAGTTAATACAACTATGCGAGTGTTTTAAAAAGAAATAAAATAGAAATAAGACGTCGTCGCAAGGAGCAATGGTGGATAGCAATTCATCGCAATAGAACAATGTATGTACATACCTACTACTTTTTACATAATGTATTAATAAACAACTTTAAAACAAAGTATTATATATTATTATTACAGGAGTAGTATGGAGAACTTTTTCCAGGAGATGACTTGTGAGGAATCTGTAGAGTTTACTAACTTTTGCAGAATGTCACGCACAGATTTCAATTTTTTGCTAAACAAAATTGAACCCATGATAAAAAGTCAGACTAGACTGAGAATACCCA
This sequence comes from Elmis aenea, assembly GCA_947652605.1. Classification (NCBI taxonomy): domain Eukaryota; kingdom Metazoa; phylum Arthropoda; class Insecta; order Coleoptera; family Elmidae; genus Elmis; species Elmis aenea. The sequence goes on along the minus strand of OX393582.1, from coordinate 17,712,652 downwards.
TTCCACCACAAACGTTTAGCAATAGCTTTACGATATTTAGCAGTGACCCCAAAAAGCTCTCCATTATATCGAAGGCAAACCATACAGGCAGCTGCACCGGCCCTCATGGAAGCTTTCTTTTTTTTTAAATAAAGGCCTGAACGTGGCCATGAGCGATTTCTTTTCGGCTTTTAGCTCTTCTATGGGCATGTTCTCCAAGTTATCGCTAATGCGCTTCCACGCCTCGTTTACTTTGTGCTTTAACTTGCGTTGTTTATTTGAGGGATCCCATATGACCCGCTCACATGAGTACAGTTCTAGGAACTACTATTTTATTGTTACTCGACTCTAGTGACATGTTAATTAAATAATAAATCGAGAATTTATCAGTACTATGTACTCGTATGTTAGTGCCAAATTAAATTATTATGATTGAACAGTAGGGTACGTCGTCACAGATGGTGCGTCCTTTACCGGCAAGTAAGCAAGCGACCAGTATGGAATTAGGGTTTGGGAAGATTCGGTCTTTTTGGATTCGACGAATCCGAATCGAATCCACGATTATTTTACGAATCCGAATCCGGATCCGAATCCAGTTCTAAAATTAAATGAATTGTAGTGCCATAAAAATTATTGTACAATATTTACAATATTTGTCAGCGGTTGTCAGTTTTGTCAGTAGCGCAACAATGGGTTTTACTAACACGGCCTTCAATTAGTTAAAATGGCACTGTATTTCATTGTTAAAGTCTTATAGTATGAAGTAAAATAACAAGTATATTAGTATACAGGGTGTTTCACTTTTCCATGGGACACTATTACTATCTCCGTAAATAATGAAAATACAAGGTTGATCAAATGGGACAAAAGTTAGCTATTTAGGGGTGTATAACCAGATCTTGTTTTGTTTAAAAAATCCATGGCTTGCGTGATATAACGAAAAAACCGAAATCGATCAAAATTTTTAAACTTAAATATCTCGGTTATTGTTGCGAATACACAAAAACGCCAAAGGAAAAAAGTTTTGTAGATTTGGTTTGCTATAAGATGGCAACAGTCAGATTTTTTTTAATGAATTACCGTGCGAGATATTTGACAAAACAACTTTTTTTTAAATGGCAATCGTAGTAGGTGATGACTGATTTAAAGATTCTTTTTTTCTCTTTACAATGATATAATATTTTGTATGTCTATTTTCAAAAATAAGCGAAATAACCTAAAAAAATGCAAAATCTTAAGATAAAAATCAGGGTTATTTTTTTGCTTCATCTTCAGAGAAGTTCTCTCTGAATTGGTTGACCTTGGTTTAATTGTTATGATTGCTCGATATACTTTTTCTAAATAGTTCGTTCTAATTTTGGCATTTGAAAATAATGCATTTTTTTTAAGTGGGTAAATTTATCTTGAGACTTTGGTAATATAAGGCATTTTACCGTTTCCAATATATGATTAAGCTCTTCTTCCATCGTTAACAACTGAACGTCATCTGCAATATTCCGCAATCACCCTCTGTTGAATGCTCGGTTTCTTCATTTTTGTCTTCTCCGTCAAACAATCGTTTCGTAATATTTGTTGCAAAATTAAGTATTTTCTCTGAAGTTGTGTTAGTATTAATGAGACCTAATCCGAGATTCGTCGAATCTTAGACCGAATATCGAATCCGAATATTTGCTGTAGGATTCGGCGAATCCGAATCCGGGTACCCGGATCCGAAAAACCCTAGTATGGAATATAGTGTTACCAGGTTTGAAAAAGTCCAAAGGAGGACAACACCTTGACCTGGTGAAGGGGGGTCGCAAAAAAACATTGGCCGCAAAAACTTAAAAAGTCATTGTATGACGATTTTTATATACTTTTTAGTTAAATGACAAGCAATATACAGGGTGTTTCTTAAATATTCCGAAAAAAAAACAAAAGGTGATTCCTTATCGACAAAAGGGAGGTCTTTTATATAGTTTTTTTTTCTTAGACGCCTCCTTTTAGAGTTACACCCCCCTAAAAGGGAGCGGTAAAATTAGGTCATCTCAATCTTCACTATCTGTTTCTAAAACTACGTCGCTGTTGGATGTGGAATCATCAAGATCAACTAACTCTACCTTTCTTTTCCTGCTTTTATATTTAACAATAATGCCAGTCTTCATTTTTTCAGTTTTAATTTCAGTCATTTCTTACAGTTTTTATTTTTTAAATTCTTTTTCCGTTTTTTCTCTTTTTTATTTAACGATTTTTCAATGTGCTTCTCTGATGTTAGCAGCTAATATTGTTTCCATCTTATCAAAATAAGCATTAAAACTTCAGTTTTATTCATGGCTTCAGCCCGGGCCTAAGAGACACCTTCAGATTTTATTAAGGAAATAACCGAATTTTTGATCAGAAACAGCTGCAACCAGTCATAGCCAGCTTTTTCTTTAATGGTATTGAATTTGTGTTTTATTTTTAACTCGTTTGCAAATTGGAAGGCGATGGTCCTGACATCGTCCATGCACAAAGGAAATCCATGGCCTTGCATTTTTTTTTATATGGGTGACCAGTTTAGTCTCATTTTTTGGTTCAAAGATGGAACTTGATCCCATTGGTCCTTTTTTGTCGTAATTCTTTTTAATACGCCTTTCAAGAGTTTTTATCGGTGTTCCGTAAATTATTGCAACTTTGTATACGGAAATATTTTCATATTTCCTTATATATTTATTAGGCATCTTCAAAACAATTAAAATAGAACAAAGTCATAATTAATTAAATGATTTAATTGGGTTACATACATATGGTAATCTAACCCGGAAAAATATAGGCTATTTCTCTCAAATGTTCGGCTGAGATGGCCATATAACCTATTACCCTCAAATATCTACCCTATGTCAATGAATTTGTGCTTAGGAAGAAGTTTAAATAATAAAAGTTACGGTAAATATATAAAAAGTTATTTCTATGTCAAAAATGTATGATTTTTATGAATATATCTGACTACACCAAAAAATTTTGCCATCGAAATAAAAAAGACGTAAATAACTTTCTTTTGGGTTATCATTTCGCCAAAAATAAAGGGTCGGCCTCACTTGTCAAACTAGCTTGTCGAACTAAATACTTAAAGCTGCCGTGTGTTATGCACTAACATGACTTTTTTTTAATTGGCCATCTCTCTTGTAAGGCTATCTCCTCTTGAATTACCCTACATGACTATTTCCAACGTTTATTATTTTTTGAAGGCTTCGAGGCCTACAATATTGATATAAAAATAACACGGTTCATATTGATTACATCGAAACATGATTATGGTTTTCAATTAACCTAAATATGCAGCTAAAAACACTTGCAGAGAACCTTTTTGGGGTTGTAGCGCCGTGAAGGATGGGTACTGTAACGGACAAGCAGCGGTTCCCAGCCTTTGTGCCCAAAATGTTTAAATAGAAAATCATAACCAAAATAATAAAAATGTACTTTGCTAAATTGTCAAACAATTTGTAAGCATTCACATTTTTTATACGAACTACTTAATTTCCAAATACTTTGTGAATTGGCGATTGATGTTATCTTGCCGCCCAAAAGTTGAGAACCAACGCTTTGCACAATATTCTAAAAGGTATACAAATTTGTATGTCTTACCTGCTGAAACCTCTTGAACGCTCTTATTGCGCTGAAGCCGGGTACCCGCGTTGGGCTGAAGCTTTAACAGAAAATAAAAAACTATAAGTTTGTAAGTTTTTTTTTACATTCAATGCAATTTACATGATTATTTCAAACGTTTAAGAACTTTTGAATGCTTAGTGCTACAATGTTGATATAAAAATATAATACGAAGATAACACGGTTTATATTGATTACATCGAAACATGATTATGGCTTTCAATTAACAAAAATAAACAGCTTAAAATACTTACTCTGTTCCTATCCCATCGTGGCAGGCAGGATTGGTACTGTAACAGAAAAACAAGATATGTTAGCATGTTTGTTTTTATACACATTCAATGCTATTTAAGCATAGTTTAGACGGTTCGAGTACTCGGCCGAGTACTCGATTCGCTCTGTGTAACATGTTTTAGTACTAGAGCGAGTAATCGGACGAGTAGTTGGCCGAGGAGAGTGGATAGAAACCAGTTCTATTCACTCGGCCGAGTGACTTCCCCCACCATGCGATTTTAGGTACACATTGACGTATTCAGCGCTTAATAATGTCATTACTTTTTATAAACGCGAAACATGATGGCGGCAAAATGGGATACAGATACATCCATCAAATTTATACAGTAATATAAATCTCACAGTTTCTTATGGGACTTTAAAATCCGCGTGCTATAAAAATAAAAGCAAACGAGAAGCGGTTTTGAGACTCGAAAGAAATGTAAAGTGCGATAACTATTACCCGTAGCCAAAAATGATAAAGTTATTTGTAATTTAATTCTGGCTGGAATTGAATTTCTCATAAGGATGTCTGAACGCTGAATAAATGGCGTTATCTTTTCCAATAAAAAATTGAACTGATTAGGCATCATTCTTACGAATGATTTGTATTCCAGTTGATCTTCTACTGCCAGCTCATTAAGAAGTCCAACTGAACCTCCAAGAGTGTCTCCTAAGCAGGGATGGAATAACGTTTTAAATCGTTACGTTATTGTATAACGTTATTTATTATTTGTTTTCGTTACATAACGTTATAAATAACATTAAAAAAATGAATTGTTATGTTATATAACGTTATATAACGTTACATAAATTATAATATATAACGTTATAAAAATAATTTTTATTTGTAACTCTGAAATTATTTTTGGGATCTGTAAATGTAATTATAAAAAATATTTTATTTTCATTTTTATTTCTAAAATACCAACAAAATATATCTTCTAAAAATAAAAATATCGCCATATAAAAATTTAATTTATAGAGAATAACGAAACAAAATAACTTTTAATGAAACGTTATCGGTTATTATAACGTTATATAACGTTATTAAAATATCGTTACGTTATTGTATAAAAAATTATAGTTGAATCGTTATTATAACGTTATCGGGTATCGTTACGTTACGTTTTCCATCCCTGCTCCTAAGCAACCATTTTTAACCCAAAGTCGTTTCTGTTTATTATTAAACTCATTTTCAAGGTTTTCTATTATTTCTGATATAATAATATTGGAATGGTGTTTAAAAACTCTTTTCATTAGAGCACGGTTACGATACATCTTTGCTACTAGCCTTTTACATGTAAACTGTCACTCGACGACTTTTATAACTCGAACCGTCTAACCTACGCTTTACATGAATATTTCAAACGTTAAATAACATTTGAAGGCTCACGGGGGCTACAATATTAATATAAAAGTAACACACTCGATTGCATCGAAAGATGATTATGATGTTCAATATTTCAATTAACAAAAATATGCAGCTAAAAATACCTACCACCCCCTGTTGCGGAGGCGTTAAATCTATTGCCACGGCACTGTATCAGAAAATAAAAAACGATAAATTTGCTCATTGGTTTTGATACATTCAAAGCAATTTACATGGTTATTTTAAACGTTTAAAAATTTTAAAGGCCTACGGTACGATACGATAAAAATATAGGTATTATAAAAATAACACCATTTATATTGATTAAATCGAAACATGATTATTGTCTTCAAATAAAAACAACCAGCTAAAAATACTTACACTGCCAGGTCGTCCACAATTAGTTCATTGATACTGAAACAGAAAATAAAAAACAATAATTTAGCACGTTGGTTTTAATACATTCAATGCAATTTACATGATTACTTCAACAGTTTAGTAATTTTTGAATGCCTAAAGGCCAACAATATTGCTATAAGATAGATGGAAAATAGAATGTTCGTTCCTTTTATTAGACAGTGATCTGAACCACATTCAGGTCCTCTGTATACTCTTACATCATTTACTATGGTAGATTTCTCTTGACTTGTTATAATATAGTCAATAATAGATTTTAATTGTCTAGTCACTAGACTTTAGTATATACAGCTAAAAATACTTGCCGTTTTGTTTTCGTCCAATGTAGGGCACCCTTCTGGAAGCCCCTACGAGACTTTTTTGACTTAACTGAAAAACAAAACTTAATCATAATTTGTTGATTTTGAACAAAAAGGACAACAGTGGCACAAAAAAAGACTATTGCCTGGGTCTTCCACCAACAGGGGGGCTCAACCTAATTTGTTTTATAGCGATTGTTGTCCAAAATGCAATTTTAAAATTAAAAAAACCTTAAATACTACATTATTTATGGGTACTACTAGTATATTAAAACATTTTTTGTATACAATTTATGAGTTACATTTGAATGATTAATTATTATAGCGTCGTTCTAAGATCGACGTATAAAAGAAGTAAAGTTTACAATTCTGTGTAACACGTCCAACAGTTTTAAAACTACCAATTTAGTAACCGCAATGTGTTTGCGAGTTTCTTTTTATATCTTTTTTCATTGATTCTTGAGACATTAAACCCATCGCGAGCGTATAAATGTCGACCTTAGTCGTTACGCCACCTGTAAAATTGCTTCCGGTAGAAACAAGTACGTTAAACATGGATGAATGGCACTAAACCGAACGAAATTTTGTGGCACTTTATTTTCACCACGCTTGTAGACGTAACGTCTGCGTATTATGGTATTATGTGTTGATTTTTTGTCGTAAATTCTTATAATCTGTATTTTTTATTGTTCTTGTTTCAATAATTGAGTATTCATTTCTATTTTTTTATTACGTCATTTATACATTATTTTTTTTAGAAATATGCGCGTTTTTGTGCAATAATAAGGTTTATGGTTTTTCGTAGTTTGATTCTTTCAGGGCATTAACGGCAACATGTGTGTGAAATATTGACGTCAGAATTATATATACATATACAGGGTGAGTCACGACAGACGCGTCGGAGTTTTATGGCCAAACGATATATATTTTCGAACTTTTGTCGCTGTTAGATTATGTAAGTCAATAAGGGCTACATTTTAAAAATATTTTCAAACATACAGGGTGCTCCAAAAAAGAGTGGCATATCAAAGTTATACTTTTTCTTATGGAACACCCTGTATATTTTTACATTTTTGGATTTCTCTTTAAATTTACTTCAAAAAATGTATAAGGTTATATGGGTCTAAAGTCAACCGTTTTCATGAAAATCGAATTTTCATGAAAATACAGTATTTTCAAAAATTTTCAACATTTGAACACTTTGACAAGTCTGAAGAAATTCGCTTGGAGATAAAATTGACAATAGATTATGTAACACTTTGCACCACCTACATTTTTAAAATATTATACAGGGCGTTTTTTACGCTTGGTCAAACTTGTGAAACTTTAAACATCGATAACTCATTTTTTTTAAATACAACACCCTATATTTTTGTATACCGTCTTATAGAAAATTTAATTCTCTTTCGAAAATATTAAGGCTATTTTTCACCTAAAATTGATATTTTCCGAGATATCGCGATTTTATTGTTAATTATTAGGGCAAAGTAATATTTTCAAGTAGGCTATGAAGGTAGACAGCGGTAATTTGAAACAATTAAAAGAAAAAACCAGAAACTTATAATTTTATCGTTTGCCTACACACTTTTGACATATGTTTATAGGAAAGTTGTAGTTTTACCATACTTACGTTTAAATAGGGATTTTTTAAAATTATTTATGCAGTTATTTATTGGACCAGTGTTATAAGATAATTACTAAATCCTATAAACCAATTTTTGTCTGTTTACTATACGACACTACGACACTCTACCGAAAACAGTACCAACCATGTTTTTTTTTTAAATGTAAAATTAGACAAGTCAGTATTACTTCTTTTTTTTTATCAGCGTATCGTTTGATAATGTATTAGACATTATCAATCGGTTTTTGGGACTTGGCAAACGATCAAACTCAATTATATGAAAAATATTGTGGCCCTGATGAGAAACCTCTATTTAAACGTAAAAATGGTAAAACTACAACTTTCTTATTAAAAAAATGTCAAAAATTCGTAGAAACACGACAAAATTATAAGTTTCTTGTTTTTTCTTTCAATTGTTTCAAATTACCGCTTCTACCTTCATAGCCTACTTGAAAATATTACTTTGCCCTAATAATTAACAATAAAATCGCGATATCTCGGAAAATATCAATTTTAGGTGAAAAACAGCCTTAATAATTTCGAAAGAGAATTAAATTTTCTATAAGACGGTATAGAAAAATATAGGGTGTTGTATTTAAAAAAAATGAGTTATCGATGTTTAAAGTTTCACAAGTTTGACCAAGCGTAAAAAACGCCCTGTATAATATTTTAAAAATGTAGGTGGTGCAAAGTGTTACATAATCTATTGTTAATTTTATCTCCAAGCGAATTTCTTCAGACTTGTCAAAGTGTTCAAATGTTGAAAATTTTTGAAAATACTGTATTTTCATGAAAATTCAATTTTCACGAAAACGGTTGACTTTAGACCCATATAACCTTATACATTTTTTGAAGTAAATTTAAAGAGAAATCCAAAAATGTAAAAATATACAGGGTGTTCCATAAGAAAAAGTATAACTTTGATACGCCACTCTTTTTTGGAGCACCCTGTATGTTTGAAAATATTTTTAAAATGTAGCCCTTATTGACTTACATAATCTAACAGCGACATAAATTAGAAAATATAAACCGTTTGGCCATAAAACTCCGACGCGTCCGTCGTGACTCACCCTGTATATTTTTTTAAAGTATTTAATCTTAACAACTGGCCCTAAGACGGCCATCTTGAAGCAAAACTGATTAAAGGAAACAAGTGAAGACATTGGAGTGGCTACCCATTGGCGCTAGGGATTGTAAATTTACCGACTTTTTGAATTACCGGTAATTCGGTAAAATTGTCGATCAAAACCGGTTTACCGGTAATTTACCAGTAAACCATATTATTATATGTCTATATTTATATCATATTGTTTCTTTATAGATTTTCGCGGTTACTAACATTTTTAATATAGTTTTCGGAGTTTATCCACGTATCCCCTATAGTGAGAGCTGGCCGAAACGTCGAGCCAATTTAAATATTACCCGGATAAACACCGAAAACCATATTAAAAATAAATATATTTATATCTATACATTTATTTATTATGGAACTGATTGAGATAGTGGAAGCCTAAACTATCCCAATCAGTTCCATACAATATATCAGTTAACAGCCATCAACGTAATATTTTTTTATGTAATATTAATATAATACAGTATAAAATAACAATATACATATACATATAATATATAAAATAAAAATGTTACAAAAAAATAGGATCCAGGATTACAACAAAACACATGAAAATAAAACTATTCTGAACATAAAATATAAAATGATATAACATAAAATAAATTTTGTCAAACTATTAACAATATTCCTTATTTTAAACTTTTCTTAAAAAATAAGCACGTAGAAAACATAATTTATCTAAACTGTCGTCTCCTAATTGCGACTTAATTTTTGTAGAAACTAATCCAGTCGCGGAAAAAGCTCTTTCGGATTATACACTGGTTGGTCGAGTAGTGAGTTAACAATCATGTGCCATTTGCATGTTTCCCCTTATTTTTTCTCCTTGACAATACGTCAATTCTTTTTCGATTATTTGATTTAGATTTTTATCATGATTATAAAGATATTGTAAAATTACCGGAATTATCGGTAAAAAATTGACAAATTATCGGTAAAATTTGAAGAGCATTTTTTACAATTTACCGGTAAACCGATTTACTGGTATTACAATCCCTAATTGGCGCCCTCTCCCTGTTACGATTATACAGGGTCCTGCATTAGTGCGTCGGGCTTTCATAGCGCCCCACCCGTAGGAGATAGAAAAAAAACTTAAATACAAAAAGTTATTGGTTTCAAAAGATCTACGTCTTAAAATTATTTTCAGCTATACAGGGTGTCCCATTTTCGTGCCATAACAAAAACAAAGATTTTTTTAAATGGAACACCCTGTATATTTTTAGGTCTTCGGATGTCATTTTTTAACCTCTACATGAATGTCTTTTCGTTTTTTGATTTTGTGTCAGGGTTGCCAACTTATTAATTTTTTTCCGAAAAATCTGACATTAGCAGGCCCAACTTTAAAAAATCGTAGCGACCTCGTTTCTTGAAGTTAAGAAATAAGTTTTATCAATAATGTTAGTTCGGTTAGGGAGCAACATTTTAAAAATAAAAAATAAAAATTTATTGATACAGGGTGTTCACAAAAAAATGCCAAACTTTCCAAACTTCAAAGTGATATAACTTATTTTTTTCAAATGTAAACACCCTTGTTTTATTATGCTATTCGATAGCATTTTTTTTCCTCTTCAATTTTTATGGGGAGTGTCATGTCTAAACCCCGTAGTTGTTGAGATATTCAATACTTTTCAAAAAAGTAGCCATTTAATTGCATTTTTATGCACTGAAGTAGGCCGCGCTTATGCAAAACAAGTGCCAAAATGTAACCAAGTGTCAACTTAACATTTGAATAAGTTTAGAATTTAAGCGGATATTAATTACGTAATAAAATTAATTGTTTTTATTCAAAAGATAAACTGTTGTTACTTTTCATAGCTTTGTTTCTACCACCTTATAGACTTGTTCTAGGGTCCCATGTTTTTGTTTGAATCCAAACTGATGTAATAGGATTATATTATTATCCTCTAATACAGGTTCGAGGCGTTTAAGTATTAATTTTTCTAACACTTTTGACAAGCATGGTAATAATATAATAGGTCGGTATGAAGTCCTCTCATGCGGTCGTTTACCAGGTTTTTGTATTAGGATTATGCGACCAAATTTTCATTGAACGGGGAAATATTGTAACCTTAACACTGCATTGAAGGTTTCAGTTATTGCAACTAATGTTTTCTTGGTAATTTTTTTAGTATTCGTGCATTCATTAAGTCGTAACCGGGTGATTTGTTATCGTGTAGGAGTTTTATTTGTTCTTGGACTTCACTAGGAGTTACGCATCTGAAAGGTAAAGACATTTGTAGAGGAGTTTCTATGTATTCCATGATATCTGTTGAGATAAATAAAACTTTTGTTATGCTTATTTTTGCTTTATTTGTGGACTGTATTCATATTAAAAAACAACACTACGCTTAGCAACCAAACTTTCGGTGCGACTGCCAGAGACCGACTCACTTTACACTCTCATCTACTCGCCAACATCTCTTAGAACAGGGGTGTCAAACGCAATGGCTAACTTGAGCCGCACAAACAAGGTTTAATTTAAGGAGGGCCGCAAAAAAAATTTTTTGTTTAATAATTAATCAGTGTGTCAAAATTTCACCGTGCCACTACCTACATTTCATACGCATGTACGCATGTATTCAAAAAGCTACTTAAGTTAGACCGCTTGCAACTTTTTTCAAAAGTTAGTTAGGTTAGACCGCTTGCAACTTTTTCAAAGCAGAATTTATTCATATAATTTTTTTAACGTGCCGTCGATAATCCCTCGCGCGCCAGGTGTTTAGTTAGGCACACGTGCCACCTATTTGCCATCCCTATATTATTGTGTGCCGATATGTCGATATATTGGTCGGGCCGCAAAAATATTCGTTGCGGGCCGCAAGTTTGACATTATGGTAACCAATCTTGGAGGGCCGCAGACTACTTGTTGGCGGGCCGCATGTTTGACATGCCTGCCTTAGAAGTACGGTCAGTGGCGTACCTATACATTTTTGCTTTAACAATGTCATTTTCTTCTTGTGGAGGATTTGGTTGAAACAGTGGATAGATGTTCAGCAAAACCATTTGCTTTAGCTGTATCGTCTCGAGCGCATGTTCCATCATTTTGCGTATTGGTGGAATGGATCGAGTAGGTTGTTTTATTTTGCGTGTTGCCTTCCACAAGCAATGGTCTCCTGGTAAATCTAGAGTCTACGTGCATAGTCTTCAAATGTTTCGTTTCTTATCCTGTGTAATAATAGCATGTCAGAATTTGAATTAGATATTTTTCAATCACTATTATTAGATATACATTCAAAGTATCCATAAAAATAAAGAACTTAAAATTACGTGATGGTGAAATTTTTAAAGTAGAAATGTTACGGTTTCTGGTATTTTCGGTTCAACGATATAGTTATTTTCCTTTATGTGTTTTACTAAAGTTGAAATCCTCATAAATTGGTCCTTTTGAAGTGTTACATGTTTTAGTAACTAATGCGTCAGTGTTTGTTCCATGTTTCTCGTTTAAAAAACAAATGAAAGAACATTAAAGTAAAAGAAAATTCATGCCAAGCGTTCAAGAGCATTTTTCATCACAAATACACAATATTCAGGCGATATTTCGACTATTGCTGCTAAAATGTTGTTTTTTAGTTGTTCATCAATGCTTATTTGACAGAAAAAGTGTAGAGAGCGGCCACTCGATGCGGTCTCGAAAATATTTATTCATTTGGCACCGTCTTGCTAAAACCACATCTTTTCTAAACTTGGTTCATCCAACAGATATGACAGAAAGTTTTGATCATGGCATGGAAGCGGCCGGCGTTTATGTTGTTAGTGTTGCCTGTAGTGATACACTTCCTGACCAAATTCCATACCACACGGTCACTCTGAAAGATTTGTAATGGTTTTCAATAAATCACTTGCATGTACGTATATTTTAAGCACCTTAATTATACTTTATATTTTATCAAACATTTATTTTATACAATTTAGTTATGTTTTCATTGCAAGAAATAATAAAAATGACAATTAAGATTAAACCGCGTCAAAGTGACAGTATAAGCGTTATTAGGATGGGCAGTTGTCATAGCCACAGAACATACACAAGCAGCTTCAAGTGTTTAACTCTAAATATTGAGTTTTTCTAAAAAAGGGAAAAGCTATCAAGATGTTATAATGCTAATATTTCAATAACAATCTAGTGCATAATACTTATATATCTTATTTGTTATAGTATATGTAGCTTACGTGGTAAATTAATTTTCGGAATGGAATTTCTCTCTAAACGATTTGCCCCTACCAGATTATTAGGGGCAAAATGGGCTCTGCAAATCCTAAAATGCCTGTAAACCATTGATGGATCTCTTCCTGCAATTTTAGGATTTGCAGTAGCCACAGCCCAATTATTGTATCGTGCTGGCTCGCGATTGGGGTCCGGAAAGTTGTGCATAATAGTTTCTTTACCGCTACAGTTTATTACACAACATTTTCTCTTCATGTTTTATTTTTGACTTTGTTTCATAGATAAGAGAGAAAACTTTGTTTATAATAAATTAAAGTTGACGCCAGGTATCTATTACCATTTTAAATTTAAATTTTCGCGCTAGTATGTTAGCAACCAATCATAATAATGTGTGTAGTTGTTGTGCTACTAAAATTAGTGGAATCTGTAACTTTCTAAACATTTTTACTAGCGCCACCTGAATAAGGCGCTTGGTACTAAATCAAATTACGGTATTGCGTATGCATATGGAAGTTCCACCACCCTGGTCATAGCATAATTCCAAGGCCCTACAGATTTTTGTCAAAACGCGTTTTGTAATTTGCGTAATTTTCAGTTATTGGAAAACTAAAAATTAATATTGATTACATTAATTTATGGATACAGAATTTTTTTCTCTACAAAAAATTTAAATGCACGTTTTTCTAAAATAATTAGTGGAGATAATATACAACTTTCAAAAATTTACCATTGAAATTGCTATGTTGCGTGATCCAAGTCTACACCCTGTGTAAAAGGTACACGTTGAGGTATTTTTTTTTTTAAACACGCTGTATACAGGGTGCCCATTTTTCTAACCTGTTGTATGGGTAACTCCGTTAATATTAGAGATACAGAAACGTTTAAATTAGCAAATTTGTGCAGAATTTAAAGGGAAATCTGATGCCGATTTCAAATTTGACCTACGTCATCAACTTTTTGAAATATTTTTTAAAAAACTGAAAAAGGTCGATTTTTTCAAACTTGCATAATTCCGTAACCATATGAGTTAGAACGAAAATAAAAATTGGCTGTTATAGATGTTTTTACGTAGATTTTAAATATGTTAACGGAATTTTCATAGCACTCTCGATTTCCGAGTTATAGCACAAACTTGCATTTTTTTAAATGGAAGTCATAGTTGGCTATGGTCTTATTAAAAAGGTTATTTTTTTCTCGTTTCAATGATATAAGGGTTGTTATGCTTTACTTTTGTAGTTTTTCTTTAAATAAGCAAAAATGATTGTACATGTTCACTGCCTACTAATAGATGGGAGTTATCCTGTGTTGGATGTTCTTTTTTTTCGATGTGACATTTAAGAGTTGTCTCTTATGTTATATTTGTTTACATGCAATCACTTAGGCTTGCTACTTTTATTGCTTTTGTTATTTAAACATATAGCAATAAAAATGAGCAAGTTATATGCACAAATATAAAAATATATTTTCATGTAACGTTCCAATTCGATAAGGGAGCTACGTATGGAACGCTACTAATTGTTAATTTTTTAAAATTTATATAGTAGGTTTTCAAAAAACAAATGCTTGCATTCATTTACAGACATGATATTAAAATTAATTCGTTGTATTCACTGCTGCAAATATGTGACTAAAATCAAACATATAAAGACAAACACAATCATTAGTTATACTATACTTACCACCGGCTGGTGCTGTTGCCGCCCTTTTACCGGCGGGCGGCGGCCGGTGGTTCTAGCGAACCAACGAAGGCGTTGACGATGACGAACTAGACATTTTGGTATAATCTTTGGATAAACCTTGGAATAAACTGAAAAACACAGTTAAATTGGAATATGTTTTTAAAAAAATTCACATATTTGTTTATAGGGTGCAACACATGCAATTAAAAAGGTCGTGATTATTTAGGCTTGCTACTTTAATTTCTTCTGTTATTTAAAGATATAGCCATAAAAACGAGCAAGTTACGTGTACAAATATAAAAATATATTCTCATGTAACGTTCCAACTAACTATTGCGATAAGGAAGCTACGCATGGAACGCTACTAATTGTTAAATAAATAATAAATATTAACTTTGCAACAACATCAAATTATTTGCAAAAATGCATATTTTTATTCGGACTGTTTTAGTTTTCAAGTACTTTGTAAATTCACGTTTGATGTTATTTTGCTGCCCAAAGGTTGAAAACCAATGCGTGTTACAATAGTCAAAGAAAGTACACGAATTTTTAGTTATACTATACTTACCACCGGTTGGTGCAGTTGCCGCCCCTTTACCGGCGGGCGGCGGCCGGTGGTTCTTGCGGGCAAGAACCGATGGAGAAGTAGATGTCGTTGAAG
The DNA here is from genome assembly GCA_947652605.1 of Elmis aenea. Taxonomy (NCBI): domain Eukaryota; kingdom Metazoa; phylum Arthropoda; class Insecta; order Coleoptera; family Elmidae; genus Elmis; species Elmis aenea. The sequence continues at coordinate 17,697,436 of OX393582.1, read as the reverse complement.
AGGTAGCCATGGTTAATCTTGAGATAAATCTTAGAATAAACTGAAAAACACAGTTAAATTAGAATATGTTTAACAAAGTTTAACATATTTGTTTATAGGGGGCAACACATGCAATTAAAAAGGTCGTGTTTATTTAGGCTTGCTATTTTAATTTCTTCTGTTATTTAAAGATATAGCCATAAAAACGAGCAAGTTACGTGTACAAATATAAAAATATATTCTCATGTAACGTTCCAACTAACTATTGCGATAAGGAAGCTACGCATGGAACGCTACTAATTGTTAAATAAATAATAAATATTAACTTTGCAACACATCAAATTATTTGCAAAAATGCATATTTTTCTTTGGACTGTTTTAGTTTTCAAATACTTTGTAAATTCACGATTGATGTTATTTTGCTGCCCAAAGGTTGAAAACCAATGCGTGTTACAATAGTCAAAGAAAGTACACGAATTTTTAGTTGTACTATACTTACCACCGGTTGGTGCAGGTGCCGCCCTTTCATCGGCGGGCGGTGGCCGGTGGTTCTTGCGAACCAACGCAGAAAATGACGATGAAGAACTAGTTGACATTTTGGAATAAACTGAAAAACACAGTTAAATTAGAATATGTTTAACAAAATTTCACATATTTGTTTACAGGGGGCAGTATATGCAATTAAAGTCGTGTTTATTTAGGCTTGCTACTATAATTTCTTCTGTTATTTAAAGATATAGCCATAAAAACGAGCAAGTTACGTGTACAAATATAAAAATATATTCTCATGTGACGTTTCAACTATTGCGATAAGGAAGCTACGCATGGAACGCTACTAATTGTTAAATAAATAATAAATATTAACTTTGCAACATCAAATTATTTGCAAAATTGCATATTTTTCTTCGGACTGTTTTAGTTTTCAAATGCTTTGTAAATTCACGATTGATGTTATTTTGCTGCCCAAAGGTTAAAAACCAATGCGCGTTACAATAGTCAAAGAAAGTACACGAATTTTTAGTTATACTATACTTACCACCGGCGGGTGCTGTTGCCGCCCCATTACCGGCGGGCGGCGGCCGGGGGTTCTGAAGAACCGTATCAGAAGTTAAAGTTGTCGACTGCATGGTATATATAATATAAATAATATATATAAACTGAAAAACACAGTTAAATTAGATATGTTTAACAAAATTTCACATAATTGTTTATAGGGGGCAACACATGCAATTAAAAATGTCGTGTTTATTTAGGCTTGCTACTTTAATTTCTTCTGTTATTTAAAGATATAGCCATAAAAACGAGCAAGTTACGTGTACAAATATAAAAATATATTCTCATGTAACGTTCCAACTAACTATTGCGATAAGGAAGCTGTAATGGGTGCATTTTGACCTACTGGTTTTTTCCGTTGTTTTGTTACCGAGATGGCCGCCAGGGTGCGCTATCTGGGGAAATTTGTAGTTGCTAAGATTAAGAAAGGTTGGCAGTAACGCAGGGGGCAGAAGTTAGAGGGCAGCCATTAGTGTGGTTGCGAGACACCTGCGTAGAGTAGGAAGTCGGCAGAATTAGCCGCGAGTCGGAGGTTGTATTGTAGGTTGTTAGTGAGTTACTGGCGAAACGAAAGGGTGATTTCAAGACATCGGTTTGTTGTTTTACCTGTGCGTCGTTAATCTGGTATAGAGAAGTGCCCTGAACACCGATGTATATAGATACCTACGAAAAGTGAACCGCGTATCTACGAGTGCGCCTAGCGAAATGTACAGTAAATGAACTCGACATAGTAATAGGTATCCATTTTGCTACGCAAAAGTGCAACGCACATAGTTTGGCATTCGCCAATAAAACAAGACCTGAAACAGATAAAAAGTATAGTTTAAAGTACAAATTAAGAATACGAAACAACGTGGAAAGTTCCTAAATTGTTAAAAGGCGATACCCGGCAACACCGGAGAAATAAGTCCACGTGTTCAAGGTGTAGTGTTCGTGCAACTTTGTGAACTACGAAACAAGACCACCGTCACACCCACGGACGTCGATTTCCTTAAGCAAACAACAAATTGAAATAACATCAAACCATCGTTACCAATAAGGGCATATGTACCAGCGAACCAGGGACTTGATCGAGGTTTGGTAGTACGATAAAACAATTTTCGTTTAATGTTATCACGTTGTACAATACATTTGCTATGTAGGTTGTAGGACGCTAGAGTAATTTTCGTTTAATGTTATCGCGTTGTACAATATATTTTCTGTATGTTATATCGCGATAATAGTTATTTATGTATCAAGGCCAGAAAGTGTAACTTTTTCGGCCGCGTCTGGTTTGCTGGCCGAGACGTAGTCGAGGCCAGCAAACAGGCAAGGCCGAAAAAGTACGTTTTGGCCGAGGTGCATATTACATTTTTTGTGCGATCGAATTAAAAACAATTTAAATTTTTAGTATTTTTCAAAATTATAGGTTAGAAACTACGTGACATTCTGTCACTGACAGATGACGGCGTGTGTACTGCATTACCGGCCCTCTCCTTAGCAACGACCGTAAAAGTTACTTTTCAGGCCGTTGCTAAGGGTAACGGCCTGAAAAGTAACTTTTACGGCCGTTGCTAAGGATAAGGCCGGTAATGCAGTACTTTATGGTTCCTAACACGTCCGTCAAACAGCTGTTTCTAGTACGATCGCACAAAAAACCATTTTCGTTCAATATTGCTACGTTGTATAACGCATTTTATTTTTATATGTGCGTTATATTGTTGCATAACGCATTTTCTATGTAGGTTATATTGTGATAACATCATTTTAGTTTGATATTGTCATGTTGTACAATACATTTTCTGTATATGTTATGTTGCGTTAAAATCATGTAGTTTAATGTTATCGCGTTGTACAACACATGTTCTGTATGAGTATGTTGTATTATGATAAAGTAATTTCCGTTTATTGTTATCATTTCATACCACAGATTTCTCTGTGGTTGTTGTATTTAGGTTACATAAGGTGTTTTGGTTAACTAATAAAAAAGCTGTGAGTCAACAACGCTTAAACTGTTACATTGTGTAAATCATTAAATATTATTCGAAACTAGATATATATCAATATTTCTTTATTATATTCAGTGGCGGCTCGTGCATAAGCACTGCGGCACTGCAGCACCCCCAGCAAAAAAATGAAAAACCCAAATTTATTATAGTTTAAAAGAAAATATTAAAAACAGTATTTACAAGCATGATATAAATGCATGTTATCATGTTAAAGATATAAATTGCGTTTGGAAATCGTGAAAAGAGTGGTTAAACGCTTTATAGCTACATTGCGAACAGTGGAACTGCCAGCCAGAGCAGTTCCGCTTTTATAATATTCGGTTAGTCTCGGGCTAGACACAGGGCTAGATCCGGCGATATTCGTTGTCTGCAAGTAAATGCAACACCGGCACTGCCAATTTCGCAGTTCCGATACAGTTGACCATATGCAAAGTGGATGATGCTTTAGCTTTAGCGCGCACGCCAGAACAGGACAGTGGCTTTATTAGTATGCGCTACGGAAGTAACATACAAAATTTTTTATAATTATGTTGTTATACCAGAAAAGAATTCCATAATTTTAGAGGATTGCTGGAACTATTAAATGCATTAAACGAAGAAAACTTAGCAAGTGTTTTTAGTGAAATGATTAAACTTATCAAAATTTTAGTAACAATTCCAATGACTACTTCAGAAGCAGAAAGGTGTTTTTCAACTTTAAAAAGAGTAAAATCGTACTTAAGAAATACTATGAGTCAAGAAAGGTTGACAGCACTATGTATGGTATCAATTGAAAAAACGATGGTTTCATAAATTCAAAATTTAAATGAAATGGTTATTGAGAAATTTTGCCAAGGCAAAAATAGAAGAATGGAGTTTATTTTTAAATAATAGATTTTTGTAAATACGTTTTTTTTTTTCACGAATATAATTTTTGTAATAATATTTTTTGTATATCCCTTTATTATGAATAACACATTTATTTAACATATTATACCTTTTTTTATGTACTTTTTAATAACCTGGCCATATATTAAACAGCACCCCTACTTAAAATTTTCACCGGCCGCCACTGATTATATTTATAAAAGTTTCTGCACCTGAGTTACTGCATCAAAGAGTATGTGTGTGGGTGGAAGTAAGCAAAACTTCCACGCCCTGAGATTAAGCTTATCCACCCCACATGGCGCATCCCGGTGGTGAACCCATCGTCCAGTAAGGATTTGCTGCAGTAATTAGTTGGGAAGGTAAGACGTAGTTAGTGGACCCGTTGCAAAGCTTACGCATGGAACGCTACTAATTGTTAAATAAATAATAAATATTAACTTTGCAACAACATCAAATTATTTGCAAAAATGCATATTTTTATTCGGACTGTTTTAGTTTTCAAGTACTTTGTAAATTCACGTTTGATGTTATTTCGCTGCCCAAAGGTTGAAAACCAATGCGCGTTACAATAGTCAAAGAAAGTACACGAATTTTTAGTTATACTATACTTACCACCGGTTGGTGCAGTTGCCGCCCTTTCATCGGCGGGCGGCGGCCGATAGTTCGTTCGAACCAAAACCGAAGTTGAAGCAGAAGTTGAAGAACTTGACATTTTGAATAAACGAATTCGAATAAACTGAAAAACACAGTTAAATTAGAATATGTTTAACAAAGTTTAACATATTTGTTTATAGGGGGCAACACATGCAATTAAAAAGGTCGTGATTTTTAGGCTTGCTACTTTAATTTCTTCTGTTATTTAAAGATATAGCCATAAAAACGAGCAAGTTATATGCATAAATATAAAAATATATTAAAAGTGTAGTCATAAGGGATTAATGTATGTGCAGATCATACATGTCAAACACTTTGATTGTTTAAAATAAATGTTAAAGGAAAAAACAGGTGAACAAGATTTCTTTAACATCTATATTGGTCTTTTTAAATCCATAAATTTAACATGTTCTACAAAAAATCAACATCTAAATAACAAATAATTGGTTGCTTGATTAGTCGAAACTACTGTGGTCTTTAGTAATTAATTGTATAACTTCAGATTGTCTCAATAAGTTAAACTATTTATTTAGCTTCAAGGAATTTTTCGGTTTGTTAGTAGCAAATAAAATAATTTTAATAATGATGCAATGTTAAGTTTACTGTCTTTTTGTATAGCATAGCAATCCTTGATCCACAACAAATTTTAAAACGAAAAAAATCATTTGTTACTAGTATTGGCATTTTCCATCTTGATGAGTTCAAGAGAACTGAATTAAAATTTACTATTCAGGTTTTTGGATAATTTCTTGTGTCGATGAAAACGGCTCGAGTGCGATCTTAGATAGCCTTGAGAAAATAATGTTTCAATTTAAGGAATTTGTTAGTTTAAATACATTGTGTTTTATAAGCGATGTCCCAGCTTGTAAAAAATGCCAAAGTATGATTTTATATTAATATTTAGAAACTCACACTTTATACCAGAATAAAACCAGATATTCCCGTAAGTTTAATTAATTAAAGTAAAAATTAAGAATGAATTTCGCGTCAAAGTGATAGCGTTTTTTAATTTGCTTAATTTTCAGTTATTGAAAAACTAAAAATTTATATTGATTACATTTATGGATACAGAATTTTTTCCTCTACAAAAACCTATTTGCACTTTTCTTTAAATAATTAGGGGAGATTAATATACGGTTTTTAAAATTTTACCATTGAAATTGCTCTGTTGCGTGATGCAAGTCTACACCCTGTATGGTAACAAGACAATTACCCCCTGGACAACAACCCCCGAACAATAACCCCCCGTATAAATAAATCCCCGGACAAATAACCCCCCCTGTAAAAAAAACTGGACAATTAAAAAAAACTAACGACTAACTTGAAATATTGGTAGATTATATTTTTCGCAATGTAGTGTAAAAGTTGGAAAAAAAATAAGGTAGAATAACAATTTAATCTTCGGGTGTTATCTTTGAACGCACAATTTTTGTTGTGGCCATCATGCAGCGATTTAAAATGACGTTAAGTTCATAGGATTAGGTTTAAAAATAGTAAACTTGTAAACATTATTTGTATTTAAATAAGTAACTTACATTTGTGAATTATTTTACAGGTAAAGTAATATTATTTATAATGCATTTAAAAGAAAGGTTGTGAGCTATCCCACGTAGATAGTCGATAATGCTGCGTTCACGGCAGCTTCGAACAATGTTAAGAATCTGTGCATTTGAATCATCATTCTTCTTTCTTGGAGTTTGTGGTGGTAGACCGGCCAAAATTTGCGCGCATTAATCTTGTTGCAGTGTCTGATCTCTAAGAAATCTACTAAAATTCCAAATAGTGGGATAGGAACTTCCTACATTGGACTGGAAACTTCTGTGCCATCCTTCTACTGAATTATTTGTTTTGTGGTAAATTTACTTCGGATCGTACATACATATTCCACATATTGATGGTATAAATTGGTTGTCGTCGTCCACGGCGTTAAGTTCTTCCAATGTACGAAATCTGCGACTATCAAGCGCATTCTGGAGGTAGATTTTTGTACAATTCTTCAAAACACCGACAACTTCATCTGTCGGAACAAGTGCAAGAGCCGGCATCATTCTTAATTTAAGTGTGAAGTCGGTATCTTTTTGATAACGTTGCTGCAAACCATTGTCTTGAATTTTTTGGTATATGTTTTTACTTAAATAAAAAAACATCCTTTAATTTCACTATCTCGAAAACTTCTCTCTAAACTATTTATAACCGCCAATACAAAATCGACCATGATGCTTATTGGCTTCAAATTGACGTCCAGCATAGTTAATGAACGTCTTAAAAAGTGTTTTCTTAACACTTTACATTGCGACAATTATAATTTACCGATATTTCAAGTTAGTCGTCAAGGTATTTTTTGAACGTTTTTTTTTTACACGCGGTTAGGAGATTGTCTGGGGGTTATTTGTACACTGTAAAAAGTATTTCTGTAAATTTACCACGATAATCATTGGCATTATTTAGCCATGAATAATCATAGTAAATTTCCAACTTAAAATGTATATTTACATAAGTGCTGTAAAATTACAAAAGTAGTGTAAAACATTTTTACATGAAAACTGTAATAATTTACATTTAGTTTATAGTAAATTTCCATATCAGAAAGTTAATGTTACTAATGTTTCCAACTTATTTAAGGGAACGTTACACGTAATATGTAAATATTATGTATTTTACTGTATAGTATAATCTGTAAATTTACACCAATATTTTGGGAGTTTACAGAAATTTATAGTGTTGTTACATTTTGTGTGTATTGAGTGTGATTAAGTGTGTCAGAATCGAGGCCATTAGAAAGATTTGGGCATAAGCAGTTTTTCCGATCATCGATCAACAATGACTGCAATTTTGAATACCTACAATCAACGTTGACATACTGCTACCACTGCAAACTTTTAATAATACATAATTATAAACACAGTTTTTTTTTTACAAAGAAATCTTCAGTAACAGATGTAGGTTGTGGTACAATAAAAATATTAAATATGTTTAATATAAATTTTATTGGTCTATAAATATAAAAAAAACTTAGCCCTGATTATATATATTTTTTTTTTGATGGGTTCTCCATGTAATCTGTTTTTTTTTTTTAAGAAAAACAATAAACATATATGATCTGATTATGGAAACTGACTCGAAGAGGTGTGTTCCAGTGAACACCCTCTATAAAAAACTAAAAGAAAATTTAGAGTTTATACACTATGCACCAGGTCTAGCGGAGTTTTGCGTTTTAGTCTTCTGTAATGTTGACTGTTATCTAGTAAGTTTAATGCTAACGCATTTGGATGTACTTCAAGGCGTTGAACGTACCTTGTACTGCACTGCACAATCACGTCACTTATCGTTTGCACTTTTAGGTCTTTGTAGATGTTCTTGTTAGTTACAAACCAGGGCGCATCTACCATGGCTCGTAGCACTTTTGCCTGAAACCTCTCGATAATGGCTATGTTGGAGTTAGATGCGGTTCCCCAGAGCTGGAGCCCGTAGGTCCATACCGGTTTAAATATGACGTTGTAAGCCAGCAGTTTATTGCGAAGGGATAGTTTCGACTGCCTCCCAAGAAGCCAGCCCTAATAATGACAACATAAAAAATATACATTGCAATTTGGCTACAGATAATGACTTTTTTTATAAAAACAAATATGTTAGTTCAGGTACATAACTTCTGCTTCTTAAATGATACGAAAATATCATAAATTTATAATAACTAAAACACAAATAATATGGGCATGCAGACAAAAGCCTTTTACAAATGATACATGAATAACTAAACAAATTATGATGAATATTATAATAGTATAGACCTAAATCTAAATAATAACTTTAAGATAGGTAAGTAATATACATGGGATACTTTGTTTCCTTTATTTAAAGTCATTTTGACAGGAGCAACATAATTATTATTCCGTTTATAATATTTTTCACGCAAATAATTTGTTCCAAATTTTTTATGCGCCAAGTAAAAAAGATCTTCTGTGATAATGTGCTTGTTTACTTCTATTCTATGCATTTATACATTTTTTGTAAAAAAATAATTTTTATTCACCTGCAAAACTCACAGAACACTTCCAACCACGTAGACAATGCACAATGAACAAATCTTAAAGAGACCGGCACGAAAACGTGTTACAACCCGCAATTCGGTGTATGTGGTGGGATAATTTTACATAGTTTCCTCATGTAAATGTCCAGTAAGACAGTAAATATAAAGTAATTTTTGTAATTTTAATTTCATACTGTAATAGTATATTGTACAACTAGTGCTGAAAGCTGAATATTTCACACGAGTATGACAGTTGAGCCACGAGCCGTCAGGCGAGTGGCTCAGACATACGAGTGTGAAATATTCTTTCAGCACGAGTTGTACACTATGCTTTTCCGACGACCATTTAGACATAATCATTAATTCTGCAAAAAAATTGTGAAAATAACATTTTTTTGACGTTGGTGACACTTGACATTTGTGAGGTTAGATTTTCTTCACGTTAACTTGACAGCGCGTTTAGCGTGTGTAATGTAGCGGAAATCGTCACTTTACACACGCAAAGTGCACTTTGCACACAATTTCCGGTGTCATGCGCAATTTGTCATTTTCAGTAGTAGTAAGTCGTGCGAAATTACTCGCTTTACATAGTGGTCGTCGGAAAAATACTTGTAAAGTTCACCAAAACTTGGTATTTCTACTATTAAACAAATGGAATAAACCATTTACGTTGTTTTTGTGGTAATTTTTATGTAAACACATATTAGCACATGTAACTTAGGTGTATTTTTACATGCATTTTTACAGTGTACGGGGTGTTATTGTCCGTTGGTTATTATCCGGGTGGTTATTGTCCAGGGGGTATTTGTCCTAGAACCATCTTTTATGGATACACAAGCAATTCTGTCTTGGGAATATTCTGCTAAGACGCCCGCGAAATTCTTAATAATTGGTGTGAACGTCGTCTTGTGGATGTTGTTCGGTTCTTCGGCTATACTTTCACGCACGTTTTAAATATTCTTCACCAAATGTGCAGTTTTAACGTGGTCTGTCGACCACTGTATCGCGTTTTTGTAAATTGACCACTAAACGAGCAGTGGTAGGTCGGGAAGGCGTCTTATTTACTTCATTTGGAGAAGATAGTGGGTCGTATGCATAAAAGCAAGTAAAAGCTTTTACTGCTGATTTTACTAGTAAATACTTGGTTCCGTATGCATTAAAATTTTAAGCATTTACTAGGAGTAGTATTTACTTAATTTTCAGTAAATACTGAAAAACTGTATGCATAACATGAACTATTTACTTAAAACTTTAAGTAAATACTAGTACAATCTCAAGTCTGCCTGTCACCGTACTTATTTTCACATCAGTCTTAATCATGGCGTTGTTCATGAAAAGTAAAGCTCCTAAAATCTATAAAAATCGACGAAATCACGATTCTCGACAATATCGTGCACTATTTAGGTTAGAACGTCATGTCGAGTACCTGGCAGAAACATTCTTGGGCAGCGTGGACGAAACCAGAGATCCTACTCTTTCACGAAAGGAAAAAGTTGAGGTATTTTTAAGATACGTCTGTGATCCCGTATTTTAGTTAGGCGTTGATGAGGATGTAGGTGTTAATCAAAGTACAGTTAGCCGAACTGTAACAGAAGTTGCGTGCAAAATCTGTACCAATCGCCAAGGCTGGATTAAATTTCCAAAAAATATGGGCGAAGTAGATAAAGCAAAAAGAGATTGGCAGACAAAATTTAATTTTCCGTGTTGTATAGGACTGTACGTGTACACACGTCGAAATACTCAGACTACCAGAGCACGCTGACGAATATATCAATAGAAAATCCAAGCCTTCCATTAACGTTCAAGCTACTTGTGATAGCGACGAATTATTTAAGTGTTGATGCTACCAATCCAGGCTGTATCTACTCATGACAGTCGGGTGTTACGAAAATCTGGATTAGTTGAAAATATTGCCTGTTATAACGGAAATGCAGTCATAATTGCCGACGCGGGATATGGCATCGCTCCGTGGATTATGACACCATATAGGAATCCTGATAATGATGTCCAAAAGCATTACAACAAAGTACATGCAAAAAATAGAGTTATTACTGAAAGACTCTTTGGACAAGTTAAGCGAAGGTTTCCACTTAAATTCCCGAGTTCGGGTTGACCTTGCAATAATTCCGTCAGTTATCGTAAGTTGTTTTATTCTCCACTATGTAGCAAAGCACCTAAGTGATAACATATTCGATGAAGAAGATCAAGTTAACTATAAATCTTAGTGTCGAAGAGGAGGAAGGCTTACACGACGAAGAGAATGACATCAAGCGAGCTGGCATAAGGTAAAGAAAAAACATCGCACAATTTACTAAGCGGTACTTAAGTGAAAAAAAAAATTGATCTAAAAGTTTATAATAGGTACTCCTAGTAAATCCTAAAAGACTCCATTTATTGTTTTGAACCTAAAATTATAAAAATTCTTAATAATAACAATCAAATTATGATTTTAACATGGACTGTTACAAATGTTATTCCTTTCTTGTGATTAATCATGACAATATTCGAATCATTAAGTAAAAGCTAGAAGTATTTACTTAAGATTTTCCAGCATTTGCTACCTAGTACTAGTAATAGATTATGCATATGACATCTAGCATTTACTTTTACTTATACTTAATACTTATACGAGTAAGTATTTACTTATTTTTATGCATACGGCCACTGTGTCTCGCTTAAAACATATTTGAATCTTATTACCGAATTGCCGTAAGATTTTTAATAAACTTTTGGTTTATTAAGGTTAAACAATAGCGTAAGACTTACGAGCACCATTGGTTACCTTTTACTCAACAGGAGCTCTATTTGTAGCAGATTTTTGAACGGTTTGTTTAGTACGTGCCATTTGTATGTATTTGCGCTACAGGCCATTTATTCCCAGGACTCTACTGGCTCCACGTTCCACGTATTCCTATTCTTCGCTTCTTTTGCCCAGTTCGTCATTCCTAATTTTCTGATATCCTCTTTAACTGTATCCAACCATCTTTTATGGTATGCCTCTCTTTATTGTACCCAGTTTACTGCACGTATCATAATCTTCGTGCTTCCAAGGTTTGGGAGTAGTACGTGTCCTAACCTATCGTTTGGGATTTTACTACGGGTTATCGTTGGTTCGTTCTACATTCCCATTACTTCCTCATTGGTCCCTCTTCGCCATTCACCATTATCTGTTTTTGTTCTCCCATAAATCTGCACAGCATTTTTCTTTGCTACCTCTCCAAATGTTTTTTTTTTTTTATTGAGTGTGTTTTCAGTTCTTTTATTGCTATGTATAATGCATCTTTTATAATTGTGTCGTAAACCTGTTTAAAGTCGGTAAATGACACGTGAAGTTTTAAATTGGAAATAATCGATTTAACTTGGATTTTAAACAGTTATCTACCAGAAAATTGCTATTCTATTTCAAAAAAATCAAATCAAATCAAATACGTAAATTTATTACACTAGGTGTTACTAGAACCATTCTTTAATTAATCGTTTAACTTTTTTTAAATAGACGTTTTATTGATATTATTTTTATACATGGTTGAAAGAGTCTGTTTTCGTTGAACCTTGTGTAAATATTATTGTGACGAAAGTTCTTCGGTGAAACTAATATTAAGTGAATATTTCCCAAGTTTGGCAGCACAAAATATCATAAAAGCTTTCATAAAAAAGATTGTCTTTTGTATTTGAAAGGAATGCGTAACAAAAACATTTTTGCATTGCAATCGCATTGAAAGACGTTAAGCGAAATCAATACATTCTGAAAGATGTGTTGACACGAAAGATCAGTACTTAAAACAAATTTTTATAAAACCAACTATTATCTCAGCTGCAACTTTTTGTACGAGGTAGAAGTATAGCCGATTCCAAAGTATTCGCAGAACTATAAGACGCACCTTGAAAGGAAAAACTAATAAAGTTACTCAGATAAAATTTTATACCACAATGAGTCTCATGCTACTGCTGTATGGATCTGACACGTGTACCGCGACAACAAAGACTTCATGTATCCTTAGGCGGCAACAATTCAATTCTAAAAACATTCGCAAAGGGTGTTGCTTCAGATAGACAAACAGTCAAATGTAGATGTAAGAGTTTTTGAATTAAAAGATAAAATCTTTAAATATAAAAAAGCATTAAAAGAACCTATGGAGAGGATGAACAATAGTCAACTTCCTAAATCAGCACAAAAATACAAACTGAAAGCGAGACAAGATGTAGGTAGACCATTTAGAAGATGGATTGTAGATCCGGAACAGGCGTTATGGCCTAATTAATCCATGAGAGCCGAGACGACGCCAAATCTGTCCGCATATTTTTAAATATACTGGTTTATAATTTAAAACTGGTTTTTTCTCAAGAACTGTTAATAATTTACAAAAATACTTATAATCGTTTTTTTTTTCCTGCTTGTAATTGATTTTTGACGTTCCGTTCTGTACATTGGTTTATTTGTTTAAGAGAAGGGTACTTATCATTCTAATATTAATTATTTTCAAATTTGGATCATGATCGTCTTAGTAAAAGAGTCGATAAACCCTTACACGTTGTTTTACGTAATACACGGGTCTACAATCATTATTACACAATAAGAAACTCGGACAACAACTTTATCGATTTTAATTTTTCAAATTAATGCTTTTACGTTTTCCGAAAGTTGGGGTTGAGTTGCCTAAGCTCGACTGTCCCAAATATGTTGGTTCCAGGTGCCATATTTTATAATGGTAGTCGCCCTTGTTTTTAAGAGCCTCTAAGCGGTTATCTCATCATTGTGTGCCTCAGTCGTAATGTACAAGTCTATCAGCCATTCGTCGATTAACGGACAAAATAGTGACGTTGTACACTCCCAAGCGCTAATAACATTAATTTATGTTAGTTTTTTTTTTTACTAAAGCCAAAACTTTCATTAATTGTAAAAAATATTTCACTGGATGATTAGTCGGTGTATGGTTTATTTCATGGTACATTTAAAATAAATTTAAATATCACAATTTTGGAAATTGTATTTCAGTATGTCCACAGTTTGGTGTATACAGTCTGTACATAGGTTTGTTTTTCTGTTTAAATCCCGACTAAGATTTTCGTACATTTTTGCAGCTGTTTTAGCAACACTATTACCAATTTCATTTTTCAAGTTCTCTATTGTTGCAAATGATCGTTTAGAATATACCTTATGTTTTAAATAACTCTAAAGTTAAAGTTCAATGGAATTAGATCAGTGTATCTGGCAGGCCATTGATATTCAGAATACCTTCCAATCCATTTCTCACCAAACTTCTGATGTAACCTATCTCTAACAGTTTGGGTTGAGTGTGCTGGAGCACCGTCGTGCTGAAATCACATTTTACTTCGTAATAGGCAATTTTTAATAATAGTAGGCACACAACTCATTTTACAAAAAACATACATACTACAGAATTAAGATTATCGCGAAAAAAGTATGGTCCTACATTACTATTGTTAAATACCACACACCACACATTTGTTTTCTGGTCGTATTGGTTTTTAGAATCAGTAAAAAAATTTAGATTTTTTTGCCGACCGACAACAAATCTGGGAGAGAAAAAAACACAAAACGTCAGAAACCAGCAGTGGTGACCCCCATTTCACATTCGTAGGGAATTTTAAAGAACGCACAATTTTGAAAATGTATACTTATTTTTAAAATCTAGTGAAGAATTATCTTCATTGAAACAATCCGCACCGAAATTAAACAAAATTGCGATTAACAATCTATGCATTTACGAAAACGTCACTATGAAATTAATCCTCACACTGACGATAACTTTGTACAGCTTTGCGAAATAAATCTCAACAGGATCTCATAACAACTTCTTTTTGTTTGATAAGGTACAATAGTTCAACATGTTTTATGTTATGCATAGATGGGTTCATAAGGGAAATGTGAGGGATGCTTAGTTTCCTGTGGCGTATGGCGTTTAGCTTTCCTCACTAGAGGTTGGGTGTATGTCCTGCGGTAACCTGCGTTATAGCCTTTTGTGTATTTTTCTTTTTCCGATGTTGTACAGAGCCACTTTCACGATTCACTAAGTTTTTAAGGTTTTTTTTTTTTGTTAGTTTTTTAATAAATTCGTTATATTCCAAGTTCTTCGTGTAGCTGTATGTTACGAACAAACCATGCTGCGTTTAATGCTAGTCGGATTACTTTGTTTTGGTGGGTTTATAGTTTTTTACGTTGTTGGTTGGTGATGTGTTGCTCCACACCGGACAGGCGTATGCAAAGATAGGTCGCAACATCGACTTGTAGGTATATCAGGAGTGTACATTTCACTTTTAATGCTGATTTCCTGTTTATTAGAGGGTACAGTTGCGATAGTCTGGTGTAGCACTCGTTTAACTTTTGTTAATGTGTGCGCTCCATGTCAACCTTGTATCCAGGTACATTCCAAGGTACTTAATTTCTCCATGGGTCAAATCGATATCGACACCGCTGACTCTGGTGTTGTGGGTTGGGGTTATTTTTCTTAGGCTGAATATTTTGCATACGCAGTTGCTGGTGTTTAATTTAATTCTCCAGTGATTTAACGAGTTTTCTACGTTTGTCGCGTTCTGCAAATCGTAGATAGCTTTAGTAAGGTTGTGATTTCTGTTTATGATAGCTGTATCGTCTGCAAACATTGCAATAGTGGCATCGGTTGGTGGGAAGTCGTGGACGTGGATGTTAAATAGAATAGACCCCAATACACTACCTTGTGGCACTCCTGCTTCTCATAACAACTAACGTAAACCCTAGCGACCGACCAATGCTCAGTATCTTTTAAAATACAATAATCAATTGTACTTAATCGAAAAAGAATAAGTAAACCAGTTTTTTTTTATTAAAAAAATATTAATATTAAAAATTATATACAGGGTGTCCACCTAATGCGTGTTTCCTTCATATCTTGTTTTTAATGCTTAATAGAACAAAATTTGTGAAAATGATGAATTACATAACCTGAAACTATTTTCAGCTATGCTGTTTTTTTCTTTTGGTGCACAGATATGTTACGTATTCACTTCAAATACAACACCCTGTATATTTTTAAGAATTTATTTTTGTTGGTCCATGTCGCTGAATTTTAAACACAAATAATCAATTGTTTTAAATGGAACACCCTGTAATTTTAGTGTAGATAATTTAATAGTCTTTAAAAAACAATAAAGGTGTTCTAGCTCTGAAACTAAGTACCGCGCTTGACTTCGTAGGCCAAGACGTGTATCGCTCCGCTCGCAAGTGAAAATTTTAACGTTATCAGTTTGACCTGTTCGGTCGCGACCGTAAGGCCAGTTTAATCATTTGTGTTGAAAGTAAAAAAAAGTAAATAAACATTCGTGTTATTTTGCGATGAAGTAATGGCGAATCAGAAAGAAATTAATTCTTAGGAATTCCAAACTCAGTACAACAAAAAGAGGCATAGAAATGAAGATAGCCCAGAATCACAGGGTAAGTTGCACAAACAAACCACCCTAAAGGAATATTGGTTAAGCAGACCGGTACCTACCGCCAATAGATTCAATATCCTGGCTGATAATGATAAGGGCCAAGATGAAAGTAATGAACTTGAACCTACATTAAAAACAAGCAAACCACCTCCGATATTTATTGATGAAGTCCAAAATATCCATCCACTAAACAATCTACTAAACAGTATTGTCCCAAATGAGTATTCATTAAAATGCCTACATAATGACCAAGTTAAAATCCAGCCGAATACCCCGGAATGCTACTCGACAATCATTAAAGCGTTAACCGAAAAAAGAGACAAAATTTCATATCTATCAATTAAAGCAAAACTGAACTTTTCGTGTAGTCATACATAACATCCACCCTTCGACAGAAATTAAACTGATCAAAGAATCCATAGAAGAATTGCGTCATACACTGGTAAACATCGCTAACATACGCCAACGAAACACAAAAAAAAACTTCCTCTTTTTAACGTAGAACTAGCCACCAACCCAAACAATAAAGACATATATAAAGTAACAATGCTACAAAATAACATCGTGAAAATAGAAACACCACACCCAAAACGAGAAGTGATACAACGTGCCTTAGATGCCAGTCCTTTGGACACACTAAAAAATATTGCAATAGAATCCCGAGGTGCGTTAAATGTACGGAAAATCACCCCACAGAAAAGTGTTTAAGAAAAGTTCGAAATAACTATGTAAAATGTGTAAATTGCGGCGGAAACCACCCGGCTAATTACAAAGGCTGCTCAGTTTATAAAGAACTACAGAAGAAGAAGTTTCCTCCGCTACGTGCAAGAAATGTAAGTGCGAGTGCTTCTCAAACACTCATACCTACACTCAAATGGTCCAACCAGGAATATCCTTCGCTCAAAAAGTTGCTAGTACTGCACAACCATCACTAACAACAAACCACCAACAACAAAGCAATAATCAGACAGTCCTACAACATCAGCCACACAGTGAACTCGAACATGTTCAAAATGATGGAGAAAATGGACAAGATGATGGATCTCCTGTCCGCCTTAGTTACTAAAATAATATAATGCCAGAAACCAAACTTAAAATATCTGTTTGGAATGCCAACGGCTTGGTCAACCATAGCCAAGAAGTCAAAATATTTATTATAGAACAAAATTTAGATGTCATGTTATTATCTGACATGACTGACAAAAGCTACATTAAGATTCCACATTACACCATCTGTCACACCAAGCATCCTGAAGGCAAAGCTCGAGGCGGATCAGCAATCATCATAAAAAATAGTATCATGCATCATGCATTGCCGAAGGTCAGTGAAAAATACTTACAGGCCACATCGGTAGCCGTTATGGATTGCCAAGGACATATCACACTTTCTGCGGCATATTGTCCCCCCAACTTGCCCATCAAAAAGGAACAGTATACTTATTTTTTTAATTCACTTGGACCCCGTTTCATTGCCGGTGGGGATTTTAATGCAAAACATTCACACTGGGGCTCCAGACTCATAACTCCGAGTGGAAGACAGTTATACCAAGCCGTGCTGATAATCTGCAGCAATTATCGTCAGGACACCCGATGTATTGGCCTACCGATCGAAACAAAATACCTGACGTTATCGACTTTTGTGTTACGAAAGGTATCTCACAAAACTACCTTAAAATTGAATCGTGCCTCGACCTTTCTTCTGAGCACACCCCACTTCTGGCGACCATAGATACGCAAGTCTGTACGAAAACCAGGCCACCTACCTTCGCCAACAAAAGTACTGATTGGAATACTTTCAGGGCAATACTATCTGATCAACTAAACCTAAACATTTCGTTAAAAACAGAGGAACAACTTGACGCTGCAGTTGAATGCCTAACAAAAAAAATCCAAAATGCTGCATGGCAGTCCACCCCAGAAACACAAAAAACAGATAGACCGGGGTACTGCCCGGAAGAAATAAGAAAGAAAATCATAGACAAAAGAAAGCTGAGAAAAAGATGGCAAAGCACTCGTGACCCAACTGATAAAACAAAGCTTAATCGAGCAGTGAAACAGCTAAAGGTAGTACTGGATGATTATAAGAACCAGGGTTTAAAACCTTCTTAGAGAATCTTTCAGCAACAGAATCAACGGATTTATTTCTTATGAAAAGTTATCAGAAAAATTAAACAGTCACAAACTACAAATCCGTCCATTAGAACAAAAAATGGAGACTGGGCCAGAACCAAACAAGAGAAAGTAAAAACGTTTGCCGAACATCTAACTGAAGTCTTTCAACCCTTCCCAAATGAACTTCCTACTGATGAAGAGGATACCACAATCTTTCAGCTACTTGATGCCCCGTACCAAATGAACCTGCCGATTAAAAGCTTAAAACTCTCTGAAATAAAGCAAATCATTACACATAACCTTAATCCCCAGGCTACGATCTAATTACGGGAAAAATACTAATGGAATTGCCAGCAGTAGGATTTCAAATGCTAACGTTCATCTTTAATGCAATGTTCAGACTAGGTCACTTTCCAGAACAGTGGAAAGTTGCACAAGTACTAATGATTCAAAAACCTGGCAAAGACCCACCAGAGGCATCTTCCTATCGACCCATTAGTCTATTTCCCATCCTCTCCAAAGTTTTTGAAAAACTCTTCTTAAAGAGGCTTAAGCCTCATCTCGATAAAAGAAAAATAATCCCTAACCACCAATTTGACTTCCGCCACCAACACGCTACAGTGGAACAAGTTCATCGAGTTGCAAGAAAAATCAAGACCGACTTAGAATGCAAACGATACTGCACGACTGCATTCCTAGACATCACACAAGCGTTTGATAAGGTCTGATATTCAAAATCAAAAGAATGCTCCCTCATCCATATTGCAGAATACTCAAGTCATATTTATCCAACAGACATTTTCTAGTCAAGCATGGTGAAAGTTATACAAGTCTTGCTCCAATTTTATCTGGTGTTCCACAAGGAAGCGTTCTTGGCCCAGCCCTATATTTGCTGTACTCTTCTGACTTGCCTGTAACCAACAATACAGAAATTGCTACCTTCGCAGATGACACTGCTATAATGGCGTCACACAGTGACCCAAAATTGGCATCTCACTTCCTCCAGAACCATCTTAACAAAATAGAAAAGTGGCTTAAGCTATGGCGCATCAAAGCCAATAATACAAAATCTGTACACATCACCTTTACCCTCAAGAAGCAGATATGCCCCAACGTAACTCTAAACGGTAATCCGCTCCCACAAAAAGATGAAGTGAAATATCTAGGAATCCACTTAGATAAAAGACTTACTTGGGTCAAATATATCTGGCTTAAACGACTCCAACTTGGACACATCTACCGAAAGATGTACTGGCTGATGAGCCGGCATTCTCACCTAGCAATGGAAAATGAGCTCTTGTTATACAAAGCCAAACTTAAACCTGTATGGACTTACGGTCTACAGCTGTGGGGATCTGCCAGCAAAACTAACATCCTGAGAATCCAACGATTTCAATCAAAAATCTTATGCAATATCTGTAATGCTCCATGGTACATACCAAACCAAGTCATCCATCGCGACTTACAAATTAAGACAGTCAAAGAAGAAATCTCATCTTTCAGCACCAAGTACCAGTCACGTCTAAGAAGCTACCCAAATATACTAGCTGTGGATCTCCTAATCGCGCAACCAACGAAAAGACTCAAGCGGTTCGACCCATTGGACTTGCTTCGTAGTAATTAAGTAGCAACAGATAAACCATGTGGACATACATAAATAACATTGAAAAGTGTTAAGGGTAACTATGGAAGCACGCCAATGGGCTGGCTTCTACTATGACTTTGTGTTTGTGAGTTCGAATCAATAATATTGCTTATTGTCCTCCACGATAGCTTGCAATAATTCATGGATGTTAAAAAAAAGAAAAATATATTTCTCGAGTTATTGCTGATTTAACGATAATTTATAGGTAATCATGCACTATTTAATAGAATTAAACAAGTAGGCTTTGAAATTATAATTTTTTAAATATTGCTTAAACAGTCCTATAAAAAATGTATATCGTTTCAGTCTTTAACAAAAACGTTGTTGTTTATTTGTTTGTGTCTTGTCTTGGACCATTTATTTTAACAGTGTGGGCGCTAATACATTTTTAAAATCTGTATAACAAAGGTGACAACGTAAAAAATGGTTGATTAAAATATGCTTTTTGTTGGCAATCATTTCTTTATTATAAATCTTGAGTGACACTTTCACCGTCATGGGGCGACGAATATTATTATTCGATTTTCGAATCGTTTGAAGTTATTCACACTGATATAATACTATTTCAATAACAATTTTAAAATAAAATGTTAATGACACTTGTTTATGAAAGTGTACAAGTTTGACTGACTGACTACTGTAGTTTAAATCTTTTATCGATGGTAAAAAATGGAAACCTTTTAGTCAAAAAATGTCCTTTTCAGGAGACAAAAAAAAACTTATTATTTTAGTTGTAGCTATATTGTCACCTTTTCTATATAAGGCCGTGTTTTTGATGTATTAAACAAGTCATAAGTTTATATAAAATCATTTTAATTGTTTCTAAGTAAACAATGACATAGAAGTTTTCCATTTAGCTACAAAGTTAGGAAATGTTGACATATGAGGTTTAAACAACAAAATCTTTGGTTTTATTGACACTACCATTGTTCGAACCGTAAAAACAATTTATTTTCAGGATTTCCTTCTGTTTCGTTGGGTTTGTTATCTGACTGCCCATTTTTCAACTTTTTTTTTCATCCCATGCAATACATTTTTGGACCAGTTCTTAACACTCCTAGTGCAAACGTGTCACAAAACATATCTCTGCATACCTCTTTCTTTTCATTATTTGTTTTTATAAAGTTATGAAAAGAAAATGCTCTTCTATTTCCTGATTCTGTACGGCGTTTTTGTTTAGGCACTTCGCAATTTACCAGTGAACTTGTGTATGTTTGTCTTTCTTCCCAGGAACGAATTGACCAAAAGTGAGTAAATAGTTTCTGTCGCAATCTTTCTGGAATTTCGTTGCAAAAACGTTTCTTTGACTTTAAACAATACTGAGAATTACAACGGGGTCCTAGTTTTCTTTCACTTACTACTTTTTCTTGGTCTTTTTCTACTAATTTTGCTTACTTGACTAACGTAGTTTTTACCCTCTTTTCTAAGAATTTGACGTTTATATCGTTGCCATTCTTTTCTATTGCCTTTTCTTTTTCTTGTTCTCTTTTTATCGGTATCTCCTGTCCTATATACATCATTAAATTTTGAATCATCTGGGAATGTAGTCTGAATCGTCTTGTTCAGCATCAATTATTACTTCTTCTATTTCATTTGGCTCGACATTATCCTGTTCAGATAGATAATCAGGGTAATTTCGCACGTATTCTATTTCTTTATTTGCTGTTTTTACGTTTTCAAATTATTCTAAACTTTATAGATTCTTATTTAAATGTGTTGATTCATAAACATGGACAGCATTTTTGTATTTTATTAATGATAATTGTTTATTTAGATCAAATAAATTATGCACCCACAAACACAAAACGTCACTTTTAAACACTACTTAAGCTGTCATAGTAGTTTATCGCAGTTAACTTATTCTGATACCAAATATATCAACACATCTTAAATTGACAAAGAAGTTTAGTGCAGCAGTATTTATAAATTGACATAGAAGTTATGGTCGATTTTAAGCTTTACTGTTTATTAAGACATAAAAGGTTTTTGCATACGATGTAACTTCACCCAATGCCAAGCACCCGTGAGGGTAGATAGGCGAGGCCTTACACCCGAAAGGGTGACGGTCTAAGAGATGTAAGAAGAAGCATACGATGTGTACAATTTTTGTCAAAAGTTGACATAGGAGGTTTCCATTCTAACCTAACCTAACCTAACCATCGTTATACATAACTCTGATAGCAGTATCCACGGTAACAACACCATGATACATATAATATTCTTATACGGATAACATTGTTGTTAACGTAATTCGTTAAAATTTTGGATCAATTCATTGTTTTTGAATCCTTTGGTGAATGACTTGAACGAGGTTCGTCTTGAAACGTTAAACTTTTCATCTTGCTCAAAAACACTCTTAAGACACCTTGAACAAATGTCATCGGGTGTTAGTAGTTTGATTTTTGCAAACGTTTCGGCTGCTGTTTTGTCTGAACGACTGCAACATTTGGATAGGGGCTCTAAACACTGATAACTTCAATTTCTTAAAAATGTGTTACCGAATATACTGAGCCAAAGAAATCATTATATTTTCGTACTTTTAAACTATATCAAATACAAGTTTATTAATAAAACCCCGTTTAATATTTTAAATTACTCCAATGTGATAAGAATAATTGTAAAAGAAACCACTTTTTGCAGTTTGTCGTAGATCCATCCATAAAAATATTGATCTGTACGCACATAACTTTTGGGCACATACGTTTTTGTAAAGAATTTCCCCAAAAACTTAAGATGTTGAGAATGTGGATATTAATTTAAAAGTTTCCTTAGACTAATTTTAGTTTTTTAATAAGCATTCTTTTAAGTTCGAAGTAATGTAATGTATGTAAAAAGTTTTTAAATTAAAGCAGTTAAGAAGTTAAGCTATTTGCATAATAAATATTTTCTGGAGACGTATTGTATTAGTGAAGAATGTTTCGCTTCGACTGTTCCTTATTTTATAGCACACGGTTTTTGAAAACTACAAGTGATGTAACAACTTAGACTGAAAATTAAACTAACTATTCTGCATTTTCGTATGGGAAATATTTATTTCAGTTTATATTTATTTCATCAACAACTTAAGACAGTGGTTTCCAACCTTTTTGGACCTCCGCCCCCCTTTTTCATAAAAAAAATTTCGCGCCCCCCTCACTTTTCGTAACAATCTAATTTCATAAATACTGTCCTGATATAATAATTATTTAATGGGCTACTGCAAAACAATATACCATATTCTGTATAAAAAAAGTTCTTTTTGCATGTTTATATTAAAAAATGATATTTTAGTAACAGCTGCGCGCCCCCCTTGCAATGGTCTCGCGCCCCCCTAGGGGGGCGCGCCCCACAGGTTGGAAACCACTGACTTAAGAGGTTACGAAAATCTAAACCAATAGTTTAAAACTCATTTGCTGTTCCTTAAATTAAGCATTCTTAACTGTGTAATTCTCAACCATCTTATTTATTATAAAAGTAATTGATTTAACCAGTTTTTTATAATGGGTTGTATACAAAGTGTAATGAGATCTTATTTTATCAGATATGAACGTATTACGTATAATAATATGTAGCAGCAAACCAACACGAACAATAACACAACTTTTTATTATTATAACAATCAAAGAAGACAAATAACATGAATACTCTTCTTCTTCATTCTTCTATATTAGGCCATGACCTGTTCCTTCTTCGGTTTTGGCCGGTCATTGTGGTTAGGTTGTGCCTCCATTATTTTCTGGGCCGTCCTTAGCTTCGTCTGCCATTGGGAGATTTATGTCTTGCAATTTTGACTAAGCTGTTGACTGTCATTCGACTGATATGTTGATTCCATTGTTTCTTGCATTCCAACACCCATTTGTTTATATTTCTACCTGGCAGGATGTCTAATGTTGTCTTTTCTTTCTCTATCTAGTAGTGTTCTTCCTGCAATACGCCTTGGTATTTTGTTTTCCGTGGTCTCCATAAGTTCGGTTTAAGATGTACTTGGTCGTGTTTTTGATGTGTAGGTCGTAATCGGTTTGCTGTTTTGTAGATTCGGGCTTTTGTGTCTTGCCTGAAATATTTGTTGTGCCAGATTACACCATTGAGACAGCCTTCCACCTGATTTGCTTTCGTTACATGCTGCCGCACTTCATCCTCTATATTCCCATAGCTAGTGATGTCTATTCCAAGATATCTAAATTTGAGTTCTTGATGTATAGTTTTTCCGTCCACTTCTAGTTTTAATTAAACTGGTTCTTTGGATGTGATCATACATTTCGTTTTTTCTGTTGAGATTATCATGTTGTATTGTTTTTCTCTTATGTTGAAAACGTGCAGTAGTCTTTAAAGGTCATCTTCGTTTTCAGCAAATATGACTGCATCATCGGCGTAACAAATGATTTTCACTTCTTTGTCGCCCATTCTGTTACACATCCGTAATTTTTTTATAATTCCGTCCATTACTATGTTAAATATCGATGGACTAAGCGAGTCTCCCTGTCTAATGAGGGTGCGGCAGGGAAACTATCTTTTTTCAAAGGTAAATATAAAAAAAACTAATAAATAAAAGTTTTGTATTTTTTTGTCTAGTAGGAACATGACATGGGAAATTTGAAATTATGCAGTTTTAAAAACAATATCTTGAAAGTGACGACCATTCTGTCATCTTTCTTCAGCGTAGCAACCGGTATGCGGGCTATCTCGTTACGAATATTGGTCTTTAAGGCTTCCAGGGTTGTGGGACGGTGGTTGTAAACAATAGATATGAGGTAGCCCCACAAGAAATAATCGCAGGGCGCTAAATCTGTCGAGCGTGCCGGTCACGGAATGTCACCTTTCATGGATATCAGCCGCCCGGGGAAGGTTTGCCTCAAAACACCTATTGAAATTCGCGATGTGTGGGCCGTGGCCCCATCCTACTGAAACCATATTTCGCCTACATCCATATTTTCAGGGGCTGATTGATCTGAAGCTGCACGTTTGCGGGCGGAGCGCCTAGGAGATCGCAAAATTGACCCTCGAACTGCCTCGATGTTTTGGGGTGTTCCAACGGTCCGTGTTTCTCTTGATCTTCTGCTGGACACACTTCCAGTTCCCCTGAAGGTTTTACCCACGATAAAATTGAAACCCGGGGGGGAACAGCACCTCGAGGAGGAATTTCGTAACGTAGACGTTGCACCGCGACGATCGAGTGGCCTCGTAAAAAGTAAGCTTCGACGGCAAACGCGCGCTGCTCTCTTGTCCAAAACATTTTAAGACTGAAGAAGGTTGAAGAACAAATTTCCCTAATACCGCTCTCTTTTAAGACCATCCCCGCCCCTCCACTACCTCTCCACGCTTCACACCGCCCCATTGAAAAAAGATAGTTTCCCTGCAGCACCCTGTACAAATGGTACTGTAATTAATACATTAATACTTGATAAAACTAAATACACAGTATAAAGTTCTTAACGAAACTAAATAACATTAACACAACGTAGATCACTATTTTTCTATTAGACTAGTCCTCGGTCGACTGAACGTCCACATCCCTTTAGGTATTGATGGCCATTACTATCCACATCCAGCGCACTTCAGCCTTAATACCTGCATATATCAACCGTTAAAAATTAAAACGATGGTTTACTGCTTTTTAACAGGTTTATTAATTTTTATTTTTTGCTAAACATCCTACATGTTTCGTTGGCTAAGGTTTTACCAACATACTCAGGGCTTGTGTTCTTCGGTTTTTGCTAATCTTCTTTGTTCCTTTAGTATTTTCTTCAGTTGTTCGATTTTTGTTTCCATATTTTTGTGTGATTTCTTCTTTCGTCAGATTAGATTATATTGATATTTTCTAATTTTCCTGTTTCTTGATTTATGAGATTAAAATTAAAACGATGTTTTACTGGTTTATAACAGGTTTATTATTTTTTATTTTTTACTAAACATCCCCAAAGAAAATTAAATTTTAGACACCCTGTAAGTAATGCATCGATTGCAAAATATCCAGGATGTACTACTCCAAGGTTTCTTCTAGGCATGGTCTAAATTTAAGCGTTTTTTCTTCAAAAATAGATAATATTAAGCATCACGATGAAAATCGAAAAATTTCCAAAAAAGTCCAAAAAAGTCCAAAAATCTAAAAAATGACCGCTTAGGTATAGGGAATGCTAATAAAAGTCCCTCTAAAATAACGTTTTGAATCCAAATACGCAATAAAAAATAGACCATTGTATTTGAAATAAGAAAGTATACGTCAACTTCCGGTATTTCCGGAAGTGTCGCTATAGTAAAAATATTTTCAATTAACAGATCAGATGCCATTATAATCATAACCAAAATTTCAGATCCATACCCTTTTTCATTCTTCATATATTTTTAAGTCCCGGTCTCAATCAATCACCCTCTATAATAAATTAAGTTGTTTAGTGATAAAAGTTAAATAAAATGAAAGTTAATTAACTTAGTGGTTAAATCTTTGAGGAAGAACCATAGGTTTTTATCGTTTAAGTCTCCTCACTTCACTATTAATATTGGCTAGCGGCTAAGTTGTTAGGGTGTATACTGAGCCTATCACGGTATTTAGTTAGTACTATATTTCGTGAGTTCTTCGTTAACTGTAGCAATGCAAAGATCTCTGTGGATTACGTGGTTTGGAACAAACCATGGGGCATCTGCGATGAGTCGCAGTACTTGGATTGGAATCGTTCCAAGATGTCGATGTTGGATGTACTTGCTGAGCCTCATAGCTGGATTCCATAGGTCCATATGGGTTTTAGTGCTGTTTTGTATAACAATATTTTGTTTTTATTGGAAAGTCGGGAAGTACGGCCAATAATCCAGTACATTTTCCGCAGTTTGATGCCAAGTTGTTTTCTTTTCGTCCAGATGTGCTTTTTCCATGTGAGACGTCGGTCTAGATGAATACCGAGACTTTGCCTCCTCCGCTTGTGGTAGTGTTGGTTGTTTAGGTTAACTGATGGACAGGTTTCCTTAGGCATGGTAAAAGTCACATGGATGGACGGCCTCATTGACTCTAATGAGCCACCTTTTGAGCCAGGGCTGAATTTTGTTTTTGTAATTGGCGGGATGCCATAACTGGATCAACATGAGACGCCACCACGGCCGTGTCATCTGCGAAGGTGGCTATCGTGGTAAAACTTGTCGTTGGTAAGTCGGATGTGTATAGGAGGTGTAGCATTGGCCCTAGTACACTACCCTGGGGGACTCCAGCCAGAGTTAATTGGATGTAAGCGCTTTTTGCTGCATTTCTAGGCATTTCTTAGAAAATATTACATAATAAAAAACAATTTTATAATTTACAAACAAATTTCTTTAAATCTTTTATTTGACGGTTGCTGGTAAGAAACTAGCACTTCTCATATGTAGGATTAGTTAAAGTAATGTACATAATTTTCCAGTCTTCGATATGGTTTTCAGGGCAAGTTTACTTTATAAGCTAGCTTTTGGTTGTTTTCAGTTTTAATGCAATAAATGTAAATAGGTCATTTACGCAAATAAATCAATCGATATACGAACCCTAGAACCGCTAAACCAAAAACAATAAACTAATATCAGAGATGACGAAAAATCTATCGAAGTGAGTATAATGTACAGAAAGTTTTGCGACGCTGCTTAAAATATAAATTGGCAAACGTTTCTTTGTTATTCGTGTTTCGAGTAAAAGTTTCATCCTTACTTCTCGTCTTGTATAACTTTCTCGATATTAAAATCTCGCACATTTTGTTTTTCTTGCGTAATATATTAGTTCCTTCAAAACATACATTTTTCTGTCGGTTTCTTTACAGCTGCAACCGAAATAAAGTATTTCCAATCGTTTAGAGCTCACGACAAAACAAATAGCCTGGGATTTTCCGTGACAAATTTCTTTGGAGAAACTGTCTGTATTGTGACGGCCCGCCATGTACAATTCATTGCCTCACATTAATTATTAGCGCTATTGTTCGACAAAAAAATGTTAAATAGATTAAGTTGATGTATTAATCACTGCCATGATACCGTAGAGATTTTAAAGAAAAATGTGTTTTTGGTGTGTGAACTTTTAAATTGTATTCAAACTTAAAACTTTTAAATTGCTAGCCGTTGAATGTAACTAAAAGTATTTTTGATATACAGGGAGAATGGCTCGTTTTGTTTATTAAAACAAACAACAATATTGGGCAAAGCGTGGTGGAATTAGGAGATTTCGGTAAAATCTCGAATATACAC
Source organism: Elmis aenea (assembly GCA_947652605.1). Classification (NCBI taxonomy): domain Eukaryota; kingdom Metazoa; phylum Arthropoda; class Insecta; order Coleoptera; family Elmidae; genus Elmis; species Elmis aenea. The sequence continues at coordinate 17,669,508 of OX393582.1, read as the reverse complement.
GGTGTCAAATCAGTGACCTGCTGAACCAGCTCAAGATTCCCGAAATCTCTAAGTCGGTGTTTCTCGACCTATTTTTTTCACAATAATAAGATGAGCCTTTAACGAAACAGAAAGAAGAATAACTCGAAAAGTTGGAAAAAGATGAGCAAGAAGGCAATGAAAACTAATATTTTAAGTTTTAAAGTATCATTATTTTTTTTTAATATTCAAGGGCACGCGAGGGCACACCAACTAAAACTTTAATTAAAAAATAATGGTGCAAACAAAATGACCAATAAATGCAATTTCTTAGGACACCAATAACTACTAAAATACATAACTTAATTATTTATTAAATACATTAAATTACTATACACACCTCGGCCTTCTTTCTGCATCACAAAGAAACTAAACAAAATCAGCCGTTTTCTTGGAAATACTTCACAAAAAGTTATCTTTTTCGAGCGCTATTGATAAGGCGGTCAATGAGTTCGATGCATTAACATTCGACGATAAAAAAAGTAATGAAGTGTACTTGTGAGATAAATTTAATTATAAGATTATAAGTATGGTAATGTTTGGTTTTAGTTTTGTTCGGTAGGGAAGAAAAAAAAACAAAAATACGAACATAAATTTTTTAATTTTTGTCATAGGAAGGAACCACTGTGCACTGGTTTGATCCGACTTCCAGGCAATCTTGAAGCCATTATTCCGAAAGCATTTTCGACAACTTTCCTAGTGAATGGCGATAATTGAAAATTCTTTGTTTCAGTCGTGTTTACCTTCCAACAAAAAAACAACATAACATAAATCTTCTAAATAAAAATGCACATTCTTAAAAAAAGTTAACATTATCCGTTTTGCCCAATATGGGCGGGCAAAATGAATTTCATAGGCGGGCAAAACGAATTTCTTAGGCGGGTAAAAGTAATAAACTTAATTAATTACAACTAATCATCGCAATCATCACAAAAGTAAGAACCTCGACCCATGTACGAGCACAATTCATGGGTCCACTCGCGGCAAGTGGAGCAATGGATTCAATCCTCTACAGGCGGATGTATGTATTTTTGCTTGCAGATGGTGCAAAAGTAATCACATTCGTTTTCTTTGGAATGTGATTGGTCTTTCTTAGAAAAAGGTTTTCTTCTTTTATTGTTAGATATGCCCGGTGTAGAATCAAAAGCAACCTTCTTTCTAGCAGAAGCAGCCTCGTACTATACTATCCGTTTTACCCGGTTTTATTTTGCCCTCCATACTCATTTTTCACTAACCACCTGACGAAGTACAAAAAAATGCACTAAAATTATATATTAACACGAAATTGTAAGTCTTAATGAATGTACATTCTACTGAATATATCAATAGTAGCTCAATTATAAAGCACAAAGGAAAAAGAAAATATTTACCTTGAATTCGATCTTTTATCGCAAAAACAACGTTTTTGGCCACAATGCTCACATCAAACTAACAGCGCCGCTTGCTCCAGGCTGTGTGCATACAGCTAGGTATACCAACTCGATAGTTCTTTTTTTTCCTAACAGTTTATCACAACATTAAAACAAAAAACCTTTTTGCCCGCCCTAAATGATTTCTAAGAGAAAACGCATCATCGCCAATGATCACTGAATTATTTGGCCAGTTCAGTACGTTGTTCTACATGGCCAAATTCAGTGCCTAATTCCTAAACACCTCACTGTTCGTTCTACTATAACTACCAACATCTATAAATATAAAACTGTAATCTGCATCTACCAGTGCAAATAGAATGAGATGCAAGTCCCTTTGTAGTTGTAGAATTCACTCCCACTGTTGGTCTGGGCGTTTTATTTGGCAATGTTTTCCATCTATAGATCCGCAGCAGTTTGAAAAATTTCGTCTCAAATTAAATCCTTCCTGGATTTTTTCCCACTCTTCTTCCGTCCGTGGTACCTAATAATATGAGTCTATACAAATTTTGCGTACTTAGCACATACTTTTTTAAAGCGATTATTACATCCTTATAACTATTATATATTTCTGATAATAAACTATTGTAGGAAGTCTGTATTAATGAACCAGGAAAAAATATCCAACAACAGGATTTTACTTCTTGACCATTGGCTAAATGTAATTTAGTCGCAGCATTTGTTTCTGTTGGTAGCCATTTTCCTGCATAGCTTTAGTGACTATGTTTAGTTCTTCTTGAATGTTGTCGGTGGTACATTTCGTTGGCTCTGGGTATTAACCTACTAACCATTATATAAATCATATGTTGCCCTGCAACGTCATCGTTTCCCGCGGATGTCGCATTTAGTAATGTCAACACTTCGTTTCAAACGTAATGTAATGTTTTTCATTAGTTTGCAGCTAGTAAAAACTTAATTAGGTTGCGTACGTTAGTTGTGGTTTACTTAAATAAATATTTTTTAAAACGGTTCTAAATTAAATCGTAATTTAATTCGCACAAATTAAAGTCCGTAATGGTAGGCAACTTCAATTAAAACAGCAGTAATTATTACAGGAAAATAAGGTATTTGAATTTTAAAATGATTTTATAGCAATTTAACATTTATATTTTAATGCACTCCTAGAATATGCATTTTGCAGAAAGAATCTTAAGAACTTGCATATTTTAATATGCAAATAAAGTCGTTGAGAGATTCATTCAACGTTTTTAAAGTAAATAAGCAGTTCTTAGATGGAAATCGTATTCTTAGTTGACGTGTTTACGTTATGTTCCAGTTATAATATTTTCTTTAATATATTCATTAATCGATATTAATAATTTAACAAATGGCCTGATTGGATCTTAGTTTACAAAGATAAAACTGCAAGTTGCCCAACTTATTGGTTGTCCTATAATTGTTGCAATGAAATGCTAAAGCGTCGAAACGATTTTAGAAAAATTCGCAACGTAGAGTACCTACCTGAAACAAGTGAAAAAATAAAACTCTTCGTTTACTTTAAATTTTACTTCGCTTTCTATCTTCGTGGAAAATATGAGCAATTTAAGAAATCTCTCAGACCTTTCTACCCGAAGACAATTAAATAATAATAATAATAATAATGTCTTTATTGCCATAAGAAACAAACAAACAGTACAACAATATTATTACATATATGTTATATGGCAACCGCAAGGCGTAGTTCAATCAATTGTCTAGAACAATGGATTGCTCTTCCACTCGACCTCAAATAAAATTTATTTTGCTAAAAGATCACCATATTCTAGACTTGTGTTTTTAATTAACTACAGATAATATAATTAGCGTATTAATTAACACATATCGGACCGGTCCCGTATTATCGTTCAACATAAATGTGGCTTCATCTGAAAATACTATGATTTTGATAAAATCTGGGTTATTATTTAATTGCCCATTGATTGTTTTTGCAAATTCTATCCTTCGGTCAAAATCATCTTCAGATAATTCCTGGACTAGATGAACTTTGTATGGTCCAAGAAATTCCGGTTTCGAGTCGAATTCGGACCGTGGGATGCGAAAATACGATGACGCCGTCAAAAATTTGACATTTAGTTACGTCAAAAGACACTACAATTATTATAAACTGCTTTTGTCACGCATTGTTAAAGTCGTGGTAAACCCATATACCTAAAGGAGCTTTTCTTTCTTTAGTATCCTTTGAACTGATGTTTCATACATTATGACCAGCATCCAGTTGAATTCTGGGGTTTTTTAGCCACGTCCAGAAAAACATTTACGCCCGGTTGTACAGGCTCAACTTAAGATCAATCTTAACCTTAAGCTCTACTTTCGTCTTACCTGTGTTGTACCGTTTAAAATTAGATCTCAGACTGGCAAATTTACATCTTAAGCTTAAGTCCCCGAAAAGGACGTCTTGAGATGAATTTTGCCTGGTTTCTAACCTCACTTATTAAAAGTTTTGCGTTCTTGGTTTGTGTTGTGTTTTATCAGTTTATTGTCTCATTAAGAATGGAAAATATAGTGGATATGTGGATGAAGTGGATATATCAAAAATAAAGGAACTGTAAAATAATAATTTATTAAAAATAAAACAACAAAAATATATAGTTTTATAACTAATCTTTTATATCTATTAGTAAAATATATCAAAAATAAAGGAACTTCTGTAAATAGAAAAAAAGACTCATGGCATTTCCTGTATACATATATTACACTAAATTCAAAACTTTTGTTTTTTAAAAGACTCTTCCTCCATTTGATACATTTTTCTCTTATGTTCAAGTTCTAATGCATGTATTTCTTTTTTATGTTGCAAATCTATTTCTAAAGACTGTGCTTGTAATTGCAAAACTTTAATTTTCTCTTCTTCGAGCCTATTGGAACTAGAACTTAATTTAGGACGCCTTCTTGCTGCCCATCGTGATGATATGTTCGGAGTCAAATTAGAAGGAGGCACCTCTTCTGCTCAAATTGCTGTATCTTTAGATAAAACAGTTTCTTCTACTTCGACGATTTGTAATTCTTCAGTTGGTGATATTGCAACTAAAATAAATTTAAAAAAAAATAATAAAGATTTGTAATGGTTCAAATTTGGAAATTAATCTTAATATACAGGCTAAGTTTTTAGTAAAAGATTGTTTTTTATCTTCTAAGCTGTAATAAACTTAGAAAAACTTTCTATCAAAGCTTATTTGTTTTTTACGAGTTACAACATAAAATTATGTTCACATATACAACTGACCTTCGATTGAATCTGAATCAAAAGGATTCCTTAACCCTTTGATAGACTTTTCATTTATTATAGATAAAACCACATCTACTTCAGTTGCTTCCGGTAATGCAGCAGCAAGACCACCTCCCGTCTTATATAATTCTCTGCGTTCTTTAGCAGCAGCTTTCTTTTTTTCTTGTTTTAAATTGGACCACTGTTTTCTAAGCGAATCCATTTCTCTATACAGTGGAATCTCTCATAGGCGGACATCACTGGTCGCCGATTTTATGTCCGCTTATAGGAGGTGTCCGCCGAATAGAAAAACTGATTTAATGAAAAAGAAATGTTTACCTTTATTTATAAATAAACATATATGTATAAAAACACTTAAATAGTACATAATATAGTATATTATACTTATGACAAAAAGTAAAATAAAGTCCTCTTTTGCGTAAAAAAACATAAATGTTATAAAAAAACAAGTCTGTGAACTAAAAATGTACATACATACGTACTTATATTTAAACAAAAAATAGGTAAATATTGCTTGCATACATTATATGTGCTAATGTACACTCTTTCCTTTTAGAAAAAAATACTCCATAATTGAAGATTGGCGCGTTTCTCTTTGGACTAGGTTTTGTGAGAAGTGCATTTCTAACACACTTAATTTTTCAAACCCTATTGCGTCACTGTTCTTTAAAGAAAACAACTTTAATTTCGTCACTGTTTCAAGAGCGTCGCTGTAAGTTTTTAACTCACATTCAATTTCATCATCGTTCCCCACTTTGCTTGAATCATCTTCAGATTCGACTTCTTCATTGGCTACCTCGGGAAGAAATTGTAGTTCTATTTGGTCATCCTCCATTAGTAAATTTTGATCCACATTAATAAACTCGTCAGGATCGACATGTTGGTGTACACGCTGCATCATTCTATACATATCTGCAATCTTTGACAGTGGTAACTCATCATCCGCATCAAAATCATCGTCATTGTCGGCTATTGCTCTATTCTCATGCCTAAAACCAGCTTTCGTAAAACAATTATAAATGGTTGCAGAGGAAACTTGCTGCCATGCCGTGTTTATGAAATAGACTGCCTCCAATACATTTATGGATTTAACCAACTCATTAGCATTGGTGACGGTATCCATTTTTGCCAAGATATGTTTCAAAATTAACGATCGGTAACATACTTTAAAAGTTTTTATGACTCCTTGATCGAGTGGCTGACACAACGCTGTGGTATTTGGTGGCAAGAAAACTATTTTAATGTTTCGGAGCTTAAGATCTTTTGGATGAGAAGCTGCATTATCGAGAAATAATAGAATTTTTCGTTTTTGAGCCACCATTTTTCGATCAAATTGTTTTAACCATTCACTCATTATATCAGTTGTCATCCAAGATTTTTTATTTGAAAACCAAGTCACAGGTAACAAACATAGATCCAGTTTTTTAAAGGCACGAGGTCTCGCTGATTTTCCAATAACCAAGAGCTTTTCCTTTTCACCAGCCATATTAGCGCAATGTAAAACAGTAAGTCGTTCTTTGGCCATTTTTCCACCTACACATTTTTCACCTTTTAAAGCGAACGTTTTATCTGGCAATGCACGAAAGAAAAGGCCAGTTTCGTCGGCATTGTAAATGTCTCTTGCTTCATATTTTTTTAATACGACTGGAAGATTATCTTTAAAACTTGCAACATCTGCCGGATCGACACTTGCAGCCTCACCCGAAATTGATCTAAAAGTAATGTTGTGACGAATTCTAAATTTTTCAAGCCACCCAGAAGAAGCACTGAAATTCTCGTAGCCTAAACGTTCTCCAATTTCCTTAGCTTTTGATCTAATTATAGGTCCCGATAAAGGAATGTTCTTATTTCGGGCTTTGGCGAACCATTCGTAAGTCAGCCTGTCAATATTAAGGCCCTCAGCTTTAAAAAAGCCTCTTTTTTGTTCTGGATTAATATTTGAAATAACTCTGTTCTGCAATTTTTCTCTATGTTTTATAATTTCACTTGCTTGAGTTTTACCAATATCAAATCGAGTCGCTAAGTTACGGACACTGAGTTTTTCTTTATCATAAATTTCAATCACTTCTAACTTTTCTCTTAACGTCAACATGCGTCTCTTTGGCGCCATTCTTACTACACACACTATATAATCTGACAAAAGAGAAAAAACTCTACTTTATTAGCTAACAAACTAATGCCAACGTAATAAGAACTGCCAGCTGGAGGTAGGGTTACCAACTGTACGCTTTTGGGGCGTGTTCGTAAGAAAATAGTATTGTGTACGCTACACGCATGCCTTTACTTGCGTCCGTACAAGAGAGATTTTTATCATAAAAGGGAGGCAAACTTAGTGTCCGTGTCCGTTTAAAGGAGAGTCCGCCTAATAGAGTAATATTTATTAGAAGTATCAATATAAAAATTTCGGTTCCCGTAAAACCGTCCGGTTAAGAGAGGTGGCCGCTTATCGGAGGTGTCCGTTAAGGGAGATTTCACTGTATATATTTATTCCCTTACTATTAAACGTATTGGCGATTTCTTCCCAAGCAGCTTCCTTTTGTTTGTTGGAAACTCCATTTGTAACTTTGCATTTTGCAATGTCTTTATATTTTAAAACTAAATTTGCAAAGTGCAATTTTTCCTCCACTGTATAGTTCACCCTTCGTTTGTCGGTTGTATTTTCCATTTTTCACTCGTTAACTTTTTATCACAGCATAAAGATCACAACAGTAACTAATAATTAAATTAAAACAATGCTATTAAAAATACGCACATAGCCAAAATAACCTCAAACGCCAAATGTAAACAACCGGCAGCGACCAGTCAAAACGCGTTTAAATGGTAATGTACAAGGTTGCCATGTTTACAGCTTGTCTTAGCTAAGATGAGTAAAATCTAGAACCGTGCAACAGATTTCTATCTTATTTTTAAGTTGATATTAGTTAAGATCTATCTTAAGTTCGACCCGTACAACCGGGCGTTAAGGCCCTATCATCGCCTGTTGTCGTCTTAGGTCGACCTGACGATCTACGATTCTTCACATGTTTAGTGTGTTCAAATCTTTAGACAGTCCCAGTTACAGTGGACCTATTGATTGGAACTCTATCCGGATGAGTATCATTAAACAGGCCACACGCTTCCGTGTGAGTTCTTTTGATCTCCATAACCGACCATAATAAAAAAATGTATTCTTTCCGTTTCAGTCAAATTCATTTTTAACACTCGACGTTTTAACAATATTAAACTTGAGACATTTAAACTGATACAGACATACAACTACAATAAGTTCTTGTGGAAACCAATGAATTTGTTACCATTGTAAAAAATTACTTCCAATTCTCTAAAAAAATCGAATAGAAATTAAGGTTTCTCGATTTTTCGTTTTTTTTTTTCGTTAAATTTTGTAAAGCAACCCACTTGTGAGACTGTCATCCACAAAAACTTTTTAGCTATCCAATGATACCCATCATGACCCATGTTGCTATAAAAAAAAAAAACGCGTGGCGCCACCACTTGGATACAAAGATTACTAACATTTCGAAATATCCTCAACTTATGGGCTAAGAGTTGTTATTGACAACCCTGCATTTTCGTTTCCCAAATCGTATTCGTTTTGACAAAATATCAGTTGGTGCAATTCTTTAGGCGGACCCTGTATATTATATTATTAACTGTAAAATAACAACAATTGAATATGAAATTAATAATTTCAAAATAAGTTAATATTGTCCATCCTTTTTGTCTCAGTCCTTCTATGCTACCTAAATGTCCGCTCCAGCAAAAATGATCTTCAATCAACCTACCATCACCAAATCTTGGAGTGTATGATCCATCAGCTAAATACATTTGGAACTGAACCTATCATGAGATCTTATAAAAACATTAGCAATGCCAAAAATCATCGAAGTCCTTAAATATGGATGTTTCTTCTTTCATCATATTTGAATTCCACTTGTTAAAATCTAGGTTAATGATAATATTTTTGAAGTTTGTTTTGACCTACGATTTAGAGATTTTGTATATGATGTATTCTCGTCACGAGACTTTAAGCATCGAAGGTCATAGTTATTTCTGGAAAATAATCAAATAGGCAGTCGGCTGTTAGGGCCTCAGTGATCACCACATACAATCTTTTCTTAAGTGACAAGAGTTTAAAATATCTGGGTTCAGTTTTCAGTTCCCGTTCTTTTTCATGCACCCCCCCTTCAGAAGAGATCATTTTAAGAAATTCTCTAGGGTTGTTTTCCCTCAAATACTGTACTATTACGATGGACCTATAGTCCCTGTTTTCTCCACATAATATTTTAAGCTCCTCTTGCCATGAGAAGTGGCTTTATCTGCGATCATTTTTGACAACTTAAACTTTTCAGGAATTTCAAAATTCTTCTTGAATGTTATGAAGCTCCGATGAGCAATGTCGTATTTGATAATTACTTTTAAGGGTATAATTTATTTTCACGGCCGTCCGAAAAAGGTCCTTTTAAATTTTAAATGACCACACTTGTGATCGCATTGGCTGAGATTGTGTTGGGAAAAAATCAAAGTTTGTTATTTTCTGATGCACGCATCCTTTGCGAGTAGGGCTGTGCAAAGTTTTTGAAACTATCTTCAACGGTCTCTGTGAAAAGCGCGAAAAACGAGAACCCGCCAATATACCGAGTTCTCTCTCCCTTGAAGAGTTATCACACAAACTTACCTTTTTTTTAAATGGAAACTATTGTTGGCTATTTTTCCCTTTATAAATATATTTATAAGGGTTGATGTATTTATTTCCCATAATACGCAAGTTGCAAAGGTTTTTAAATTTATTTTAAAGGTAGGTAAATATAGAAAAAAAAATAGACTCTGATAACATAAAAATAAACAAAGTATGGTTTATAAATTTAACAAAACATATTATTTTCATATGTATTAAAAAACAAATTGTACACTTCTAGCTTCCAACGCCTTGCGTCAAAATACTGTTCATCTGCAAAATAAGAAAAAGAAAATGTTATTTTAAATTCTTACGAGCAAATCGGGATAATTTAAAACAAATATTGAGGAAGATTATTTCTACTTTGTTACTGATCTGGGTTAAATTAGATTAGATAAGACTTTTCAGGAATTTCAAAATTCTTCTTGAATGTTATGAAGCTCCGATGAGCAATGTCGTATTTGATAATTACTTTTAAGGGTGCAATTTATTGTTACTAAAAGTCTGTAACATTCTGGTTCACTAACTTATTTAGTTTTACGTCATAAAAACAACATTAAGTTTTTCTGTTTTGTATAAATATTGAGCGTTGAATGATCAGCCCGTTGGCGTTGCAGGTTTAACAGTGTAAAATGTTGTAAGGTATTATCTACCATTAATGAATTGTTTGTAATGGTTGTAGCTTCTGCATTTATGGAAAGAAATAGGTCAACTGAAAATTGGATGTCTTAACATTTTTAAAATTGGTGCGTCAATAGACTTTGGGTATCGTTTTTGTGGAATGTAGGGTCGGCCTTGGATTTTTTTAGGTTCAAAGTAATTCCTGTGTCCTTTATTGTTAAATGGGTATTTTAAAGTATTTCATTTTAATAGGTTTAAAAATAAGTTTAAACTAGTGATGACGTTACATTTATTTATCTTTTTTTCAATATACAGGGTGACAATAATCTACATGTGTTGTATGGGTAACTTTGTTATTACAAGAGTAACAAAGTCGGTTAAATTAGCAAAGTTGGGCAGAATTTCAAGACGAATTTAATGCCATTTTGACATTTGGTCTACACCTTCAACTTTTTTAAATATTTTGAAAAAACCAAAAACAGACGATTTTTTCAATGGTAAATAATTCCACAGCCACCTATGTTAAAACCAAAGTGTGAATTGATTCCTTTAGATATTTTTACGTAGAATTAGAAAAAAATATTTAAAAAGTCATAGCTCACTCGATTTTCGAGATATAAGCCAAACTTGACTTTTTTTAAATGGCAACCATAGTTGGCTATGGGTTCATTAAATAGCTTATTTTCTTCTGATTTCAAAAATGTATGGGTTGTCATATCTATTTCCATTAGTTTTCTTACAATTTGCAAAAACCGAAATTATTACTAAATAGTATAAGGGTGCCTTGGAATTGGACAAGAATGTCATGTTTTCTTGCTTTATATCTAATCATCAGAAACAATTGAAATTACTAGTAAAATAATTTAATTGAACAATAACAAATAAAATACTTCGTGGCTAATATTAATAAACTACTAACATAATAATTAATGACTAAAATTAAATTAAAAATTATAATAATGCTTCAAAGTGGCCACCATTTTCTTGAACACACAGTTGACACCGTTTTAATATTTCACTTTGCACTTTTAGTAAAGTATTATGTCTGATTTCTGCTACAGCTGCTCTTATGTTGGTTTTCAGGTGATCAACACTATGGGGCTTTTCTTTATAAACTTTATCTTAATAGTTCCCCATAGAAAAAAATCAAGAGGCGTTAGGTCCGGAGACCTGGGAGGCCATGCAATGGGACCTCTGTTACCTATCCAGTTAGGAAATTTTTCTAATAAATAGTTTGATACTATTTGTGCATTGTGAGCTGGTGCTCCATCATGCTGAAAGTAATTCAAATTTTGAATCAAGTTCAATGGAAGATCGTCCAACATTTCTTCTAATTGATTTTGTAAAAATAACAATAGCGCTCTGAATTTAAATTTTCCTCATAAAAATAAGGACCGAGTATTTTTGTACCAAGAATGGCACACCAAACATTGATACTAAAAACATGTTGATCACGTCTTTCAACCGTTAAGTGTGGATTTTCCCTCGCCCAGTAAATATGATTTTTTCTATTAAATAATCCATTGT
>OX393582.1:17490959-17657832 GCA_947652605.1 Elmis aenea | reverse complement strand
ATACCTACAAAGCGGAGGTGTAAGCCATGTCTGGATATTTAGAAGAGAGAAATGAATTTATGGAGAAAGTCTTGTCATAAAGATCATGGATAAACAAAGAAACGAGGTCATAGGGAAAAGAGTAAATGCGGTATAGAATCTGACCGATATAATTAAAGAACAACTGATTTGGTATGGTTATCTAAACAGATTGCCTGCACTTAAGCCGGGTTTTCCTAGCAGCAGGAATTGTACGCGGCGTAGAACGTAGTATCGCCTCGACCAGTCAACATAGAGGGATTATTAATCTCTCTATGTTGATTGGTCGAGGTACAATTCTTGCTGCTAGGAAAACCCGGCTTTAGATCCGACATCATACACTGACATAGATTTCATTTAGAAAAAGAAAAAGGGGAACACAAAAAAAAAGATGGATTGATAGACAAAATATTAGTGGACAAAAGGGACTTACGGAAATGACCAAAAGGATAAAAAGGAATGACGTTTAGGATGCGGTAGACGGCTGCCAGCAGTTCGAAAAACGCTGTATACAGGGTGATTGATTGAGACCGGGCATTAAAAATATATGAAGAATGAAAAAGAGTATGGATCTGAAATTTTGGTTATGACCATAATGGCATCTGATCTGTTTAATGAAAATATTTTCAATATGGCGACACTTCCGGAAATACCGGAAGTTGACGTCTACTTTCTTATTTCAAATACAATGGTCTATTTTTTATTGCCTATTTGGATTCAAAACGTTATTTTAGAGGGACTTTTATTAGCATTCCCTATACCTAAGTGCAGCCATTTTTGAGATTTTTGGACTTTTTTGAAAATTTTTCGATTTTCATCGTGATGCTTAATATTATCTACCACCGCCATTTTTGAAGAAAAAACGCGTAAATTTAGACCATGCCTAGAAGAAACCTTGGACTACATCCTGGATATTTTGCAATCGATGCATTACTTACAGGGTGTCCAAAATTTAATTTTCTTTTAATACAACTTCAGACCACCAAAACTCGTTTTTTTCAAATACAATGCCCAAACTTTTTTTTCATTTTCTAATGCAAAATTACATTCTGCATCAATCTGTATTAGCGTTTCCTATACCTATCTGTAACAATTTTCGAGTTATTAAGAATTTTTGATAAAGTTAAGAGTAATTGCAACATTTTTAAATAGTAGGCCTTGGAAATGACAACAAATGCCAATACTTAATAACCGTCAACCACTTTTATCGCGTTTGTCTGAAGTATCCATGAAAACGGATTATCAAGAGTATTCAAACACGGATATTTTGAATTTATTTTACATTCTTGGACAAATTCAGAAGATTATTGAAAGTGCGAACGAATAGTTGTGTATTTTTAATGTAGCTTGTACAGCATAGTATTTTAAACCCGAGTCTTGCGCTACCAATCGAATTGATCGCTGAGGATGGTCATTAAAATATCTCAGGATGTTAACTTTGTTAGTTTCATCATTTGTCACACGCTTAGGTCGAATACAAGCAGATTTCACTCTTCTAAATTGAAAAAAAATTGATTCTATTCATTAAAATTTCTGTCTGGTCATTACAGTCAAATAAGGATAACTCTCACTGAAGACACGGCAAGTTCTTTCAATAATCTTGTTACATTCTTCATGAATATAAAATAAGTTCAAAATATTCGTGTTTGAATACTCTTGATTATACATTTTCATGGATGCTTCAGACAAACGCAATAAAAGTGGTTTACAGTTATTAATATTGGCATTTGCTGTCATTTCCAAGGCTTACTATTAAAAAATGTTGCAATTTCTCTTAACTTTATCAAAAATTCTTAATAACTCGAAAACTGTTGCAGATAGGTATAGGAAACGCTAATACAGGTTGATGCAGAATGTAATTTTGCATTAGAAAATGAAACAAAAGTTTGGGCATTGTATTTGAAAAAAACGAGTTTTAGTGGTCTGAAGTTGTATTAAAAGAAAATTAAATTTTAGACACCCTGTAAGTAATTCATCGATTGCAAAAATTCCAGGATGTAGTCCAAGGTTTCTTCTAGGCATGGTCTAAATTTAAGCGTTTTTTCTTTAAAAATGGCCATGTTAGATAATATTAAGCATCACGGTGAAAATCAAAAAATTTTCAAAAAAGTCCAAAAATCTAAAAAATGACTGCACTTAGGTATAGGGAATGCTAATAAAAGTCCCTCTAAAATAACGTTTTGAATCCAAAAATGCACTAAAAAATAGACCATTGTATTGAAAATAAAAAAGTAGACGCCAACTTCCGGTATTTGCGGAAGTGTCACCATCTTGAAAATATTTTCAATAAACAGATCAGATGCCATTATGGTCATAACCAAAATTTCAGATCCATACCCTTTTTCATTCTTCATATATTTTTAATGCCCGGTCTCAATCAATCACCCTGTATAAATCATATGTAGCCCTGCAACGTCATCGTTTCCCGCGGATGTCGCATTTAGTAATGTCAACACTTCGTTTCAAGCGTAATGTAATGTTTTTCATTAGTTTGCAGCTAGTAAAAACTTAATTAGGTTGCGTACGTTAGTTGTGGTTTACTTACATAAATATTTTTTAAAACGGTTTTAAATTAAATCGTAATTTAATTCGCACAAATTAAAGTCCGTAATCGTAAGTTAGGTTAGGTTAGGTTAGGTTAGGTCAATTAAAACAGCAGTAATTATTACAGGAAAATAAGGTATTTGAATTTTAAAATGATTTTATGGCAATTTAAAATTTATATTTTAATGCACTCCTAGAATATGCATTTTGCAGAAAGAATCTTAAGAACTTGCATATTTTAATATGCAAATAAAGTCGTTGAGAGATTCATTTAACGTTTTTAAAGTAAATAAGCAGTTCTTAGATCCAAATCGTATTCTTAGTTGACATTTTTACGTTATGTTCCAGTTATAATATTTTCTTTAATATATTCATTAATCGATATTAATAATTTAACAAATGGCCTGATTGCATCTTAGTTTACCAAGATAAAACCGCAAGTTGCCCAACTTATTGTTTGTCCTATAATTGTTGCAATGAAATGCTAAAGCGTCGAAACGATTGTAGAAAAATTTGCAACGTAGAGTACCTACCTGAAACAAGTGAAAAAAAAACTCTTCGTTTACTTTAAATTTTACTTCGCTTTCTATCTTCGCGGAAAATATGAGCAATTTAAGAAATCTCTCAGACCTTTCTACCCGAAGACAATTAAATAAAAATTATTTTGCTAAAAGATCACTATATTCTAGACTTGTGTTTTTAATTAACTACAGATAATATAATTAGCGTATTAATTAGCACATATCGGACCGGTCCCGTATTAACGTTCAACATAAATGTGGCTTCATCTGAAAATTCTGGGTTATTATTTAATTGCCCATCGATTGTTTCTGCAAATTCTATCCTTCGGTCAAAATCATCTTCAGATAATTCCGGACTAGATGAACTTTGTATGGTCCAAAAAATTCCGGTTTCGAGTCGAATTCGGACCGTGGGATGTGAAAATACGATGATGCCGTCAAAAATTTGACATTTAGTTACGTCAAAAGACACTACAAATTATTATAAACTGCTTTTGTCACGCATTGCTAAAGTTGTGGTAAACCCATATACCTGGAAGAGCTTTTCTTTCTTCAGTATCCTTTTAACTGATGTTTCAGACATTATGACCAGCATCCAGTTGAATTCTGCGGTTTTTCAGCCACGTCCAGAAAAACATTTAAGGCCCTATCATTACGATTCTATCTACGATTCTTCACATGTTTAGTGTGTTTAAATCTTTAGACAGTCCTAGTTACAGTGGACCTATTGATTGGAACTCTATCCGGATGAGTATCATTAAACAGGCCACACGCTTCCGTGTGAGTTCTTTTGATCTCCATAACCGACCATAATAAAACAATTTATTCTTTCCGTTTCAGTCAAATTCATTTTTAACACTCGACGTTTTAACAATATTAAACTTGAGACATTTAAACTGATAGAGACATACAACTAAAATAAGTTCTTGTGGAAACCAATGAATTTGTTACCATTGTAAAAAATTACTTCCAATTCTCTAAAAAAATCGAATAGAAATTAAGGTTTCTCGATTTTTCGTTTTTTTTTTCCGTTAAATTTTGTAAAACAACCTACTTGTGAGACTGTCATCCACAAAAGCTTTAGCTATCCAATGATACCCATCATGACCCATGTTGCTATAAAAAAAAAACGCGTGGCGCCACCACTTGGATACAAAGTTACTAACATTTCGAAAATATCCTCAACTTATGGGCTAAGAGTTGTTATTGACAACCCTGCATTTTCGTTTCCCAAATCGCATTCGTTTTGACAAAATATCAGTTGGTGCAATTCTTTAGGCGGACCCTGTATATTATATTATTAACTGTAAAATAACAACAATTAAATATGAAATTAATAATTTCAAAATAAGTTAATATTGTCCACCCTTTTTGTCTCAGTCCTTCTATGCCACCTAAATGTCCGCTCCAGCAAAAATGATCTTCAATCAACCTACCATCATCACCAAATCTTGGAGTGTATGATCCATCAGCTAAATACATTTGGAACTGAACCTATCATGAGATCTTATAAAAACATTAGCAATGCCAAAAATCATCGAAGTCCTTAAATATGGATGTTTCTTCTTTCATCATATTTGAATTCCACTTGTTAAAATCTAGGTTAATGATAATATTTTTGAAGTTTGTTTTGACCTACGATTTAGAGATTTTGTATATGATGTATTCTCGTCACGAGACTTTTAGCATCGAAGGTCATAGTTATTTCTGGAAAATAATCAAATAGGCAGTCGGCTGTTAGGGCCTCAGTGATCAACACATACAATCTTTTCTTAAGTGACAAGAGTTTAAAATATCTGGGTTCAGTTTTCAATTCCCGTTCTTTTTCATGCACCCCCCCTTCAGAAGAGATCATTCTAAGAAATTCTCTAGGGTTGTTTTCCCTCAAATACTGTACTACTACGATGGACCTATAGTCCCTGTTTTCTCCACATAATATTTTAAGCTCCTCTTGCCATGAGAAGTGGCTTTATCTGCGATCATTTTTGACAACTTAAACTTTTCAGGAATTTCAAAATTCTTCTTGAATGTAATGAAGCTCCGATGAGCAATGTCGTATTTGATAATTACTTTTAAGGGTATAATAATCCTTTTAAATTTTAAATGGCCACACTTGTGATCGCATTGGCTATGAGATTATGTTGGGAAAAAATCAAAGTTTGTTATTTTCTGATGCACGCATCCTTTGCGAGTAGGGCTGTGCAAAGTTTCTGAAACTATCTTCAACGGTCTCTGTGAAAAGCGCGAAAAACGAGAACCCGCCAATATACCGAGTTCTCTCTCCCTTGAAGAGTTATCACACAAACTTACCTTTTTTTAAATGGAAACTATTGTTGGCTATGACTTGTTTGAATTCCCTATTTTTCCCTTTATAAATATATTTATAAGGGTTGATGTATTTATTTTCCATAATACGCAAGTTGCAAAGGTTTTTAAATTTATTTTAAAGGTAGGTAAATATAGAAAAAAAAGACTGATAACATAAAAATAAACAAACTATGGTTTATAAATTTAACAAAAAATATTATTTTCATATGTATTAAAAAACAAATTGTACACTTCTAGCTTCCAACGCCTTGCGTCAAAATACTGTTCTTCTGCAAAATAAGAAAAAGAAAATGTTATTTTAAATTCTTACCAGCAAATCGGGATAATTTAAAACAATTATTGAAGAAGATTATTTCTACTTTGTTACTGATCTGGGTTAAATTAGATTAGATAAGACTTTTCAGGAATTTCAAAATTCTTCTTGAATATTATGAAGCTCCGATGAGCAATGTCGTATTTGATAATTACTTTTAAGGGTGCAATTTATTGTTACTAAAAGTCTGTAACATTCTGGTTCACTAACTTATTTAGTTTTACGTCATAAAAACAACATTAAGTTTTTCTGTTTTGTATAAATATTGAGCGTTGAATGATCAGCCCGTTGGCGTTGCATGTTTAACAGTGTAAAATGTTGTAAGGTATTATCTACCATTAATGAATTGTTTGTAATGGTTGTAGCTTCTGCATTTATGGAAAGAAATAGATCAACTGAAAATTGGATGTCTTAACATTTTTAAAATTGGTGCGTCAATAGACTTTGGGTATCGTTTTTGTGGAATGTAGGGTCGGCCTTGGATTTTTTTAGGTTCAAAGTAATTCCTGTATCCTTTATTGTTAAATGGGTATTTTAAAGTATTTCATTTTAATAGGTTTAAAAATAAGTTTAAACTAGTGATGACTTTACATTTATTTATCTTTTTTTCAATATATATATAATGAGCATTCACTCCTCTAGTTATCCACTAAGATGTCTATACCACCATCTTAAAGGTACTACCACTAGACATCTATGCGGCACAGGGTTTGTTCCAGTTCACCGTTATTGGAGGATCGTTAGACCGTTCGCGACACTCTTTTATTAGTTCTTTCTAAGGTACATTTGACCCTCTTATGACAACTAAAAGTAGTTTTGACGTCTTCAAATCCTTGGCAAAAGTAACATTTTGGGAGTTCCCTTATTTTTACTTGAGTTTTTATTTACTAGTGTTTCAAACACTACAATATGTAAATTAGCAATGATTACTATTTTTTAAAGTGTTTAACAAATCACGTTATATGCATTAGCTTTGCCATTTAGCGGGTTTAGGGCAAATCGTTTTTTTAATTCAATGAATATTTGTAACGAATCCATCACCTTTAACTTATATATTCAACGAAGCACCAGCGAATTTGACAATTATTTTGGATAATGGACCATAATTTAGAACGTTTCAAACGAAACTCAATTAATTGCGAAGCTTACGTTCTTCGACTATTCATTACATTATTCAAAGAAAAAACTTTATCAAAGACGCTATTAAAGGAATTAAAAAGTAAAAATATACTGTTTAGCACCTAATTTACATCGAGTCTCTGAAGCTTGCTTTGACGTATTTTTTAAAAACCTGTGCTGCTAACTATTGTATGCGTGTTTTGTATACCGAATCTCCAACATAATAAATACAATTTTTAAAGTATGAAAGTACTGAGACTATATTTTGAATTTAAAAGGATTTAAAATAAACAGTGATAACAAAAACATGCTTTTGTGAAATTCATTCGGTAAATGGTAAACATTTTACAGCCTAAATGTGGATTTGCAATTTGCAAGAAATAAAGCAAGACGGAAATTCATTTAAAAAATATGTTTTTTTAATAAATTTATTTAATGTGTTATGTTATGGAACTTTTAATTACTTTTCTTCTTTGTTAATAACTTTATGAGAGTTTTCTTGAAACCTTTTTTCTAACTTGAGTTTGAGGGTCCCCAAATTTTTGATCAATCGATTGGCTCAAATTTTTATTTACAATACTCGTATTGCTTTTTAAAATTGAGAAAATCGACAGTCATACTACTCTCGCTGAGCCAAGGCGGGTCATTTTTTTTTTGTAGGCGATTAATCGACCGGTTCAAATTTTATTTACAACAATCGTTGCGTTTTAAATAAGAATAAGGCCATATTCGTATATGCAAATAATAAAACATGCTAACCAGTTTCCCTCCTCTTCCGCCTCCTTGGCGAGGTGCGACGTGTAGTGGCCAAATCTAAAAATTAAAAAAAAATATATTACAAATCAGTATTGGTGATTTTTTAATCTTTCGTCGTTATTTTGTGATCCAGATGGCTATGAATCTAATTTTACTTGTTAAATCAACGAACTAAATTAACATATAAATCAAATTAAAGAGATTTTAATTCTGCTTGAAATTAAATTAAATTCGATAAGTCTTATTTAACACTTAATTTTTAGAATAACGGTTATAATCTAGTAAACCGGTCCGTTAAAAGAGTGTATAAAAATACAATTAAATTTACGAAGCTATTCTTAGGGACATTCAAAACGTCATGAAATTTTGCGTACGGTCCATTGAAAATTTTTAGCTTCAGATTATTTCAGGCAAATTATGTCAGAAGATAAGAGTAAAATATTCTTACCGATTGTTTCCACCTGCGATGTTACGGGTGATGGTGGTGGTGGCAGTGGTGCCAGGGCAGGTGATTCCAGCGCTGGTGGTGCCGGGGCAGGTGGTGCCGGTACCAACGGCGGAAGTTTTACGTTATGTTGCATGTAAAATTGCTAAACAAAAAAAAAATAATCAAATTGTGCACAGATTTTTTAACTGTTAAAAGGTTTAGCAGTTGGTCATCGTAAAGTAATCGTTGTGTTTATATCGGCAAAGTGTGAGAAATAAACATTTGAAAACCTGTTTTTTAAGTCTGCAAAATTACTGTATAGAGTTATTGCAAACTTACAGGCCTTTATTAACTAACTGATTTTATCTTCCAAAATTATTCTTTACCTTTAAGATCAATTTTAAGTGTTTTAAGTTACTTACTTTTATTTGACCAGAACTGGCGGTGATGTGACAAGCGGTGCCGTGGCGAGCGGTGCCGTGGCGTGTCGTGATGTGACGGACGTTGCCGTGGCGGGCTTTCCCGTGGCAAGCGGTGCCGTGGCGGGCGGTGCCGTGGCGGGTGGTGATGTGACGGGCGTTGCCGTGGCGAGCGGTGCCGTGGCGGGTGGTGATGTGATGGACGGTGCCGTGGCGGGCGGTTCCGTGGCGGGCGTTGCCGTGGCGAGCGGTGCCGTGGCAGGCGGTTCCGTGGCGGGCGGTGCCGGTGGTGCGGGTGGAGGCAGTCTTACTTGGTTCCGCATGTAAAATTCCTAAACAAAACAAAAAATCAAATTGTGCACAGATTTTTTAACTGTTAAAAGGTTTAGCAGTTGGTCATCGTAAAGTAATCGTGTTTATATCGGCAAAGTGTGAGAAATAAACATTTGAAAACCTGTTTTTTAAGTCTGCAAAATTACTGTATAGAGTTATTGCAAACTTATAGGCTTTTATTAACGAACTGATTTTATCTTCCAAAGTTATTTTTCAACTTTAAGACCAATTTTAAGTGTTTTAAGTTACTTACTTTTATTTGACCAGAACGGGCGGTGATATGACGGGCGGTGCCGTGGCGGGCTGTGCCGTAGCGGGCGGTGATGTGACGGGCGGTGCCGTGGCGGGCTTTGCCGTGGCGAGCTGTGCCGTGGCGGGCGGTGATGTGACGGGCGTTGCCGTGGCGGGCGGTGCCGTGGCGGGTGGTGATGTGACGGGCGGTGCCGTGGCGGGCGGTTCCGTGGCGAGCGGTGCCGTGGCAGGCGGTTCCGTGGCGGGCGGTGCCGGTGCTGTTAGTACCGGTGGTGCGAGTGGAGGCAGTCTTACTAGGTTCCGCATGTAAAATTCCTAAACAAAACAAAAAATCAAATTGTGCACAGATTTTTTAACTGTTGGAAGGTTTAGCAGTTGGTCATCTTAAAGTAATCGTTGTGTTTATATCGGCAAAGTGTGAGAAATAAACATTTGATAACCAGTTTTTTAAGTCTACAAAATTACTGCATAGAGTTATTGCAAACTTGTAGGCCTTTATTAACTAACTGATTTTATCTTCCAAAATTATTTTTCAACTTTAAGACCAATTTTAAGTGTTTTAAGTTACTTACTTTTATTTGACCAGAACGATTACTTTTCATACCAATAACATTACTTAAGTAACATTTTATCAACCAAATGAACGCTAGCGTCTTTCGCGATAATTGTGTTGTCTGGGTGCGGGAGAAGGGAATGCAGTTATTTACATATCACTATCTGAATTAATATTTGTAAGTGTTTGCCGAATCATAAATACAGATTAATGAAAAAGGATTCGGATTTTTAGACTGTTTTTTATAGATTTTTATTGTGGTATGAAGTAGTGCAAAACTATCAAAACTACAGCGTTTTCTTTATCGCAATGTACATTTGGTATTTTGTATATCGTCGGTGGAAAGCAATTTTGCTGTAAACGTCAAAACTACAACTTTACAGGAGAGGCAAAAAACAATTTAAGTTTTGTAAAAATAATTACTGTACTTTTAATAATGATTTTATCAAAAAAATGTTCAAGGAATGTAGGTGTCAAATAATTAAATGAATATTATTAGAACAATAAAAATCGTCCATAACTATAAATTAATGGCGTTTTGACGCTTACAGCAAAACACACGTTGAAAATGCTGCTCTATTGAAATGTCGTAAACGCCATGTCACAATGTTTGGAATGTAATTCGGGTAGTAATAGTGGCCTTCTAAATGTAGTACAGACAAAAAATGTAAAGAAACGAATGTTTGGTGGGTTGTAAATGCAACTACATAAACTTTTATATTTCATTTGTTTTGTCGTATACACAAAAGTGTATGTATCTAATACCTAAGTTGTTTGAAGTACATGGGAATTAAATAATTTACCAATGTTATAATTATAATGCTCACAAAAACCACGTTTAAATAAATGATTATAATTGTTAGAGGTATTCAAAGAACAAAAAGAAACTAATTACAAATAATTATTTGTTAGACTTTAAAGAGTCATAAAAAAACAACAAATAAATAAGAGACTCTATTAAACAAAAACTAGTATAAATCTATAAATGCATCAAACGTAACTTCTTTAGGTGGTAATACAAAACTAAACCATTTTAAAGCTTCTATTTGCAATCATCTCCTTCTTACCTTCCTTTTAATAACTATCTTCTTCGTCTGTATCGTTTAAACAATCAGGTATTGTTTTTTTAAAATTATTTTTAACTAAAACTAGTCTTACAGACTAACGATTAGCTTAAGTCTAACATATCTTAAATCTAGGGTTATATGTGAATTGTCTCACCCACTGGTGTCTCACAATTTCTTTTCTTGTTGGCTATTTCGCAATAGCAATTAAAACGCATCACCACACTGACATGACACTTTATCACTCTATCACTTAGTTGGCACTTAGATCAAGGGGTTTCACACGTTTTAGCCTCCGCACCGCTCCTCCCCCTTGCAGAAGTTGAGCTTCCTCGGCGTTCGGGTAAACCTGCAGTGTATTCCTGTGTCTCACCGCGACTTTTTTTATTTCATCCTCCACTGAGCAGATATTAAGATCACGATGGATATCACTACGCACGTACCAAGGCGCATCCACGATGTTTCTCAATATCTTGTTTTCGAAGCGTTTTATAATTTCTACATTACTTTTTTTGGAACACCCCCATAGTTGTGCACCATAGGACCACACAGGCTTGAGTACCTGCTTGTATATTATTAATTTATTTTGTGTGGATAACTGGGATTTGCGTCCCAATAACCAATACATACTTTTGTATTTCAAGCCTAGTTCTTGACGTTTTATTTTGATATGGGTTTTCCATCGTAGTTTGGTGTCTAGCGTCATCCCAAGATACTTGGCAGTATTGGAATATGTTATTATTTTCCCATTTATTTTAACAGGGATTTGTGTAATACGTTTATTGGTAAAATTTATATGGACAGATTTGTCTTCATTTAGTTTTATTCGCCACTGGTCGGTCCATGCGCTGACCTTATTGATGGCGCGTTGTAGTTTCTCTCTCAGGTATTGTTGAGTTGGTTTTTAAATTAATATACTAATGTGCATCATTCTTTGGTATTATATTTTTTCCACAAGATTTTTTAGGTCTTTGTATTTTTGCCTGTGCAATAGGAATTGTTTGATTATACAAATTAAAGTTGGGTTGAGCACCTTCTTAATCGTTTATTGTGTAGATAGATGTGACAAACACCCTTACTTAACACATACGGTCACGTCAATTGCACGTTGCTTACGCAAAGAACTATTATGACGTATCACAACCCCAAAACAATCTATCTTTAGTTATTCGAATTGTATTAACGTTATAAATGCAGTATAACTAGATCTAGGCAAATGCTTTACAAACAATATGTCCTTTAATTGCATCCGTATAAATCGCTGTTACAAACCAAATATTCTAAAAAGATAACCTAATGTTTGTGGTAACCGGCATGACTTAAAATGCTTGGGCGGCATAAATGCTGCATACGCCACATCTTTAAACTAAGTAGTTGCTGTAAACGAAATCTCTTTTAAAGTGACGACGCATGATTGCTTTATACGCCAACAAAAGAAAAAAGAGCGATTTTAATGGCTTGTAGTGCATAATTTCTTTAAATTTGAAAAAAAATAACAGTACTTTTGAATTAGCGTTCAGTTTTTATTTTTTGTCGTACATTTATGAAATAAAGACCATTCGACGCAGAAAAAAAAAACAAAGAAAAATGATGTAATAATTTTTTTTTGCATAGTTTGGCGTTTACAGCAAAATTGCTTTCCATCGACGATATGGTTATCTCAAGTCTATTTTGTGTTAGTCTGTTGAATTATAGTTTTCAACTAACCTCGATGTGACGTGCCATCTCAGCTGAAATCACAAACAATGCATTAATACACACACAGGAAAACATTTTAGAATAATTTTTTACCAAACCTTTAATATTAAAAACTGTAACTTTGTTTTAACGTTTTATAACTTGCAAACATTATCAACTCATAACATGGCTAATTGAGTGCAAATCTATTTATATTCTTTGGACAGTTGTATTTTAATTTAAACTTATAAGAGCTATATCTTTTACATCGTATTATATTTATCAATCAGTGAGATTGTCTTTTGCATTTGCCGTTAACATAAGCTGCTGTGGCCGTCGAGATACTTTCATGTGAATTGAAGAATTCGATTGAGAGATTGCCGTGAAAAATGTAATACAGTAAAAGTTTCATTAACAAAAAAAGCCACTGCCTTAGAAATCGCCACAACCAAATCCTGATGTTTTGTAGTGAGGCCAATAGCATTGTTTGCATTAAAGGAAATTAATGTAAATATAGATTACACGGTTGTAGTAGATATTGATCACGTTATTAAAATATAGAGGCATGCAGATTGAATGTGGTTGACACTTGCTATACAGTGTCTTCAGCCTCTTTCTGAAGTGTTTGTATAATTCTGAGAGTAAAAAGTTCGCTCCTGAACTAAAAATAATCAGTCATGATTCATTCGGCACTCTTAAGTGTTATACTGCATCATTAATAATGTCATTAGAATCACTAAAATCTAACTAAAAATTAATGATGATCGAAGTCGAACAAAACTTTAAATATTAAAGTATTAAGTATTTTTGTATACTAAAATTCATATAAATGTAGTCCTTATTTTCATATTTAACGTTTAAATTACTTGCCGGACCGATGGATTGTTATTGTGAACCACAGGTTTTAAATATTTGGCGAATGTAAAAGGAAATATGATTTTCTCAACTGGAATAGTAGAATAGTTGCATTAATTGACTGACACGCCAATAGTGGTTGTCTCATCCTTTAAGATACTCACAAACATTCTTACTGAATATTAAGATTTTGTCAGTATGTGTGATTACAGAGGGACAACCGCAATTGCTTTGATCTCTTTGTTAAAAGGGGCTGTTTATAACCTAGTGAAACACCCTAGAAGATTAAATCTTAGTTGAGAAGTTTACAATGGATGTGTTTGAATCGTATTTGCATGGTGTTGTATATCCTTACTTCTTGTTATAGAGAAATTTGGATGACCACAAGTATTACATTGTTATATTAGGAACGACCATGAGCGGGAACATTGGCATCTATTTGGATAATTAATTAAATGGAACCCAAATTTAACTAAATATACGCATATTACTAAGTTCTATAGACAGAACTTTGCCTCTGTTTTGCTTTGTGTGTCCCCAATACAAGGAAATATTGTCCTTTACAAATCATTTACAAAGTTTGAACGGGCGTGTTTTTTGTTGTAAGAAAATGCTCTATAATAAATATGTATAGTCATTACCCGAGAGAGAAGCGTTAAGATCTCACATTTTATCGGCTTCGTTATCGTTTTAACGTTAAAATATTTTCTTTTTTTTTTTCATACTAGAGTTCTTTTCAGCGTTCTGATGCAACAGCTTACTGCTCACATAAAAAAATTACGTTGGGCTTATACAATATTTATTCATGTACTATAAATATCAACTTTTTTGTATCAATCGCTTAGGTATATTGAAAAATAAGCATTTTATGTATTCTCTTGGGTATTATGCTTTATGTTGTTGTAGATGCCTATATGTATGACAATATACATTTTTGTTATAAAAGAAAAATTTAAAACTTCCAATTTCACTGAGACGCTGATGGAGACGGGTAAAAACATAGTATGATGTGGAATTATACGGTTGGGATATCTTCCTTTATAAAGACGCTCGACTGCTAATGAATTACCTACGTACCGTTAGCAAGACCGTAAACGAAATGCATATCACACATCTCAACATTTGTGTAATTCAGACAACACGAAAACATCTGTCAATTATTCTCAATATAAACATTAACATACCATTAAATCGTTTTATTTTTTACTCAAAAACTAGGTTTTGCAAGAAAAATTAAAGAATATGAAAAGTTGTAAAGAAAACAAGCATTCATAGGAAAATTTTTATATCGCAAAATTTCAAACCTCTAAAAGGTTCTGATAAAAAAAAACAAACAATAGGAGTCGCACTTTTCAGCCCCCTGTGAAGGTGGGAGATGAATAAAAGTTTTAAGGGATACCTTTTAATAAGCGCAAAACTACTATCAAATAACGTTCCCCTAACCTAATTTTACCTCTCCCATTTAGGGGAGTGAACTCCGAAAGGAGACGACTAAAAACATTGTATAAAAGCCCCCCCCACTTAAATTTCGATGAGAAATTACTTTCCGATTTTTTCGCGATATTTAAGAAACACCCTGTATAATTTAAATGAAATTAATTAAAATCACTGTTCTGTTATGAAGAATCTTTGGTAGAAATTTTAGATTCCGACTCTTTGTCGATAGCAATCTTATTTATTTAATCTTAAGATTACTACTATCTTATTTATTTAATCATAAGGTTACTACTAACAAAGGCGAAAATCTCGAATTTGGTGTAGTTCTGTTTACAAGAGATTCTCTGTAAAAATAATTATGTTCCTTTATTTAAATTTCTTATTACAATAAACTAATTTATTGACTGTACAGATGTTCTGCCAGGGTTGTACAAATATTTTACATTTAAGCTAAACGTGACTATTATAAGGTGACATCTATTTTACTAAAGTACTTAACAGGTGTGAACCGGCCTTGATAACGTACAAAACCAAGTGTTTTTATTTGAAATCTTAAAATAGCCAATGAGGATGCTAAGCTTTTTCAGATATTTGAATTATTGGTGTTTTTATTTAGTATATTGGGTTGGAACAAAAGATTGTTGCGTTTGTAAGGTGACATTCAGAGGCAGTGTTTACTAATTTCTACATTTGTTTATTATAATATAACGGGCGTTTAAACAAGAGATGTAGGATTTGTTTTTTTTAATAAAATTCCAAAGAACTACCATAATTATTGTATTAAAATTCCGTATAAAGTAGTAATAAATAAATTATCATCCAAATGGCCGCCTCGACTCTTTTTACAGGCCGCCACTTTTTTCTCAGCAATAGCGGCTTGGATGTTAGCTTTGAGAGCGTAAATTGACTGTGGATTAATGACATAAACGTTTCCTTTAATAAAGAGCCAAATAAAAAAAGTCCAAGGGTCTCAAATTTTGGTGGCCAAATGATGTCGCCATTACTCGATTTTAGACGATCTGGGAACTTGAAGCGCAACGCAAACGATTGTTTTACCACTTGTACGGCACGTGGCACCATTCTGTTGAAAGTTTAGGTCCGTTATATTCTTATTCTCGAGCTCAGCCCACAAAAAGTTGATCAGCATCTTTATAGCGCACACCATTGACCAAAACAGTCCTTCCAGCATTATTTACAAAGAATTGAGGAGTTTGTGTCTTCTTCGACACTTTTATCCACTGCGGCAATATTTTCGATTAAACGGCAACCAAAGTGCGCTTTGGTGTCTTCAGATCCTGTAGTAAACCAGTCTCTTTGAATTTTTTGATAAGGTTACGAATAGCGGTTTCACTTGGTACACGATTATCTGGGATAACTGCACGAATTTTGTCTGTTTACACGAAAGACCGTGAATTTTCGTATTAAAATTCCACGATTTGTATGCGTTTTGCGATTGTGTACCGCTCCATGATTAATAATTCTACCAAGTTATAGATAACAGCTGTCAAATAATAACTTTAAAAAGCTTGACAAATGAAAAATTTGCTGCAATTCAAAACCTACGTTGTATGTCGCATTTTGCTACACAACTTTTCGCCATCTTTTACAAGGCTTCGATAGTTACGTCCTCCTTGAATATGGTATTCTTCTAATGCACCTCTTTTTGCAGGCTTCCACGAAAGTAAAGGTTTTTTCATTAGGGCAATTTTGTAGGTACTGAAGCAAATGGTAATCTGAAGGTTCAAGATTGGATGAATATGGCGGGGGAGTAGAACGTTCCAACCAAACTGCGCCAATTTCCGCTTTTGCTTCAATCATATCTAAGGGTCACCAAATGCCTAACAACTTTCATATGAGACTCCTACAGTATCTTTGCGATGTCTCATGTCGAGTAATGTAGATTATTTTCAATAAGTGTTGCAAATTTGTCATTATCAACAACTGCAGGTCTAACCTAATTTAAGCTAACCTTTGATCCTCCAGATCGAATTTTCAATCTCTGAACTGAGCGAACCATTTTCTAACAGTATCCAACAGCTGCGACACCTCCACCCTAGACGGTGAATGTCTTTTCTGCTACCTCTGCAGCGCTTTTTCCGTTCCGGAAATAAAACGGCGTCAAACGACTCTATTTTCACTTTTAAATTTAAGAGACTTGAAAAGTATAAAAGACTAAAATATTAGAGCAAAAATAATGTTGAAATATCGCCTGTCAAAATAATACATATGGAGTTGTTGCGTATGAACAGAAACCAGTCAAAACTCGAAGGACCATAAGTTGAATTCAAGATAACAAAATAAAAGGTTAGGTTCATTTACCATTGAAGTGCACATACCATGACACGTAAAAATGCACTGTGTTTTGTTCTTGCCCGAAGAAGGTCTTAATGGCGGGCATGCGCGACGGCCATGAAACCAATCAAAAAGGCGCGACAAAAATGCTAAATCTAGAGAGATAAAACAAAATCCAAATTAGCCGAACGAACGATACAAAACAAGAGATGTCATATAATCGAGCTGCGCTCAATACTGCAGTTAATGACAATGTTTCGACAACACTACGATCGTTCGTTCCCAATATAATTACGTTTCTTTAAATCTATGTTTCAGCATTTAGCTAATAAGCGAGATTTCCATGTTGTAACACAAAATTTAATCATCCGGTAGAGATTCACTTGTGTTGATTCTTCGTTACCTTGAACGTATTTACGCAAAATACTCCTCGAGACATACATACTCGTATAACAATATCGACTCTCTGTAAGCGCATCACGGAGACAGCACACTACGTTTTATTCCGTATAAAATGAGCAGTGTTTATCTTCATTTTCAACGGCTCGCTGAAAGGGTGAAGAATGAAACCGCAGTAGCGGTCGCATTGATTATCTCACTGCGAATATCAGAAGAACTCTCTTTATCGTGCTCTACATATCGTGCAATGTTTACTCCGATGGCGCGTAATAATTTTGTTCAACGTTGTAAACAATTTTTTACATCACTGAACAAAACGATTTTTTGAAATTGTTGATTAGATTAAGGCGTATGACTTCTACTTTTTAAATATCGAAGAAATTATGAGTAAATATAAGTTGACGGAATTAGACTTTTCCCAATTAACTTTAATTATACAGAGTTCCTTAACGAAAACTTATCCGCCTTAATATCTCAAAAAACAGAAAACGCAAAGAATGGTTCAAAACCATATCAAATTATTTCCGGTTGGAAGAAAATATTGCCGGTTTTCAACCTGCCTCATAAAAAAGGTATATCTGTTTAGAATACACTTTATTAATCGAAATATTATAATCTATTCATTTTTGTCGCAAAAAACAAGCTTATTTATTCCACTAACATAAAATTCGGCAGATTTCGAGCTGACAAGTTCTTTGAAGGCGTATTCAGCAGCAGCTTGATCATTGAAGACCTTTTTTTTGTATGAAGTTATTGAGGTGCTTGAAAAGTGGTATTCGGTCGGCGAAAGGTATAATGAGTGCCGGATGAGGCAGAGTTTCATATAGCCCAGTTGGTTCATTTTTTAAGCGTTGGTTGTGCGACATGTGGTTGAGCATTGTCGAGCAGAAGAATCGGACTCTTTTTGTTGACCAATGCTGGTTACAGGCGTGGCAGTTGTGCATTTTGTCGATTTGCTAACAATATTTATCTGCTACTCACTATGGAAGGCCACGAAAAAGCTAACCAAGAACCCGCAAACTACTCAACCACCTATTAGAACACAAGATGGAAACTGGGCCAGAATAGATGACGACAAAGCAAAGAGATTTGCAGAACATTTTGGTACCGTATTTCAACCTCACCCCATGGAAGTTTATCCTGCAGAGGAAAAGCCTTTCCATCTTGACCTAAATGCCCCGTATCAAATGGACCAGCCCATCAAACCCTTTAAGATAAAAGAAGTCGGATCAACGATCACCAACAACCCCAGCCCAAACAAGGCGCCAGGGTATGACTTTAATAACAGGACGTGTCCTAAAAGAACTTCCAACAGAAGGCACAAGATTAATAAAGCAAATTTTCAACTCGATGCTGAGACTGGGGTACTTTCCATTATCGTGGAAGGTAGCGCAAATAATTGTTGTTCCTAAACTTGGTAAGGACCCAATGGAAACATCTTCTTATCGACCGATCAGCCTCCTGCCTGTCCTGTCAAAGGTTTTTGAAAAACTCCTTTTAAAGAGGATTAAACCGCTCTGAGCAACAGTCGATAATCCCAAATCACCAATTCGGCTAGTCGTAAGTAAAATCAAAGAAGATTTAGGAAACAAGAGGTAGTGTTCAGCAGCTTTTCTCGACATATCACATCGATAAGATTAAAATCAATTTACCGCACCCATATTGCCAAGTCCTAACATCCTACCTACTAGATAGACATTTCCTAGTCAAGTATGGTGAAGCCTATACCCCTCTTGTGCCCATAAAATCTGGAGTACCGCAGGGCAGCGTACTCGGCCCATTGCTATTTACACTGCTGACCTGCCAACCACCAACAACACTGGCATAGCCACCTTCGTCGATGATACGGAAATAATGGCCTCAAGCAGGGATTCGAAAGTTGCCTCTGAGTACCTGCAGCGGCACCTCAATGAAGTGGCAACATGGTTGAAAATGTGGCGTATTAAGGCCAATAGCACCAAATCCACCCACATCACCTTTAGCCTAAGAAAGGATACGTGTCCACAAGTTACACTAAACAATGTTCCCCTTCCTCAGAAAGAGGATGTTAAATACCTAGGGATACATATAGATAGGCGCTTGACGTGGGGAAAGCACATCTGGCAAAAACGCCTACAACTCGGACATCTTCCGAAAAATGAACTGGCTGTTGAACAGAAGCTCGCAACAAGACAGAAAAGCTACTTCTATATAGTCATCATCAAGCCTGTGTGGACCTACGGCATTCAGCTGTGGGGCTCAGCTAGCGACTCCAATATCCTAGAAATCCAACGTTCTCAGTCCAAAACATTACGAACCATTTGCGATGCTCCTTGGTATGTTCCCAACAACATCATACATCGTGATCTTAACATACCAACCGTCAACGAGGAAATTAGAGCCAGAAGCACACGATACCAAGTTCGACTCAGAGCACATTAGCAACTGACTTGCTCACCGTCCCCCGCGTCAGAAGATTAAAGCGGCGTGATGTGCTGGACCTGTCCCAACGAAGATGGTGCAAACAATAGTGTGATAGTGTAATAGCGGCCAAAACACTAGTAAAATAAAATAAGTGCTAGTTCGGTCGTGGGAACTGGCCAGTGGGCCGGTTTTAACTATGTCCATTTCAGTATCATAAAGTGCTACACATTGTTCTTTTGGAATAGATAGTACACTATCAAAGATAAAAAAAAATTATCTGCTGTTATAGTTTCCTTGAATGTAGTATTACTAAAAAACAAGGTTTTTTTGCTGGTTATAAACCGGTTTTTATTGATTCGATTTACACTAATCGTTCCGACATGTTCGTCGAGTTCGTTTTTCTCAACTTCTTCAGGGCTTATGTTCTTCATTCTTCGCTAGTCTTCTTTGTTCTTTAATTATCTTCTTTAGTAGTTCGGTGGTACTGTTACCATATTTAAAAAAAAAAAAGCCCTTGTTTTTTAATTATACTACATTCAATAAATAAAATAACAGGACAACTTAAATTAATTATAGTTTCCTTAATATTCAAGGAGCTTTAGTGGATGATTTCTACTGCAGGCCACCGGGACCTCGTTTGGTGCAACTTTCGTTTTGGGAAGTGTTTTGGTGGTTTATATTTGCCAACTACTATGCAGAACAGCGTTGGTTGTCGTACGTAATCCACTTTTCGCCGCACGTCACGATGATTTTAAGAAATGGGTCACTCTTGTTGTGCAAAAGAAGCGCAGAACACACTTCATAACGACAATATCTTTGATTTTGGATTAATTCGTGTAGCACCCATTTTTCGGGCGTCTTTGACTTTTCTTGCTGCCTTACGTGGGGTCAATAATAGATAAATGCCTTACATGCAGCTCCCAAGCAAGCTATGTTTTTTGTCCTAAGGGTAGTTGATATTGGGAGCTTTTTCGCTGCTTTACGAAGCAGTTAAAATTCGTACAAGAAAATTACTCGAAATTGCTTGTAAATCCATTTTTAATTTAATATTCAAAATTAAACGAAACAAAAAAGAATTGTATGCAGCTACAACATTTTGCAGTGAGCTTTAAGTTAGAAAAACTTTACCAGTTCTCTATTTTCGTTAAACTGCTAAAAATTCAATTGGCAAACTTGCAGAATTAAAATACAACTTTATTATTATTATTTTATGTTCAAAATCGTTATTACGATTAATTTTTAGCAATTACATTGCTAGAAATAATACAGTATTATTGAGTTACAAAGAAACTTAACGTATTTTTGCGTTTTAGTAATGAATTCCTGGGACAAGTGGTTATTTATGTAGGATGAACAGTTTAACTGTATGCATATAGTACTTTTAAAGTCTATAAAACACTTTTACTGCTCGAGGATCGAGAGGAGTTAAACGACTTGAGAAATACTGTTATAGCCCGCTCACTTATCACGTTGTGCAGTGGGACCTGATCCAATACTTTGTAAAGGGGTTATACCAGGGTAGCAACAATGCCTTTACAGGATTAAAGAATATTGTGGTTCTTTTGTACGTGACTTTAACGTAGTTTATCCTCCCTTGGCCATTGCATAATATTAGGAGTCTCTAACGTTGTAAAGCTAGGAAATACTTTTCATGGAAAATCCGTTTAGGAGCATTGTTAAGCTCTAAAATAAAATAGAATGAAAACTGCCTTTGGCCACGTTATCCGATAATGTGGTTACTGATACACGTCGCAGACACGTTCACAAACAAAAAATTGGTTGTGTTCGGCGCCTGACTTCTCTTAGAGTAATTGTGTAAATTAATATGACTATGCGTTTAAGCATCAAAATTTAAAATACGAAAATGTGGACAAACGATTTTAATTTTCGTAGGGATAGATTATTTTAAAAAATACGGCGATTCTTTTTATTTTTGTTAACCGTTTGTCAATAGATTTAAACGTATGTTCCATTCGTTCGTTCTATCATGCTAAATAATAGCTGGTTGACCCGGATTTTGGAAGCACAAATGTTGCTTTATTTATTTTAAGTTAAAGCTTCTTGGTGCTTTAAGAAAATTTTAATTTTGATTTAGCTTTTTCCCATATAAATAAAAACTTGGCTCCGGGGCAAGTTCACGTTATTCCGGTCAAAATAAGTAATTTCTAAGCTTTTTAAAAAAATTGGTAACACCATAATTGACTTAATCAAGTTTATTGAATATTTGCCGTAATACGTTTTGTTTCAAAAAATATAAAGTCTTGCATGTAAATTATTTAAAAAATTACATTATTCTATAGGCAGAACTTCAACAATTCTTAAATTGTAGTAACCATACTGGTACAAATACATTTAAACAAGTAAAAAAAAATTGGAATCAACATATTTTGCTACAATAAAATAAGATTGTTTTAAAGATCACAAAAATAACTAAAATGAAAATGTAGCAATAAATAATTAAGAGAAAAAATATATTTATCGTCCTAACATCCTCAAAAATAAAACAGCATATCAAGAGTATAAGGTCAGCTTTATTCACACAGACAAATATACAGATTTCTCGCACCCCAGGTGCCATTTCTTCCTATCTTCGCCCATCTCCTTCTTTAGGTTTTTTTTATTGCCTATTCTACGGTATCTTTCCATTTCTTTCGTAGGCGCCTTCTTGTGTTACGTTCATGTGGTTCCCATGTAAAAATTTTCTGGGGCTATTTATAAAAAGTATAAAAGTTATCACAAATATTCATTAATTTCTACTATAAAATTAATGCCATGTAAGTAATTATTACTTCTGACAATATAGAATTTCTCTCTGACCATGCCATTGAAAATCGTTTAATTGCACGATATATTCTCCACCCAGCTATAAATACGTTAGGATCGTCGCTAAAAGTTCATATGGACAGTCAATTGCAAATATTGGTCTTTGCTATATCTCTGAATTGTAAATCCTGCCAAATCCTTCGTCTGCTCTGATTCGACGATCAACGCTCATCCAACCTGATCCAGTCATATCTGTTTTAAGAGGATCTAATTCCAATCTAATCTACGTACAATAATTTGGACATTATTAGGCTGATACCACTGCGGAGGACTAGCGTGTTTTTTACTCTTAAACTTACTATTTCATCTTCAACACGTCTGGCTGATTCCTCGGTGATGGAAGAATCTTTACTTGTATCACTATGCAGTAAAATGCATTTTACTTGCATAGTAATGTTACGAACCTAACTAGATCCGTAGCTTCCAAAGGGATACCAGTCTATTTCTACCTGCAAATATCCAGGTTCTAACAATGTTGATACAGTTGTGGCGAAATCGCCAGCCAGACTATGATACTACGTTGCAACTAAATCGGCGAGAAAACCAGATCTGGTGAAACTACCTCGACTTGCTTTATGATTACATAATCATTCATGGGCTTAATAGAAATCTGAGGGGCAATTGTTTTAGTACATAAGCTAAACGATCGCGTAACAATAAACCACGATATATTGAAGGTGATACATCACGGATAGCACAAAAAAATGATAATGCATTGTTACAAACTATGGATAGGTAAAGTCATTGCTGATCTAGCGTTTCCAGAAACTAAATTAATCATCAATTGTGGAGTATTGCGTTGATTTGGCATATTGGTATCCCCATAAAGGATTAGTGCTTGAGAGTCATGAGGAATTGCGTGACCATATACCGTAACGTTGACTAATGGTTTTGATCCGTCTCTTACATTTATTTATGTTAGCTATAATATTTTGAATAATACTGAACACCATTCCGTTTTCTTGTAAAATTAGATCGGTAGTATTACCAAGTTTTGTAGGATCGGGAGTTCTTCCTACCAATACAGTAGATCGTGGATATACTAACATATTCATCGCATATGTAAACTTTTGGGATTATAAAGTCCGTATGAATGTCCAGTATCCATCAAAATTAGAAAAGGTATTAAGACTAGAAAAATCAATTTTAATCAAGGGAACCTTATCATCTCCCGCGCTAAATACAGAAAACATAGGGAATGAATCTATTTTAGTTGATAGATATTTTCACACAACGGTTGCCCGTTTTAGTACTATATCAATCTGACCAATTGTATAAAAAATTGACTCGGAGTTAATTCAGGAACAGCGTCCAACTTTTCCCTTTGTCTATTTCTATTTCTTTCAACATGATATTTCGTTTGTAAACGCACAAGGAACGATGTACTGTAGCAAAAAAAATAGCATACAATAATGATTTAAGTCCTAAAGAGTAGACGAAGGAATTATAAAAAAGAAGGCACAGTTTGCTTAGTTGTAGATATCCTTTTAAAATTGCATTACAACGCTAAGCGTCAGCCTGTATTGAAAAGTCACCTTGCACCATCTATAAAATAAGGTTTACTAGAGAATATTTTATTTTCTTTACTTTACTTTTGCTTTTAAACAAACCAACCTGGTGTTTTGGTATGATAATACACCACGTTTAAGATTAAAACAAACGTGTTAATCTTTACTGCCGAATAAAACAAATCAACTATGTAACCGCTCCGTAATTATTTCCTGTATTAACATTAGTAAATAAAATAAGATATATCATTATTTAGTTTTTTTTGTTGCTAAACTTTATCCTTCGGACGCTAAAAAGGTTAAGATATATTTAACATTCATCCTGGATTTTAAACATTCAGTAGTAAAATTGAATTAGGGATTCTGAATTTTGATATTTGAGGATACGAAAAATTTTAATTGAATTTTTCCAATTTTTCGTATTTTACATGGAGTTGAGTAAAGAATACAAATTAAAAATCCATAGCTAAGGAAATGTTTTATTAATGAGAGTCGCCTTTAAAGAATTCTGCGACGAGTTCTGTAGCAAAAGCAGGACTAATAAAACGGATTATAAGAAACAGCTTCATTTGTAATGCAAATCTGACTAAATAGTGTATTCATATCCTAATTCCGTTTTGTTTTCTTAGTTTTTTATTCATCCGTTGCACGACAAATTTTAAACTTTTGTTTTATTATTGTGCTCTAATTTTGAAGCAATTTCTTTTTTATGTACATTCTTTCTATTATTAAGTTTAAAGCTTATGCATTACAGAATAAAAACGAATTTCTCTAAATTTCTTACAGCTGCACATCATGTATGTGTGGCGTAACACCCCATGTGAAGTGGTGCCGCTAATAAGCTCTGCGTCCCTTTTTGCGGGTGTATGAGTTCCTATCCTTCGGTTTTGCATATCTTATTCCACGTTTTCCTTTCCTTTACCTTGCTCTCTGTCGTCGTGTATTCCGACCGTTTTCAGACCTCTTTTACTTCTTATAACCATTTTTTCCACGGCCTGTCCCTTCTTCGCCTTCCTACTAAATAGCAGTGCAACGCTGTGTTTATTGTTGCTATTGGTTTTGCTCTCCAGACATGTACCTATACGCTCTTCGTTGTTTAATTTTTATTATTACGTTCTCGCCTTCAGTTCTTGCATAGTTCCACATGTAATACGGTTAATGCTAAATTACTCATGTTAAACATTTATACAATAAGTTTACAAAACACGTAGAATACAATTGTAAGTAAAACAATAAAAGTTATTATAAACATATGTATTAAGTCAAAAATTGTAAAAAAGAAGGAACTAAAAAATTACCAAATTTAAAATAAATTAATTTCGCCACACAAGGCTTAAGGCATTTACTAACTTACATGGCATTGGCAGTCGACATGTAAGGCTACGTCCACCGACGCAACTCTTAAAATGATGGTAATCTATATCAAGACCAAATAAAAACTTAGCTGGTCGAATCTATGAGGTAGGTTCATGAATTTAAACCGTTTGTCTCCGCACTTTACCTTTGTTACCTTACAGGTTGACTAAGTTATTATTAGGGTGTACACCAAGTGTATGGCGATTTTTTAAAAATATTAAATGCACGATGTTAAGGATCTCAAACATTCGTGATTAGTAATCACGAATGTTTGTAATCACTGATTACAAATGCTTTGGTAACAGCCACTGGAAATGATGAGCACGATCTAGGATATCTAGGTAACAGCAAAGTAACACTTTAAAACGTGACTTGTATCTATGGTGCACTTTATATAACATAATAATTTAAATTTAGCTGCGATTGGAGTAAAATTTTCACTCAAATTTAGAAAAAAATATATTGGTGCCGCTTGTATCAGTAAGTGATTTTGTAGTTTTCAAGACGTTGTTTTGTCCAAACTTTATTACGTGTGTGTTTTTTTTTATTCGGATCTTTCCGGTATCAAGTTATTTGTTAACACTGTCACACATCAGTAGAAAATACTTCACTATTGGTGAATTGCTTGTTTAAAATTGGCGTTTTGTAATCATAAAATTGGTTAAATCTGTGTGAATAAATAAATATTTTCATTATTACCTACATTATTTAAGCATATGTAAATTCACAAAGTTATATCGTCAATATTTCTGAGACACTCCATTTGTAAATATCTAAACTTACCTTCTCGGTTAATAACCAGCTTGTGTACATTATATTTGCCAAAATGATATAGCTGTAATTAAAGATGAGAAGTAAACGGTAAATTCCCGTCTCCTGCGGTTTGGGTTTCGATTTCAAAAAGGACGAGGAGTACTTCAACGATTTAACAAGTAATTTGCTTATTGGACAGAAATCGGTCACAATTGTGCAAACATTTGAACCTTAATTGGATTGAACCACTGGAGCGTAAAGCAGGATTTCTAAATTCAAAATGATTTGAATGTCTTGAAAATTTTACAGACGCCTTTATAACGTGTACATTTATTTAAATCTGACCCTAGAGAGTTTATTACTACGTTTACATGGTGAAATTAATACGCATTGACTGTTAATACGCATTTACTCTAATACGCATCGAGAGCTGTTTACGCGCATTTGTATTAACTCCCGAAGTTAATAGGTTTGCATTGCCAACCTTAGCGTCAAACTTTATAAACCGGCGAGTCAATATCAGGGTACTTCCCATGTATCATGTATACAATGTTCTTATAAATTTTACATACAACAAAGTACATATACGTATGTATATAATACTTTACTTTATGAGTTCTTGAATACAACCCACTGTTCTGTCATACAACACAACATCTATAGCTGTCACTATTTTTGAAATGTTGGCTGCCTGCGAAGTTTGTAGGTTAAACCGGGTTTAACTGTTTACATGTAAAATTAAACCCGAAGTTAGCGCGCTAGGCCACATATGAAAAGCGCATTAATGAAATGCGTACTAGCGAACAGAATGCTTATTATCAACTGTTTACATATCGAATTAATGTAATGCGTATTGACCCAATGCGTATTAATTTCACCATGTAAACGTAGTATATTATACAGAGTGTCAAACTAATAACATTTGCATGTCCTTAGATACCGTTGCGTCAAAACAGTTATAATGAATAGTTTTTGGGAAATGTTTTGTAATTCCTTTTGTACACTTGTTTTTATTATGTTTTTCACTGTTTTGTTGATTTTGCAATATTTGCTTAAAAACAAAAAATTGGCTTTTTTCTTTTTTGACCATACTTTTATTTTAGTTTTGTGTTGCTTTTTTTAAGCCTGGGCTAAGGCTGTAGTATCGTGGCTCAGTCGTTTCCCGGAACAACAGGTTGTATGTCGGCAGCAACTGCCCCTGCAGGAGCAGCGCCGAATATGTTCGGGAGCTGGAAGATAGGTGGGAGAGCATATGCCCCGCCCACCTCATTAGATGACATAAGGGCAAGTCCTACATTCTGCAGTTCCTGCCCCTGCAAGTTTTGTAAGGCAATGAGGTCAGTGAATTCCACTGCAGCCCCAACTATACTAAGGGCAAGCACCTCGTTCGTCTGTGCATCCCAAGTCATTATGGTACATGGCATGAAACTATGTAGTAGTTCAATGTATTCACCTCCAATGTACGGTGCTGGAGGGGCAAACTCACCCACTCCGCCGGGAGCGAAGTATGCCCTCTGCACTGATAATAGTTGTGCTTGAGGCCTTAGATATTGTATTATCGCGTTAGCGGCGAATGCTCCATATTCAACATATGCATAGGGTATAGACCCAGTAACAGATTTCTGGTATTGGTCAGTTCCTCGTAGAGCTCGCCAACCGCGCATTTCCATATTTGTCTGAAGCACAATCTCTTTGGATAAGTCGACCTTGGGTCTTGGTCCAACTATCCCCCACTCTCGTGGCCTAGTATTCAAATAGTTATCTATGGCCAAAGGGTTGAATAGTCGTGGGGTCGTGACACCAGGTACATCCACATAAGCCGCAACTATATTGGCTCGGGATCCGTAGTTCCCTAGCCACGAACTGCCCCTATTGGTGTGTCGAGACACATCCACCCCTAAGAACTTAGGAAAACAATCCTTTACCATGTTGAAAAATGGTGATTCAGCTCCTTGGGGTACGGGGGCAGTGATGTTATTCAAACTGTTCATCATTTGAACAGATGATGGAGGTAATTGGACGCATCAACCATTTAGGTTATTAGCCGCAGTATCAGTGGCACTAAAGTTTGTTTGAAAGACCTGCACATTGGCATTTCACTAATCTTGAAACAGAAGATGGATGGCGTCAGTAATCCCGAGGTAGTCTCGGACGGGTTTAAGTGCAGATTTGTGTTGTGAGCCAAGCTCACTGCCCACCCGCCAGAAGGAAGATAAGGCTTATGAGGTTGAAATGAAGATAAATAAGATGAAAATAGGTATGAAGTGAATAAGTGAATGAAGACTCCCCGAACCATTAGCGAAACCACGGTCGACAACCCAAACCACCGACCAAAAATTTGCGGGGAAGACCGCAAGATCGGCCCTCGCCTTGGCTGAAGTTTCTTTATTGCGTGTACTGAGTCAAATACATTTTACATCAAGCCATAGAACAATAAACATCAAAGTGCAGTGTATTCTTCCAGCATACGTTTAACTGTCCAGTTTATTTGGCAGGTATCGCAGTGGGAACAATCAAACAAGAAAGGAAGACAAACACCTGTTTGTCTACCTTTCATAAGATGTTCGTGAATTAATTTAGTATGGTCTATACTTAATCTTTAAAATGACCTGCTTTTATCTGTTATAAGGAAAATGAGACATCGTCTTTACCAAAAACTTGTTTTGGTGTCAAAGTTCTTGTTTGATTGTTCCCACTTAAGTTGTCAGTTAATTAACACTTTTTCAGGACGCTTTTAAGGTTTGCAGCTGCAACTTTCTTAAGTATTTTTTGGTGGGGGGTGCCCCTTATTGAGACCTGTACTGCTTCATCTGGTTTAGTTTGCCAGTATACCAACATGAAAGGGAATCGAGATGAATTGAACTTCCTTGTTAGTTTCCTACTTTTATGCAATTCTTGTAAAATCATTTAGATTGTTGGGTGTAGCGGAATGAGTTGTTTTATGCCTTGTATTATTGCGTTAAGCGAGTCGGAGATGATCGCAAATTTTGTAGAGATATGGGTACTTGAATATTCCATTGCCCTTAATATCACAGGGTTCACCAGTTTAAACGCTGTTTTGTGGTGGCAGGTTGAAGTATTCAGTAATTTCTAGTGCCGCTCCACCGCCTTCCTCTGCTTAGAAGCGCCTGTGTGTATATGTATATAGATTCTTTATATCCATTTATTTATTCATTGGATTTGCTTATTATCAGGGGGTGGGTCGTTTTGGACTTGTAACAGCGCGTCAGCTGTGTGTTAGGAGTGGGTAATTTGATAATCAACGGTGGCGTCGCGGGTATGAACAAAAAAGTAAAGTATCAGATACATTTTTGTATTTACTTAAGTCGAAATATATTACAATATTATTTGCAACCAAAGGAGTAACACTTTTAAAAACTGTAACAATAAGTGTAAGTTAATAAATATCACCTATTTTTAGAGCGATGCGATGAATATCTGGTCGCGAATGTGTTATTAAAGAATACCTGCACGTTACGTGGCATACTAATTCGGTTGGTTGGTAGGAATGTGTCTAATGGCAAGAAGGGAGTGTTTCTGCTAGGATGTACGGCGAAGTTCTAATGAAGGGCTGCGCTAATTGCGATATTATTACATCCTACTTTTATGTTGCATGAATTTTATAACAGTTAGTGCCACTTTAAAACAATCTCATTTAAAATTTTAAGCGTTTTTATGTAGAATGGAGAACGACTTGGTAATATGCATGTATTTCGAACTGTAAAGAATGTGAAAATGAGAACATTTTCACGTTTAAAGTTTACCTTAACCTACTCCGTTTCTACATAACATTTTCTTTTTCTTTAGATATCTAACCTCGTTTGCAATTAAAATCTTTCTGTTGGATCCGATGGTTCAATAAAAAATGCATTTTAAAAAAATGTTTAGCTTCATCTACTTTTTAGTTTCTCATTTAAAATGTATTTATTTTTAAAGAAATTAATGTTTTAATTGTATTGTTAAGCTTTTGCTTGGTTGTAAACGTTTGTAATCCAAATAATTTGCAAACATTGCGAAAGTTTGTCTGTTAGAGAATGTGGATGATGCAGTTTAACGTTTTAATGTTGTCAAGTTTTGCCGTAAATTGTCGTGTTTCATAATCATGCTTCTGCTATTGCAGAAATATGAACGTTTGTGTAATTAAGCTACACGTAGATGGCTCATTTGTTGACTGCTACTTGGTTCGTTGTTATTAAGTAGTCCAAAGTAAACAACTTTGATGCCGACCAAACGCAGCGCACTATCCTGTTCGAGGACAAAAACACTTTGACACAAGTTTTGGTGCAGTATTTTCGTCACCATACTGTTGCTCTGTCAAAATAATATAAATAATTTTTATGTTATAATAATATAAATTGCTTTTGACTACCAAATAATGTTTACATTCTGCAACCAAGGGCGTAGCCAGGATTTTCTCCAGGTAGGGGGCACAAGGCGGTACAGTTAAAAAGTGAAACATTTTATCCTTACATACAAACTACGTTTTATTTAATTAAATTTCTCTAATATTTAAAAATAAGTTTACGAGGGTTTGGGCTAAATCTTTTTAAAATTTCGTTTTCAAATTCCTTCCATATCTCACATACTGTTTTTTTAATGCGCACAGAGTCCAACGAGGCGATTTTTGATCATGGTTGACCACAACCAGGTTTTCACCCACCGCAATGAACTAAAAAACCTTTCAATCGTACATGTACTGCATGGTTGCGCAAGTGAAATTAGCAGAGCCCGCTTCGTTGTTGGGTAAAAAATTTCGCTTTCTTTCACCAATGCCGCTATTTCCATTTCTTTTAGTACCTCTTTTGCGATGTTCTTATCTGTCCATAAATTATACCATAATTTGGCTTTACGAACGCTTGCGTAATGCTGTAATCAGATTTTTTATATTGCTTTCCATTTTGGCATGATAGACGAAACATGAAATTTTATTATTTTTGAAAATTTACCATAACTTCTTTATTTATTAAAACAGAACAAAATGGTACCAAGGTTTTGTGTACAGAATTTTATGCCTTATTTAAACACAAAATAATTTTTTTTTGCGATTTTTACTTTTGAGATATAAACAAAGCTGGGCAGGTACTGGCCAAATATTACTTAAGTCTCAAGTCTTACGTACTTATGACAAGTACTTGATCATAAGTACCAGTACCGCTATTTTTAAAAGTACTGATTCCTAAGTACAAGTAATTGCAAAAAGCAGACATTTCACAAGTATTCTTCAAATACTTTTTGCAGATATTATTTAGAGACTACAGCATTACTGATGTTACTAGTATAAAATCCTTTTTGATGTCAGCAACCACTTTAAAATATTACAGAATGTGTACATTTTTATTACTTTATAATAGTAAATTATTACAGTCTGTTAAAAAAGCAGTTAAAAAATGTGCACAGGTAAAATTAAAAATGGATTTTGAACCGTTTTCTTATGACATTTTTCTCTAAATTGTACATTTCTGGCAGTTTATGACGAGAAAATCTATGTTTCGATTTTTGAACGCCCTTTGTGTGGTAGACTAAAACAGATTTGTTTAAAATTTCCTAGTAAGGCAAAAACTTTTTTTTCTTTTACATTTTTATAAAAACTATACCTCATTTGCCATTTGGGGCGTTATTTTTGTGACACAGTGTAAACTGAACGCATAATATATTAGAAATAGGCGTAGTTTATTAGATGTCCTTATATAGGTTTTATTATTATATGCTATTAATTAATTTTGAAAACGTTTTGTTTTTCCATTAATATAACGATAAGAGCAACACTACAGCACATTTGCTATGAAGATTTGTGCTAAACTTCTGTATACATGAGACGTACAAGAAAAATGTACATGGTTCAAATCAGTAACTAACTAGACAAATTTTAGTAATTTAAGTTCAAAAATGAAAGAATTGTTCACAATATAATACAATTTATGTTGTAAGATAAGATTTACCTTAATATAGAGTTTAATTTTTATTTAATTACTTGTTGTCCGTATTACTGCACACACACACAACCTTTTCAACTGTAGCTATTCTATGCTCCCCAATGTGGGTTGTGTTTAAAACTTTAGACAACTTTTAACACGTTAAAAACCACAGTTCCTATCTTATAAAACTTAATATCTTATGAACTACTTGTGTTCACTAAAAGTACTTAAGTACTTTGCACTGTACTGCAGTATTTTACAAAGTACTTAAGTAATTTTTGTGGTATTGAAGTATTAATACAAGTAATAGGTACCAGTATTTTCACCGAAGTACTTGAGATTCAAGTCCTAAGTAATTAATTTTACAATGTACTGCAGTACAAGTCTTTAGTACCGAAAAAGTACTAAGGTAAAAAAATACTTAAGTAATGCCCAGCTCTGGATATAAAGTAAATTAGAAAAATAAATAGAAAACCTAGTT
Source organism: Elmis aenea (assembly GCA_947652605.1). Classification (NCBI taxonomy): domain Eukaryota; kingdom Metazoa; phylum Arthropoda; class Insecta; order Coleoptera; family Elmidae; genus Elmis; species Elmis aenea. Next base: position 17,625,286 of record OX393582.1, on the reverse strand, counting down.
GGAAATGACTTTATATGGAAAAGATTTTTTTTCGTTTTTTTAAATATGTACAGGGTGTCCATCTAGTGCGTATTTCTTTCATAGCTGCTTTATTATTCAAACTAGAAAAAAAATTTTAGGACACAATATGTTGAAGATTAAATACAACACCCTGCACATTTTTTATTTTTTAGATTCCAAATTGTATTCTCTTAAAAAAAATGTTAAAGATTTTAGGTGCATCTAATCAATAGTTTTTGAATTATTTACGGTTTTATGAAAATATTGACGGTTACAGATCTTTAACAAAATATTCATATTTAGCAATTTAACAACGACAGTGTAAAATAATTTGGTAGTTTTGTTAACAATACTCTTATGGTGCCTTCTGAACAATTAAACTTTTTAAATAATACACAGGGTGTTTGTTTTTGTCAGTACATATAGATGAATTTTAAACACGAATAAATAGATTTTTTAAAATAAAACACCCTGTATTTTTTTACATTTTCGTGTAGAGTATTTGATTGTCATTAAAAAATAATGAGGGTGTTTTACGTCTAAAACTGATATTCTCTGTGGGCGAGCTATCGCTGTCAGAGCTACTCCAAGCCCCAGTTCTTCTGGTGAGCGTGTTCAAGAACTCCTTTCGCGAAGAAAATGTTTTTTGGAAGGTCAGAAAGAACAAAAAACTGTGTGAATTGTTAAAAATATTTATCACATTGAGAAAATACTTTAGGACAGTACTTTTTGGCAAACACAGTGTATGGTGCATTATCATTTACATTAATCTTCCTCAATTTACTAAATTTATTCCAAACATGAATCGTGTAACTATCTTCAGTCTGGCTTAAAACTTCTTTGTTGTACCTTTCTTCAAAGTACATGGTCCAGTTTACTCGAGATATTGGATAAAAGATATGTATGGGATAAACTGTAAATCCTTTGCAGGTTTTTCCCAATATATTCTTTACGTTACTTTCTCCGCATACATTCTTCATTAACCTGATAAAAAAAAAATACCGTTAGCGTTCAAAAACGGCTTCGTACCACAGCAAATACAAGACCTACAAAGACTGCTAATAAGGTAATAGATTTCTTTGAATTTCAAAGGAAACTTTTGTAACGACACAGAAATATTTTGCAGCTCTTTGACATAAAGATATATTTTTAACCCTAGCATGCACATCACGTGCCTCAGAGACCCAACGACCTATTGCTTTCTATGTAATTTTCGATCCACAGATTTTTTTCTGATTCCCTGCCAGAAATGCCTCACTTAATACTTTTTATGTAAATCATATTTTCCAAAACAATTTGCAAACTAATTTTGACAAATTATTTTAATAATTTTTATTCAGTAATGCCCCGTATTCACACACACATCAAGGGCTCGGGAGGCCCATAGCTTAATAACAGCTTACATGACAAGTAACAACACAGTTTTGGCAAAATATGTTTGAAATTTTTTTGGATACGTGAATCAGTTTCCGGTTTTGCTATTGATGGAACTGTGTATATGGGACTCCAGGCTGGAGAAGCGACCTAAACAAATCTTGGATTCGAAATTATAAAATCACTAGTGCGTACAATTCATAATACTGGCTTCAATCTTACAATAGACAACTTTTTTAGAACTTACAAAATACTTCTTAGACAAGCAAATCACTGTTGTAAGTACAATTAGGAAAAATAAACGTGGTATCCATAGGCGGCGCGTCGGGGGGCCTGGGGGGCTCAGGCCCTCCCACTTTTTTCAAATCAAAACTTCACAATCTTCACATAATTACGAGTATTAATAGATCAGACTAGGAATTTTTTTTCTGCACAACTTTATACAGGGTGAGTCACGACGGACGCGACGGAGTTTTATGGCCAGACGGTATATATTTTCAAACTTTTGTCGCTGCTAGATTATGTAAGTCAATAAGGGCTACATTTTAAAAATATTTTCAAACATACAGGGTGCTCCAAAAAAGAGTGGCATATCAAAGTTATACTTTTTCCTATGGAACACCCTGTATATTTTTACATTTTTTGATTCCTCTTTAAATTTGATTCACAAAATGTATAAGGTCATATGGGTCTAAAGTCAACCATTTTCGTGAAAATTGCATTTTCATGAAAATACAGTACTTTCAAAAATTTTCAACATTTATAAACTTTGAGAAGTGTGAAGAAATCCGCTTGGAGATAAGATTGACAATAGATTATGTAACACTTTGCACCACCTACATTTTTAAAATATTATACAGGGCGTTTTTTACGCTTGGTCAAACTTGTGAAACTTTAAACATCGATAACTCATTTTTTTTAAATACAACACCCTATATTTTTTTACACCGTCTTATAGAAAATTTAATTCTCTTTCGAAAACATATAGGCTGTTTTTCACCTAAAATTGATATTTTCCGAGATATTGCGATTTTATTGTTAATTATTCGGGCAAAGTGATATTTTCAAGTAGGCTATGAAAGTAATTTGAAACAATTGAAAGAAAAAACAAGAAACTTATAATTTTATTGTGTGCCTACACATTTTTGGCCTATTTTTATAGGAAATTGTAGTTTTACCATACTTACGTTTAAATAGACGTTTCTTAAAATTATTTATGCATTTATTTATTGGATCAGTGTTGTAAGATAATTACTAAATCCTATAAACCTGTTTTTTGTATGTTTACGATACGAAACTTGGTTCTACCGAAAACAGTATCAACTATGTTTTTTTAAAACGTAAAATTAGACAATTCAGTATTTTCTTTTTTTTAATTAGCGTTCCATTCGCGTACCTAATACATTATCAATCGGTTTTTAGGATTTGGCAAACGATTAAACTCAATTATATGAAAAATATTGTGGACCTAATAAGATACCTCTATTTAAACGTAAGAATGGTAAAACTACAACTTTCTTATTAAAAAAATGTCAAAAATGTGTAGGCAAGCGACAAAATTTTAAGTTTCCTGTTTTTTCTTTCAATTGTTTTAAATTAACGCTGTCTACCTTCATAGCCTACTTGAAAATATCACTTTGCCCGAAAAATTAACAATAAAATCGCAATATCTCGGAAAATATCAATTTTAGGTGAAAAACAGCCTTTATGTTTTCGAAAGAGAATTAAATTTCCTATAAGACGGTGTAAAAAAATATAGGGTGTTGTATTTAAAAAAAATGAGTTATCGATGTTTAAAGTTTCACAAGTTTGACCAAGCGTAAAAAACGCCCTGTATAATATTTTAAAAATGTAGGTGGTGCAAAGTGTTACATAATCTATTGTCAATCTTATCTCCAAGCGGATTTCTTCCCAATTCTCAAAGTTTATAAATGTTGAAAATTTTTGAAAGTACTGTATTTTCATGAAAATGCAATTTTCACGAAAATGGTTGACTTTAGGCCCATATGACCTTATACATATTGTGAATTAAATTTAAAGAGGAATCAAAAAATGTAAAAATATACAGGGTGTTCCATAAGAAAAAGTATAACTTTGATATGCCACTCTTTTTTGGAGCACCCTGTATGTTTGAAAATATTTTTAAAATGTAGCCCTTATTGACTTACATAATCTAGCAGCGACAAAAGTTTGAAAATATATACCGTTTGGCCATAAAACTCCGTCGCGTCCGTCGTGACTCACCCTGTATAGTATACAAATTATATATTCGTACCTATATCGTATTTACAATTTAGCATTAGCAATTAGTGATTGTTACATTGGTTGGTGCGTTGGGTAGGGTACTTTAAAAATTATTTTTGTTAAATAATATCTACTTATTTGATTTTTGTTAGGTACTTAATATGGTTTATAATAGTTTTTGATATTTTGGAGCTTCAAATATTATTTTTGTTAAATGATACTTATTTTATTTTTGTTACTTAATATGGTTTATAATAAAGTGTTTGATATTTTGGAGCTTCAGATATTATTTTTGTTAAATAATGCTTATTTTATATTTTTAACTTAATGTGGTTTATTATAAAGCATTATTAAGGTAAACCCAGATTTTTTTTTAATAAAGTGTAGGTAATATACATGGATAAGTTGTGCCCCCCCACTTTTTTAGGTCACGCGCCGCCACTGGATGTATCTACATTAATGAAAGAAGACAAGAACAGGCTAGTTCTATCATCATTATTTGGATTTTACCAAAATATTAAAATGGTTAGTTATGTGCTTAAAAAAACAAGTGTTGTTTTGCTTAGCAGTATGCACAATACATCAAGTATTATATAAGACAAAAAAGGAAGCCCGAAATTATAGACTATTATAAAAAACCAAGGGCGGAGTAGATCTTACGGATCAGAATTAGGGACATACACTTGCAAGCGTCTACCAAAGCCTTGGCCAATGCCAATATATTTTGGCCCTAAATGCCTTCGTAATATTTAATAAGGAACATTTAGATTACACAACGAACGGGCGTTACTCACAAAAGAAGAATTTTATTGAAAGGTTTGGAGGAATATATTGCAACAAAAAAAGAAAACGAAGAGCTCAGCTTAGACTACAGAATAGAAGAAACAGAAAAGGAAGAACAGAAATATAAAATTGTGATAAAGGGAGCAAAATTTGATAAAAGTAGATATCAAACAGATGTATGAGGTGCGTCAAAAATATGGAAAAAGTATGACAATAGCAACGATAAGTAAACGGTAAGACAAAATAAAGATAAAGATAATGCAGTATAGAAGCAGATTAAAAGGTCAAAACGTTTACGTAGATAAGGACCTAACAGTAAAAGAAAGAGAAATACAAAGGAAAATCGGAGAAGAGACAAAAAAAGAAAAAAAAATGCAAAACAGGCAGAGTAGCTTATCAAAAACTAATCGTGGATAATAACATCTGGCTATGGAATAAAGAGAAAAAGGAGCTACAGCAAAAAACAGACCCAAAAAACTAAGGATAGAAAACAAGTTACGGAAAAAATGGCACGAACACTACACGAAAACGGATATGAATAAAGAAAAACAGATAGCCATAAAAAACGAGATATTAAAAATGATAAAAATAAAGATGAGAAAGACAAAATAAGAATAGGTACTTGGAATACCAGAAGCATAAAAGGAAAAGAAGAAGAAGCGAACATGGAAAAAAGTCAGCACAACACAACTCAACAGACCTACACTTAACAGTAGAAGGACTCATGACTAAATAATAAATAATTCCAAATATGAAAAGGCTATCACAAAATCCTAAATTACAAAAATGTGTGAAGGAGTGAATCAAAAAATTCATTAGAATTCCACAAAGCAACGAAAACCAACCATGAAATTCCAAAATGTAGAAGGTGGTTTTTGTGCCCATCCAATATTAGCCGAAAATGTATCAAAAAAGGGTCAAAGGTCACGTGTTTTCCCGCTCGCGCGGAGAATGGTATAGGGGGGTTGACCCCCTCTTCAGTCGTTAGAGGTACAAGGATAATGGGTAGGGATGTGGATAGTCAAGGATGGGCAAAGGATAGGTGGTGGAAGTACTGCCACAGCATTTGCCTTAACCATAGAGAAAACCACCTGAAACCTCTACAATGACAGTCGGCCCTGGGAATCGAACCCAGGACCTTCCGATTACCAGTTAGGTTGTTTTACCAACCAGCCACCAAGCTCGGTCGAAAATGTATGTTAGTGTGTGTCAAATGCAAAAACAATGTATGTAATGAAAATTCGATTAAAGTTTGCAATTCATGTAACGTTTAGAAATTATTTTTTAAGCGACATTTAAAAAAAAATTGTTCAGTAGTAAGTATTAAAGTGTTTTTGTATTCATTAGCAAAAATAAATACCGAAATAATATTAAAAATATTTTTTTTAAAATTCTAACATCTAACTGGGCCTCGCAGGCCCGAGTTGTGTGAAAGTATAGAAATTTTCAGGCGTGCATCCTAGGGTTAAGTTCCAACTTCCAACGTTAAATTTTTGTTCTCGAATTTGATTTTTATTATATAATTGCATATTACATACCTTGTTATAACACCGGGTCCACTGTTACCCCAATCATTTCCTTTAAAGTTCTGTTTAAGATCATCAACACATGTTTTCGCAAGACGATGACCAACACCAGTTGGTTCAAAACTTAAAACACCAGCCCCCACATTATTATTAGATTCAGCTCCAGCATAATTGGGAGGTAACTTTTCCAACGATTTTATATTTATTACATCTAAATCTAAATAAATTCCTCCATACTTCCATAGAGTTAAATATCGTAAAATATCACTGGCATGAGCACGGGGATAATAAGAATATTCCAATTTCTCACTTTGGTACAGTTCTTCTAAAGGCGTGCCCCTGGTGTATCTTTCAAAATTCAAGTTATATATTTTTATATTTTTGTAACTAAGAAGTGCCTTGAGAAATTTATCCGATGTGGTGCCTTCATATTTGATAATGCCAGGGGATGTGTACAATAAATATACATCAAAATTGGGATTCATTTTGGCTGCGGATTCAACAGCACAAGCTTGTCTTGCTGATATGGCGATTTTTCTTTGATAACATGAAGTTTCGTAAAAAAATATCGATTTACCTTTCTCCGGTTGTGCTTTGGATATATCAGGTAAAGAATCTCCTTCAACTTTGTAACAAGAAATTGAATCTTCTGGATTTAGTACGTAGTACCATTTTTTTGTGATAGAAAATTGTAGAGCAATTATTTTAAAATATAGATAAAACAGTGTGACCATAATTGCTATAGCTGTTATGATGATCAATCGTGATTTTCTCAGGTACATTTTAGAATATAGAGTTTTATATCACTTTCGAAATTATTCTGTTAATGGATTTTCAACATTGTTTTGCTATGAGAATTAAATGATAAATACAGTGTGTCCAGAATTCGAGGCTCACCATGGGTAACTTTTATACCGTAATAGATACAAGGTCGGTCAAATGGGACAAAAGTTACCTACTTCATAGAGCAATACAGCGATGCTTTTGTTTTTGAAAAAAAAAAATCAAGTCTAGTTTGATATTGATGAAAAACAAAATGCTTTTGTTTTTGAAAAAAAAATCAAGGCTACTTTGATATTGATGAAAAACCAAAAATGTGTCATTTTTTACATGAATTTATCTCAGTTGCTATAAGATATAGCAAAAAAAGTTTTTTACAAAAGTGGTAGATATTTTTGATCGCTAAATATTAACGGCAATTTTTTTTTTTATATTGCATACTTTACGAGATACAGTATAAACTTGCATTTTTTTAAATGCAAAGCATAGTTGATTGTAATGTCATTCGAAAGCTTATTTTTGTCTCTTTTCAATGATGTGCCATCAACAACAATACATTTATTTTTAAATTTGATAGCTCTAAATTTAAAAACGATTTTGATGAAAGAAAGTTAAGCAAGCCATGAATTAATAAAGTCGGGTTTCATCTATTAGCTGATAAGTAACAAAAGAACGCCTAAACAAAGCAACAAATTCAATATTGGTAATACTATTTCGTAATTTTTGATAGCAAAACCAAAGATAATAAATCAGTTACGTAGGCTGTGAAACAAATGTTTGTTAAATCCAATTCGGGTATTTTTTTAACTGCCATTGTAAATACTACGATAATATGGCTTTCTCCGGTTCTGGAGAAAACGTATGTTTTCTGTGTATATTAAAAGCTCAAGGAATTCAAAACGAGCATGTGCTGATTACATGAATTTGTAACCAGAGAGGCGACAACCTCACAGAACTGTATTTTCTAAACTGGAAAAAAATCTTAGAGAGTTTGGTTTATATAAAAATCACGTAAAAATTATAAACAAAACAAAGAGATCCAGAAAATAGAAGTACTACAACTGTTAAAACTGTTGTTTGGCCATCATGTTGATAGTTTATAATTAACTTTTTTACATTTTTAAAACAGTATTTCCAATTGGAAAAGGGGTTATTTATACATAAACAACTCTCTTATGTAAAATTGCACATAGTATAAGAAAAAACAGAGACTCATTTAAGAAATTACTGTAGAAAATCAAGAGATAACACTCAAGACTTATTTTTTTGGTGAAAATAATCAAGCTTTATAATTTATTTTTGTAAATGTTTATTTAGACATTCAAAATTGCGTACTAGATTTATGACATAAAAATGATTGTATTGATTGTATGATAAAGTATAATTTAAGTGTTGTGTTGTAAATCAAAAAATCCATTTATACTTGATTTTTTGCTTTGTTTAGGCGTTCTTTTGTTTCTTATCAGCTAATAGGTGAAATCCGACGTTATTAATTCATGGCTTGCTTAACTATTTTTAAAATCAAAATCGTTTTTTAATGTTAGAGCCATCAAATTTAAAAATAAATCATATGGCACATCATTGAAAAGAGAAAAAAATAAGCTTTCGAATGACACTAATATCAACTATGGTTTGCATTTTTTAAAAATGCAAGTTTATGCTGTATCTCGTAAAGAATGCAATATTAAAAAAACTTATTGCCGCCATCGTATAGCGACCAAAAATATCTACCACTTTTGTTAAAAACTTTTTTTGCTATATCTCATAGCAACTGAGATAAATACATCTAAAAAATTACACATTTTTTGTTTTTCATCAATATCAAACTAGACTTGATTTTTTTTTCAAAAACAAAAGCATCGCTGTATTGCTCTATGAAGTAGGTAACTTTTGTCATATTTGACTAACCTTGTATCTATTACGGTTTAAAAGTTATCCCTGGTGAGCCTCGAATTCTAGACACACTGTATACAATACAGTATGTCCAAAAGGTAAGGAATATGTTATATATCTCAGTAAATATCCACTTTAGGGAAAAATGTTTTGGATAAAAGTTGTTTGGTACTTTGTTTTTCACCATAAGACAAAGTTTTTGTTTCGAATAACAAAAGCGCAATGAAAAACAATTGAATTTTTTTAAATGACACGATACCCCTATATTATACTCATTTGATAGAAAATTGTTTTCTCTTTTCAGTGATGCAAAACTTTAGTACCCTTACTTAAGCAACTTTTTAAGAAAAACGCAAAAAATACTTTCAAATTATTTTAATTGTTTTTAGTATTTATTTCTAACAAAAACATCAAAAGAACTACAATTTTTTGATGAAATCTACAAGTGTTCAAACTGTGAACCACTTACAGCTTGGCAATGATAAACTCGGTTTTTAAACCCGTTAATAACATTCCCAACCATTTCAGGTGTAATAGACCTCATCTCTTCTCTAATACGATCTTTTAAATTTTCGATATTCTCCGGCCTCTTAGCATAAACCTTATTTTTAAGTTGACCTCATCATTGAAAAGAGAAAAAAATTCTTTATCAAATGAGTATAATATAGGGGTATTTAAATAATTCAATTGGTTTTCATTGCGGTTTTGTTATTCGAAAAAAATATATTTAAATTTTGTCTTATGGTGATAAACTAAGTACCAAACAACTTTTATTTAAAACATTTTTCCATAAAGTGGATATTTACTGAGACATATAGCATATTCCATACCTTTTGAACACACTGTATTTATAACTTGGATTAAGACACAATTCATACATCAAACTTTGCCAAAATTGTGCCTTAAAAGGTATTTATTTAGAAACACCTGAAAACTACACAATATCCACAAAACACATAGCTACAAAAGTGATTTCATTACTAATATTAGTAACTCGTTAAAAAAAATTTAAAGTAGTGCAAATTGTTAATTACAGTTCTAAGCAAGCGCCTATACGTATAGCATTAAACAGTTAATTAGAATATTTTTATTACTGGAACGATTTTATTGACATTGGCACAATGGGGTAATTAACGTTTTAGGACTTACATTTTATGTTAAATGACGCAATATTTTCATGTTTTGATATCAATCTTTTTATTAACAAATGTACTGGAAACGATTGTTGGATAAAAATTTAGTTTTACACTTGAAATTTGTACCGTTTTGTCCCATGGGACAAGATGGCTTTTTCTCTAATAGAAAATATTTTTTTACAATTAACACAAACGTGTACAGCAGTGTTTTTCATCCTGTGTGCAACCTCCAGTTTTTGCAAGAACGTTATGTTTAAGATTCGAGATAAAACATGGGAATCTCGCTTGTTATAATTGCTAGAGTGTAGGTTTAATTTTGGCAAAGTTGCTAAATATGAAGAAATCTTGAAAATCGTCTGTAACACGTTTGCAGTATGAAATATTTAAAATGTATAAAACATTGCCTAAAAAAACCTGCATCTCTTATAATAAGCCAGATCCCCATGCTGGAAAAGAAATCTGGGACACCCTGCATGGTACATGTTCAATTCACTTGTTGGTCAAATTGACATGTTGTACTGACTTAGTTTCATTTAACTTTATACGCCATGTTTTTGTCCGTTGTTGATCTGATTGGCAGCTGCTTGTAACTTCTCGGATGATTCTATATTGTTTCTTCCTACTGCTAAAATAGCCGTGTCGTCGTCAAAGGTCGCTATAGTATTATTTTTTAACTTTGGAATATCACAAGTATACAATAGGTATAGGACTAGACCTAGTCCGCTTCCCTGTGGAACTCCTGCTTTAATTTCCTTAAGTTCAGAAAAGATATACAGGGCGTAGACTTGGATCACGCAACATAGCAATTTCAATGGTAAAATTTTAGAAGTGTTATATTATCTCCCCTAATTATTTTAGAAAAAAAGTGCAAATAGGTTTTTTTGTAGAGGAAAATATTTTTTATCCATAAATGTATCAATACAAATTTTTAGTTTTCCAATAAGGTAAGGTGGGGTAACTGGCTCATAGTTTTACAACGCGACTAGAGCGCTACCAACTTTATAGCCATGAGAAAATATTGTCCATTTTAATTAGCATGTAAAAAAATTGTAAATAGGTCCATTAATATTTACTTTATTAAACAAAAGACCTAGCAAAGTAAATGCGCAGTTCGAAAATCAGAAAAAAAAAAATTATTTTTTCTCGTTATGTGGGTCCAGTTACCCCAACAATATGGGGCAACTGGACCGGTCATATTTATTTCTCCTTAGAGTTACTTTCGTTTAATTTGGGGTATCTGGATCTATAGCTCAACAGTCAAATAAACTGAAAAAAAATGGTCATGCACTTTATTAAGCTTCAATATTTTTTAAGAGGCATTGTAAGAGATGTCTAGCTGTTAGGCGTGCTTGAAGAAAAACAAACAAAATGCAGACTAATGCTTTTATTATTTTATATAAGTGTAACTTACATATTTATGTGAAATAATAGTTTATTCGAGATTTCTAAAGAATATTTGCAACAGAAAAACGAAATATAAATACCAGTTATAAAATAAAATAAACAACTAACAATTTTCTTCATCTTAATACTTAAATGTTAGTAACATCTGTTATATCTGTGCTGAAACTTACCATGTTATTATAACGAGCAGAGCTACTAGTTATTGGTTTTGATAATTTTCGAACAATATCAGTCTCTTTAATAAATGACTTTTCCGAAGTTTCTGTAAATTTTGTGGTTTCGCAGTGTCTTTTGAAAAAAACGATTTCATAGCCTCCAATCAACCTCTCCAAAATCTTTACAACATATAATCTAAACGACTTCGCAGTTTTTCCAAAAACTTTAACCACACAGTAGTCACCTTCCCGAAGTGATTGCATCTCATCTTCGTCTTCGGTAGCACTTAAGTTCAAGTCTTGATCGCTTTCTTGAAGGGAATAAGTGTAACTTTCTTCACTCGAGACATCGTAGTGCTTTTCACAATTGTTCTTATTATGCTTATCGCGCCCCATATTTCTTGATTTTGCAGATAATTTTAGTTTTTTTCTTTGTAATATTTCTTGTTTCTGTTTTTCATCTTCTTCTTTTTTCTTCAAATATTCTGAGGTTGTAATAATTTCACAATTGGTAACAATCCTTTTGCGTTTTATCTCTTTTTGATGTTTTGGTTCTTTTTGGAGAAGGTTTAGGAGCACATCCTCGAAACTTTTATGGCTTGTTAATTCTGTCTCGGGATGATACTCCTTAGCAGATGGTAAATCTTCTTGCATAGATACTGAGGTTGATGCTGTGACTACATTCTGCTTCACTACTAGTGCTGTTGACATAGTGGCTACATTTTGCTGCTCGTTTATTGCGCTTGATGTAGTAGCTACATTCTCTTGGTCTTTTATTGCAGCTGATTCAGTTAGATCCTCCCTGAGTGATAACGGTGGATCGTTTTGGGAAAGGTTCTTTTTATATCGTTGCAAATCTCCCGATTTAAAAACCGATACCGAAATTGCATCTTTGTTTGGTACTTCCATTTCTGGATCAAAGATTCCAGTGGCTTTAAATCCATTGATAATGCTTTGTGCCGAAATTTCTTGAGAAACGTTCGTTAAAATGTTCATAAATTCAGGTTTAGGAATTTTCCTTCGTGGATTTTCCCGTTGCCACTTACAAAGTTCTTTGTCCCACTTTGATTTCAAACTTCTAAATACAGCTACGTCTAATGGCTGCAGGATGTGTGTGGTATGAGGCGGTAATTTCATAATGGTAACTTCGTTTTCCTGTGCTAATCGGATTAAATTTGTTGATATATGAGTTACGTGCCCATCGTAAATCAATAATATCGGCCTTTCCTCTCCAATGTTCTTCAAGAACAAATCTTTGAACCAATTGTAAAATAGGGTTGTTTCCATCCAACCTCTTTCTGTTGCAGAAACAGCTGTCTGTGTTGCTGTATCTTTGTCTATCCAGTTTTCCATAACATATTTTCCTTTAAAAACGCAAAGTAAAGGAAGCATTCTTCCATCTGCGGAACAACATAGCAAAGCAGTAGTATTTTCTCTTCCAGACGAACTCGTTTTTCGTTGACTTTGTGTCCCAATAGCTCCAACAATCTTAGTTTTGGATGGGTCATGGCAAAATGACGTCTCATCGCAATTGAATATTCGACCCGGTTTTCCTTCTAATTTCAATTCTCTTACAATTTCAGTCAATTTATCAAAAAAATCATAGATCACCCAAGGGTTGACCTGGTCGCATCGAACATGCTCGATAGATTGAGGTTTTTTAATAGATAGTCGATGCCTTTTCCGAAAAGAAATGAACCAATCAGTGCCAGGTCGTTGGTCTTTAAATCGAGTTTGTAATTTATTTTGCTTAATATATGCTTGTACTAGATCCAACAGCTCTTCTCGCGAAAGACCAAACCCGTTTTTTTCCATCACTCTAATACAATTGGCGATCTCCTCCTCCTCGGCAGTAGATAGGTATGATACTACACCTCCACCTCCTCTGCCCTCTTGTGATGTACAACCTTTACCTCGAGTGCCCAGTATATAATTTTTCAATGTACTCCTAGGAATGTTATAAAATAAAGCTGCACCACGAGTAGTTTTGTTTCCATTTTTCACATCTTCTATAGCTCGTTGAAGGTCCTCATTAGTATAGGCAAAGCCAGCCCCCTTTTGTGTTTTGCGTATATATGTTCTCACCATGTTCTAAGAATAATTTATAGTCTTGATTTTTTTATAACATTTAATAAACAGAGTTTTCTAGTCTTCCTCTTGGTTTCAAACAAATTAAAATGTAATCTTGGGGTAACTGAATATTTTGGGGTAACTGGGTCCCAATTGTCCCAGTTACCCCAAAGATATGGCTCGGTTACCCCATCTTGAAAAAAAACATGGGGCAACTGAACCACCCCAGCTAGAAGTGAAACCAACGAAAAACACATACCAGCAACTATATATCAGAATTTAATTATGTTTATGCTGGATATAATACCAGGGAAAGTGGAAATATCCTTACTTGTTTTTGAAGCACAATTTCCGAAATGGCTGTATAATTCACGTTGTGTCACTGCGGAATGGCTTAATTTTTCAAACGCACCTCGCAAAGGTATCTTACCCTACGAATGAAGTTAGAGTCGTTGTTTGGTGTGGTAAATACTAAGGAGCAGTAATGCCAACAGTTGAAAGTTAAAATATCTAAACTATATAGTAGAAGTTAACCCATGGCCCAGTTACCCCCTGGGTTCAGTTACCCCACCTTACCTTAACTGAAAATTCATCAAATTAAAAAACGCGTTTTGACAAAAATCTGTAGTGCCTTGGAATTATGCTATGACAACTGCCCAGCCTAATGTCCCTTATACTGTCACATTGACGCGAAATTCATTCTTAATTATCCTTTATATTTTATCAAACATTTATTTTACACAATTAGCTATGTTTTCATTCCAAGATATAATAAAAATGATAATTAAGAATAAACTTCGCGTCAAACTGACAGTGTAAGTGACATTAGGCTGGGCAGTTGTCATAGCATAATTCCAAGGCACTAAAGATTTACGTCAAAACGCGTTTTTTAACTTTCTTAATTTTCATTTATTGGAAAACTTAAAATTATATTGATTACATTTATGGATACAGAATTTTTTTCTCTACAAAAAATCTATATGCATTTTTTTCCCTAAAATAATTAGAGGAGATAATATACGACTTTTAAAATTTTACCATTGAAATTGCTATGTTGCGTGATCCAAGTCTACATCCTGTACCTATAGATGAAAATAAATTTTCTTTGACAGTGTAAAATTTTTAAGTGATGCTAACAGTTTAATAAGCGAAACTTTAAACTTACTAGAGAAAAAAAAATGAGATAGTTTCCATCCCCTTGCAATTAAAAAACTTTTGGTTATTTTCACATTTATAAATAAAATGTTATGGTAAAAAACACAAACTTAAATTCAGATTTCTTTAACGGTTATAAAAGCCAATGTCAAACACAAAATTGAATCAACTTAGATGAATGCCTATTAAACCTTTAAATGCACAATGAAAAGTAGGTATGAAGTAATTTCACGGAATTAAATTTTAGAGGTTTAAAAAAACACAAAAGCTACTCGAATATTTATTCTTAAACTTACTATAATATTAACAATTGAGGTATAATAATCTGAAGATACTCATAACTATAATGTGCTTATCAGAAAGACTAATAAGTGAATTAAATCAGTTCTAAAAATAGCTTTAGATAAATATCAATCAGAAAATGCTAGTATTATGGATGTACATATTTTCAAACTGTTTTAAAAAATATAAAAATTTTAAAATGAAAAAGGTTAATTATACCTTGCACAATATTACCAGCAAATAATGTAAACTTAACTTTACAACAATTGCTAAATATACAAACGTTAATATTGGTTAATATAAAAAAATGGCACGTTTATCCACCAAATATAGATCGCAATTCCTAAAACCTGTAAGTTTTGCTAGAACTCGCTTTCGCAACCAACTACCATACATTTAGCATAGCCGCCCGCGTTATTCCTTACCCAGAAAACTATATGGGACGAATTTAATACAAAGTTAACACAAGCGATCAAAACACAACCATAGAAAAATTAACGAAACCCAGAAGTCAACAACTTTTGGTATGAGAAAACATTCTATTAGGTTCGCGAAAGGTTTCTTAAAAATAATTTAAACACAGGTTTTTAAAAACGCAGAAAAAAGTACACCTAACTGTGTCCATGACTCAAAAAAGTGTCACAGCGCGGATTTAACGAAACGAATATTTTTTCATCGGCCCTTGCAACTTTTCCACAGGGAAACATGGCTTTAATAAAGATTTCCCTACCTTGATTAACCAATAAAAAATTCAATGCAAAATGATGCTGTCGCAAAACTGTGGGAAAATAAAAAAATCACAATTTTCAACTGTCGAACAGAAGTGGGTTAAATTGCTGGCAATAAAATTACCACAAAGTTTGATCCAAAAATACAGTGCTTGATATGCAAACGAAGATCGAATTTGCGTGAAACAAAATGGTCTCACAAGCTTCCGTCATCGACAGAAAAAGTTTCAGCTTTATTCGTTGCTCCGATGGATTTTTAAAAGGGTGTTTATAAACCTTAGTTCGCGAAAATGGATTGTGAGTAACGCATTCGCCCGATTTAGCATCCCATGATTCTTGCTTCTTCCCAAAAATAGTGATGAAGATGAAAGAAAAACGTTTTGAGTCGATAAAATCGAAAAGAGACCAAGCCTTTGCCCCTAAAAGCACTTACGAAAAATATTTTTGTGGAATATTTTAAGAAGTGGCAGAAAAATTGGAATAGGTGTGTGGCGAGGAAGAGGTTTAATCGATATTTCAATTTTCTTCAACAAAATTTTGTCAATTCACCGTATTTTTGTTATCACGCCACGTACATTTTAAATTATTGCATGCATTTTTGTTTGATAAAGGTCTGCTTTATCAACAGTATTTAGATAAGCTGTTTTGAACCGTAACGTACTTGTATTAATTGCGCCCAATAAATTTTCCGCACATTTTAATCTCTAGCAAATTTATCTATAGATATTGGTGGTGCCATTGAACGTCTTTGTTGTCAAACAGAATTTTAAAAAACTTATATTATTCCTCTGCTTCGCTCTTAAGTGTAAAATGGAAACGATTCATCAGTGTTAGTGCCATCTGAAAGCGATTGGGACCACACTCGCAACTATTTATTACGTTCATTATTTTCTCCCCAATATGAGGAATGTAAGGAATAATGGGACGTACCATCTCGAAAAATTTAAAAAATGTGGTGTACTTGGTCACGAAAGCGGGAAGATAATGCCAAATGGCAGCGACACATTTTAGCTCGCCGCTCGAAACGTTGTATTCGACTTTGAATACATTTTCTGAGCAACGTGTTTCAATGCAAAACTGGTTAGGATTTGCGACAATATTTATTCCAATATTTCTAAATTTTATGGCATAATCTATTGCATATTTGCGGCAGATGTAAGCTACTGGTGGTAGAATCAAACGGCCATATCCAATGTTGTTATTGGAAGTGTAAAACACTGAACGCGGCTTCCGTACGCATCGTACGGCAGCTGTTTTCCATGCCTTCCCGTTTAGGCATATTGAAAGGATTTAGGTGAGCTCGTAGCTCCATATTTGGTCGATTACCTGAAACAAAACACTTTCGTTAATTAAATTACTTTGATGGTTTTACACTGGAACGCAAACAACAACTAATGCATCCAACGTTATTGTTAAATAAAGTAATTACTGAAATTAAAGAAAGTATTAACCGAAAGCCCCTGGGTTTGATTTAATTACTGGTGAAGTGCTAAAACATCTCCCAAGGAAACCCATAGTAAAACTGACCACCCTAATAAATGTTGCCTTTAGGCTTAAGTATGTACCTAGACTGTGGAAAGTTGCAGAGGTGATTATGATCCCTACATTAGGAAAACCACCCCATGAAGTCTCATCTTACCGGCCAATCTCATTATTGCTTGTTATATCTATATCGAAACTGTTCGAAAAGCTGTTGCTCAAAATAAAGAAACCGATAATAGAAGAAAAAGAACCAATTCCCTTCCATCAATTTGGATTTAGAAATAAACATTCAAATATTGATCAAGTACATAGAATTACGAATGTCATAAAAAAGCCCAACAAGAAAAAAAGTTTGTTCTACTATCTTTCTAGACGTAGCGCTACGCTTTCGACAAAGTGTGGCATGATGGTTTAAATTACAAACTACATTGGACTAATCGTTCCCCTTTCTGGGACCTATTCAGCGATGTTTTAATGTTTTAGTTAAGATCCATGGCCCTCTAGATAATAAACCAAAATCAAAATGGGCATTTTTTTAAATCGGTAGTACCTAATAACTCGGTTATACTATGTTGTAGGCTTCCGCGGCCGAAGGCCAATGTGTATAGTTTTCTCCGGGTTGTAACCGCGTCGAAGGTTTCTTTATAACCGACGTTTCGTCCTCCTTTATCGGGGACATCTTCAGGGTTGCCGTTTAACCAACAACCCTGAAGATGTTCTCGGTAAAGGGAAACGAAACGCTGGTTTTGAAGAAACCTTCGACGCGTTTACAACTCAGAAACAAATTATATACAACTCGGTTTTATTTGATGGTAAAAAATATTTTTTTACGCTTTGTTAGATGAAAACCTGCATTTGTTTCAATATTGTTTAAATTCATGGTACTTTAAATTAATGGAAAAATTAACTAGAATATAAAATCGCTAAAATGTTCACATTTTTTGATAAAATCTTGTACATGTTCAACATGTTATTTGCAATAAGTTGTCGAAGAAAATTAAAAACTGGGAGTGAAGAATAAGTAACATCTCCTTAGAGACCTTGGAGTGGAGTTTGTGGGCAACGAAATACAGAAATTTTCGAAAAGTCGTGAAGGAAGACTACTGCAGCATGTGAATATTAAAACTATCCAGTTTCTCGATAACACGAATATAGTAAGAAGATTAACAAGGAAAAAACCCTCTGAGTTGTGTAATGTGACACTATTAGTGTGTAAAAGTGTTTAAAAAAAGCAGTCGGTGTTTGTTCTAGTGCACAAGAATAGAGTACCTAATGTATGAACAGCTAGGAGACGTCGGTGGGTAATTCTTAGACTCAACTTTTTTAGTGTAATGTACTAGAAATTGAACTAAGTTATTTATAAGTCTAAAGGCCGCTTACAATTTCTTGTACAAGAAGTTGGTCAATTTCTTGTACAATCTAAATTGTATAGTATTTTAATTAGTCCCTACAATCGCTGTTTGAAATTCATTTCTTGTACAAGAATTGGTGCAGGAGTATGCGCAGTTTGTTTTAAGTCTAATATGTCAATATTGACACGCCTTTCAGACAATTTGTATGTTATATTAACAGGTAAATAACAATATATAAACACGGATGGTTACCATACTCCTCAATCAGCATTGTCACTTGCTTGTTTGTCCAACCCATGATTATCTAAAAAACAATTCAATTGAATAATAAATTCTAATTTCAACAATTTCTCAACTCTACTTGTACAAGAAATTGTATAATGTAAGACGGCCTTAAGACTAGTTGTAACAGAAATTAAATTTAAAAAAAAGAAAAATTTAAATAAAACAACTAATGTATGTAGATGTGTATACGGGTGTCCCAATTATACACCACCAAAAAGTAGGTGCATATTCCTGAGTGAAAATGATGACCATTTGTCAAATATTTTGTTATCCGAAAATGCTTTCTTTCAAAGTTAGAGACCTGTAAAGTTGCAAGAAAAAAAAATCAAAAAATCAAATACGTCCTAGCCGTTTAAGCTAGAGCTAACAAACTTGGCCGAAATGTTTAGGTGTTTCTCATCGACTTTGTGGGATAATTAGAAAGAAAACACGTAATTGGAAGTATGATTTATAGTCAGGTCATCCGCTTACTATCTTCAGAATTTTTTTCTCTGGAATAAAATTGAAAAGGTCATCGTCCGTAAGAAAGTACGACTTAGAGGAAAAAATTCGTCCCTCATTGTTTTTTGCTGTAAACGTAGCCGTTTTCGAGAAAATTAGCGCTAAAGATGTATCGACAAACTCTGTTCATACACCTCAAATATTTTATTTTACTAAACTTAGTTGGCTAATGTCATGCTTGACTTAAGGCTTGTTCATAATTAATCTTCGTAACATGACATAACTTTTCTTTAAAATGTCATACATGTCATTCGTTTTTTATTTCCAGATAATTATTAATACAATAAAAATCAAATTTAACTTAAACGATGATGACAATAAAATAAATAACCAAATGAACTTCATAGCCTTGCACTATGCACGTATAACTTAGTGTGTAATAAAAACTAAATAAACGTATTTACAATAAATGTTGGAATTGTTGACCGTTACTTTCAATTAACATTAATACGATGCGTGAAAGAACGCATTACACGTAATAAAACTTCGGCGTCACCACGAACAATATCTGCAGCTTGTAGAATTCGTGTCCACAGTTCTTCACGCGTTTCTACGGGAGTCGCGTATACTTCCTTTTTCATAAAACTCCACAAATAAAAATCCATAGGAGTAATGTGAGATCTTGCTGGCCAATTAACTGGTGCATCTCTACCGCGACCAATCCAACGATCTGGAAACTGTCGATGTAAAAAGTTACGTACACTTATGGTAAAATGTGGCGGTGCACCATCGTGCATGATCCACATATCTCTTCTAACATTTAATGGAATGTCTTCTAATAACTCCGGGAGAGTATTTTATAAAAAATTTAAATACTGTTCCCCATTCAACCTTGGAGGTAATTGAACAGGCCCAATAAAACATGAACCCACTATTCCAGCCCAGATGTTAATCGAAAATTGGCGCTGGAAATGGTCTTCAATGATGGCATGCAGGTTTTCATCACTCCAGTTGTGCAGATTGTGTAAATTAAGAACACCTTTTTGCGTAAAACAGGACTCGTCGGTGAATTAAATCCTAGATATAAAATTATTATCGGCATTATGGGCATTTCTGAATAGGGTTGCCAGATTTCTTGATCGTCAAACCGGGACAATAAAAAAAATATAGATAGAATACGTTTATTAAGAACAAAAACAAAAAACAATCTCCAACTAAACTTAAAAATCCCAATACTGACTATATTTATATACATGTATAAGGAATACATTCTTTAGGAACAAAAACAATAATCACAGAAATGTTCTGCCTTGTTTAATAAAAGGATATTTCTCGCTATACTTGTCGGAAAATTTGCACTTTCTCTTCGGCATTTTGGACAGACTGGCAGTCTGTCAATAATTTTTTTCTTACTAATAAGATTTTATTTTCTATGATAGTGCAGCTTATCTTGAAGAAAAAAATAAGTAAATTTTTTGTTAATTTAAAAATAAAGCCAAATTTTTTTTTTTTACAATTTACAAGTTTTGTTGTACTATTTTTGTTAATTACAAATAAACAATTTTTTTAATTCAAGGTGAATAAAAATATACATAAGTACAATTAAAAATAAGTAAAGTAACTACATAGGTAGAGATACTTCCTCTTGAAACATAATTTTGCTGCCCTGTGGAGAAATGAAATATTTAGCGAAAAGATCTCGATTTTCTCTTATTATTTTTGCATAATTATTGGTGCCCACACGTCTACAGATTTAAGTTTAATTGTCATCCCGCCACCTTCCCAAGTGTTCCTGTCCCTTTTCATTGATATAATCAACAAATCCTTTTGGGCAATTTTTTTTTCCGACATATCTAAATCTTGTTCAGTATTGTGTAACAAATTGTGTAAAACTACTGCAGCCTGTACTATTAACTGACACGTGTCCACATTTGCCACAATGGTCTGCCTCAATATTTGCCACCTCTGTACCAAAATTCCAAATGTATTTTCAATTGTCCTTCTTGCCCTGGACAAGCGATAGTTAAAGATATTTTTCTCTTGACCTAAATTACTTCCAGGATAAGGTCTCATTATATTTTCATGCAGGGGAAAGGCTGCATCAGCAACCAAGAAATAAGGCATGTTTACATTAGAATGTGGTAAATTGGTAGGACCTGGAACATTTAACTCTCCATCAAGTAAGGCTTTTCCAAATCCACTGGCACTAAATACTGCGGAATCGTGATTGGAGCCTTCACAGCCTATATCAATTAATGTAAATTTATAATAAGCATCGCATGTTGCCATTAGTACTAAACTAAACGATTTTTTGTAGTTAAAATAAGCACTGCCTGATTTGGCAGGGGCTTGAATAGATACATGTTTTCCATCTAAAGCTCCAATACAAGCTGGCATGTTCCAGCACCTATAAAACTGTTAAGAAATTCTCTGCCAGCTTTCTTCTGTTGGTTTTGGTAACTGTGATGGCATTAGTGCATCCCACAATGCTGTACAAGTTTCTTTGATTATTATGTGCACCGTTGCCTTTTCAACACGTAAATTCCAAGCAATTTCTTGCATGGAGGATCCTTCAGCCAAATAACTTGGGAAAAAATTAAGGAAGTTTTAATGGGCCTAACACAATAATATACAAGTATACTTACTGTATTCTAATCATTAATCTGTGCTCTGGTGATAACGGATTTTTGGTTGGGTTTTTGGGAATTAAAGGACCCACTATTGTCACAAGGTGTGCAAATGTATCTGGGGTCATATGGGTGCATTTAAAAAATTGTCCTTTGTCATATTCAATTGTTTTCATATCTTTAACTAGTGTAGCAAAGACACCTTCTTTATCCCTGTTGCGATTCATTGGACGAACTGCAAATCTTCTTTTTCTGTTTGATTGTTTTATCGCAATGGCTAATGTTGTTAAACTTAATATTAAAGTTGATGCAGTCACTACAACTGCATTTGTTTTGCTGATCTTCATCATGTATTATAATTATTAAGGTTATTACAATTACTATCAACACTGCATAAACGCTGCTTTTGTTATTCTTATTACTATTCTTATTCTTATTACTATTCTTATTCTTATTATTAAATTTGTGTTGCATAAACCCACCTTAAGTTTAGTAAAACAAATATTTGAGGTGTATAAACAGAGTTTATCAATGCATCTTTAGCGCTAATTTTCTCGAAAACGGCTACGTTTACAGCAAAAAACAATGAGGGACGAATTTTTTCCTCTTAAGTCGTACTTTCTTATGGACGAATGACATTTTCAATTTTATTCCAGAGAAAAAAATTCTGAAGATGGTAAGCGGATGACCTGACTATAAATCATACTTCCATTACGTGTTTTCTTTCTAATTATCCCACAAAGAGAATGGGAAACATCTACACATTTCGGCTACGTTTGATAGCTCTAGCTTAAACGGCTAGGACGTATTCGATTTTTTGTTTTTTTTTTCTTGCAACTTTGGAGGTCTAACTTTGAAAGAAAGCATTTTCGGATAACAAAATATTTGACAAATGGTCATCATTTTCACTCAGGAATATGCACCTACTTTTTGGTGGTGTATAATTGGGACACCCTGCCTACTGTCTATTTTTAAGATTTCTCCAATTTCTGTCCACACTTCATCTTTTTTTCGTACATTTTTATACTTAAGTTCGGACAAATGGTAGAGGATTTTGTATTTTTGTATAATTTCAATTAATAGAACTGGTGACCTTAAGTTTTGAAGTAAACTCCACGGTCGACAGAGAAGGCTCGGCGTCCACACAAGTGGTATCTTTATGCAAGCCGTTATAATTTTTCAAAAAATCGTTGGAACTTTCTGACATCAAAGAAAAATTATCCAATTGGGATTGTAAATATTCTTTTAAGCCAATGTGTTATTTAATTTTTATTCTATTTCATATAGAAAAATCACGAACTAAAAAATTAAAAAGTTACGAATAAATACATTTATCCTGTAACACGAAAGAGAAAATAAGCTGACCTGATATTGTACTAAAACATCTTAAGATAAGCTATTATAAATGATTTTCAAACTTAAAAGGTACCTGAGCTGAATAAGGCCCACTTAATTAATATTCATTTTTAATAACTTTATTTGGAGGAACATTGAAATACAGTAAGTGAGATTAAATTCTTTATTTCCATTATTAACAAAAATAAAATATGCCTTCTACATAAAATATATTTAAAGAACAAAAAAAATTGTTTTTCTAAACTCTCATGTTGGGCCATATTATATGCGTATGTATATTTTAAGGCCCAAAGTAAAAATAAATCAGGAATAACAAAGAAACCGAACATTATCTTCTTAATCAGTTTTAAATGATTATTTATCACAAAAACAATATTCCTTAAGAGTTTACTCTACTCTAGAACATCACAATTATTTTTAACTTAGTAATCATCTTTTATTTTTTTTTGCCATTTGGCGTACTTTTAGCTTCTCAAAAATTAGCAGTATTGAAAATCGTTGTCCTCTGGTGTAAGCCCAACACAACTTTTTTTACTTCTTTCTTGTTGGTGGTTTTGGCCATAATATCAACTGTAACAAAAAGGCCCAATGACGGCCATTCATTCATATAACGGCTTTATTTGATGAATGCGTCGTTCCTAAAAAAATATATAAATTCCAAATGATCCCAATATAAATTTGTTATTTTCTACAGTTGGGAAGTTGAATAATATTATAATCTGTCATATAAAATCATAAAATAAAGAATAATTAACAAACTTGTTATAACGGATTTTTATAAAAACGACACGTGCACTCACAAAGTTTTGTTGCACTAAACAAAACGCGTTGTTGCCGGTTTTAATGCTCCTTGGCTTTTTTAACTTGTTCTCATAACACATCTTTTAAACACAAACTCCGGACATACAGTGCTTTTTTAAGCGGTAAATTCAAAAGTGGGCCTTATTTAGTGCTGGGCTTTATTCGCCTCAGGTACCTTATTCGTGGTATAAGTAATAAAAGTAAGACTTTGCTAATTTTTCCACTTCTTCGGCAAATTCTATGGATTTTAACATTTTGCATTATTTTGCTGAACAGACTTCAGCGTTCGATTCTTTTGTTAAAAATACTGATAGATTTCAATACAATTTCATTAACATTTGGGAATTGTAAATGGCGGTGGCAGTTACAATTATTTCACTTCCAACGAGCGCGTTATATTCACGAGTCCTTTGTTCTTATCTATAACCAAGTTTCCTGTTCGTTGTCGTTTTAGATAATGGTATCGTACGTATTTCTTTCATCTTGTCAATACGGCCGACAGCAAGTGAAGTACTGCCATTTATTCTTCAAACACAAACTGCGTTACAAAGCTGACCGCATACATGTGCAAAATAAAAAGTTGATTGTTTATAATTATTAAAATAATATTAATATACACTGTGTCCGACATTCGAGCTTCACAATTAGCAGTTTGAAGCGATTCTAGGAAAATGCTCGAAGCGAATTTTTCGAAAAGAAATTGCTCGAAGTAAAGGTTTCTTGAAAAGCCCAATTACTCGATTTAAAAATTGCTTGAAATACAATTTGCACGAAAAAAATCGAAGTTATAAAATAAGTTTGAGGTAAATAACGGAACAGTGGTCATGAGGTTAATAAAGAAAACTCTTTACATCTGCTAAATATTTCGAGTCTTTATTGACTCTTCATCGGTAGCTACAATACAGGAAAAAAGTTAACAATTTAAAGTAAAAGTTGTTGGTAGTACTCACCGACGAGCGAGGTTATTAAAGGCAATAAATATGATAAAGATTTGAAGATATCGACGAATAATTACATTGAAAATGGTACTTGATTGAAATTGTTTGAAAATCTATAACTTTGTGCACAAGTGATCTTACTTGGAAAATTGAAACTTTGACAGTTGGAATAAAAAAATTGAAATATGAACTACAAGAAAAATCACCATGTGGTTGGGTAGAAACATGTGTCACTCCATAAAATAAAATAATCAACATCCAGTATGTATAAAATTACAATGGATGTTCGAAGAACATATTAAAATTTTTGTACGGCACAATTAAAATAATTAACGACACATTTAAAATGGATTCATCTAGCGCAGCAACCAGCACAACTTAGTGTGCGAATCAGAATGCAGAAGTATGTCGAACGGTATAACGACAAAGTGACGTGCAATTGAAATGTGTCTAAACTACCTATAAAATAAGCTACCAATTTAACAAAAGTTATAAATTTTTTTTATTCTTGCTGTACAAAGCAATGTTAACACAAATCAAGAAAAAAATCATTAAACAATAATAAATAAACTAGAGATAAAGATAAAATACATGCGCTTATATGATTAGTTGTGTCCTATTCCGGGGTATACTTACTTACTAATCCTCACCCTTGTAGACAATCGTCTTAGGTTATTAATTAAAACCTTATAGAACACTAGAACAGTTGTATATTTTATGCACTTAGCTCTTACATAACCTTACATTATTACTAACGCCATCTATCCGCATATAGGACACCACAACCCTCATCTACCATTGGCGACTTTAGCGCTTAGGTATCCCTCTGGTGGTAGAGTGTCAACTAACCGATCAGCTGAGTGAGAGAAGTAAAACAAAGCAGTTATATACGAAGTCAATATCGGTTTTTAAGCATTATTTTCAATAAATTGTTTCAATAACCGGTGATGAGTATTAAAAATACGAATTGTTGTGTTTATGGCTGTCACAACAGACGAGGAAAAACGCCACACATTAGTTTTCACAAGTTTCCTAATGATAAAGAAAAAGAGGTGAATATCATAAATAAACTTGGAATAGTGGAAACTATTTCGAGAAAATTGGCATGGAGAGAGCAATCCTTCAAGGAAAAATTACTACAAAATCAATGAGAGTGTGCTCCAAGCATTTTAAAGCTGCAGATTTTGCAATTTCTGAAGGTAATTAAATATATATTTTGAATTCAATTTTTTAAATTAAAATACAAGTGTGGCTGGTTTTACTTACTACATAATGTACTTACTCTCTGAACTAGACATTACAATTACAGTAACTTTGTATATTTTTGTAGGTGATACTAGAAAACGTATCTGTCTCAGATTAGTAGCTACCGCAGTACCATCTATAAATCTTCCGAAGAGGAAATTTTCAAAAACCGGAACTGCATTTTATAAAGAAAGGTATAATAGATACGAAAAGAGGCAAATGATGAGAGAAAAAGATGCTGTGTCAAATTATGCATATAATTGTGCCTATGAATTAAATTTGAATGAAAATTTAAATTTGAACGAGGATGTGAAGAAGACGGAATACGAGAATTTGACTACAGAAGAGAAAACAGTTATAGACGGTTTATTAAAATTAGGAGAATTTTCAGTAGACAGAATTCAAACCAATATTTTGGATGAACAAATAGATATACATTGCCTGAAGTTGACGAATTACATAAAATGGATAGAAGCACACAAGTTACTTCAGGAGATTTTATTACTACTTTCTGCTCAACAATTGAAGATGAATTGTCACTGGCATCGCTAACCGGCCTAAACAATTTTGATATATTGGATAAATTGGAAAATTTATTAAAAGAACTTTATCCAAAGAAACATATCAAATTATCAATACGTGATATAATTATAATGATATTTATGAAATTAAAATTATCCATTACATTCCGAGTGTTGTCATTTTTCTTTAAAATATCAGAAGCAATGTGTGGACAACTTTTTCGTGAATATATAGAAAAATTAGCGAATATTTTAAGAAATTATATACCATGGCCTTCAATTGATGAAGTACGAAAAAACATTCCGAAATGTTTCAACACATTTAGAAATGTGAGGCTAATTGTTGATTGCACTGAAATCCCAGTACAAAAATCGAAGTGTTTATGCTGCAGAATTAGAACCTACTCTCACTACAAAGGTAGAAATACCATAAAATTAATGACCGGAGTTAGTCCTGCTGGTTTAATAACGTGTGTGAGCAAATGTTACGGAGGGCGAAGCTCTGATAAAATAATATTTGAGCAAAGTGGTATTGCAAACAAAATGGAACAGTACATTGATGCGATAATGGTGGATAAAGGTTTTTTGATTGAAAAAATATGCGACGAAAAAAACCTTCAGTTAATAGGACCACCATTCCTCCGGAAAAAGCTTAAATTAAGTCACGCAGAATCAAAATTAAATGTTAAAATAGCTAAAGCTAGGGTACATGTGGAGCGAGTAAATCAAAGGATTAGAATTTTTAATATTCTTAATAATAGTTTTCCATGGACACTGATCAATTGCATTGACAGTATTGTCATAGTTTGCTGTGGTATTGTAAATTTACAAACACCAATTCTGGCAGACGATAAATTTTAAATTATAATTTTACTTTGTTGTCTTGTTTGTTTTAGGGAATGTAAATAAAACACTTTTTTAAAAATAAGTTTGTTTATTTTTCCAAATAAATACAAATGTGATGAATCATATATTTACAATAATTATTTGTAATTTTCTGTAATAATTGGAGGGCGGGCATACCTTTCATCAAATTTTACATTTATATTAATGAAGTTTTTCCCAAAAGAAGAATAGATTATCAGGTCACATTCATTTAGATTTAATAATGCCAAGCCCATCTGAATTTGTCCATAATGGGCATGGTTTTTCTTCAGAGTAGCACCTTCTTCAAAATTAACATTTAAATATTTCTTAGACAAAGATTCGATTAGATGAATAGCAGATTTTTACGAACCTATAAAGTGATTTATTAAGTTACTTAGCATATGTATGTACATAACTAATTCAATGTAAGATTACCTTCAAACGGACATTTTATTTCAATCAATTTAAATGGCTTGTTATTTTTAAAAACCACACCATCCGGAGAGTATCCAAGCCAAGGACATTTATCTGAAATAATAAATCCTGGATATATTATTTTGTAATCCTCTGTATATAATCTCTTGTATAATATTGCTGCTTCTTTTTCATGCAATTTTCCGTGTTCTACATATTTATTTGTAAATAATTTTGGCCAAAAATAGTCATTCGACTTCTTCTCCCAATTTATCCCATTATAGGTATAAATAGAATAACAACGTGAACCTATACATTAATATTTTTATTACAAATAATTCTCCATTATGCCATTAAAAAATAATATTCACTTACCAGTTAATCTATGTTGTCGCTCCTTTTTCCACATATCTGTGTTTTGTGATGCCCTTGCAACTTCTGAAATATCAGATTTGAATAATTTTTCTACTATTTCTTTACAACATTGTAACATATCTTCACTTTCATAAATTATTTCATTTACTATTTTACACTTTAAAACCAAATATGTTGCTCCTAAAAACATAAAACACAAACCAAAGCAAAACAGAAAGAAACAAAATCTAAAGCTAATTTTGTTCAAATTGCAGTTGTTGATGAGAAATCGTCAATAAACTAACTAAAATTATACAACCTGGCACAAAATAATAATACTCCTGCAATATGTTTACACTGGCCAGATTCTCCGGCTTTACAAGAACATTCAAACTTTTGTATTTTGATGTCAGGATCTGAAATATTAAAACTGCCTTTAATTTCATGGGGTTTTCCTTTTAAATTTGAAGTCTGCAAACAAAGAGACAAAACATAAATTTTATTATGGTCTGTAGCTGTAGTGCCACATAATATTATATGCTTTGCATTTAGTAAAGCCAGCTTTATATAGTCAGCACTTAAAATTTATGTTATTTATCAAACTTACCTCAATATTGCACAATATGAACAAATAAATTACTTTCAAAACGTATATTAATATAAAATGATCCTATATTGCGCAAATTAACAGTAATTTCCACAGAATACGTAATTTCTTTACTTCTCTCGTGCAGCTGATCGAGCATCCGCAGCGCCACCTACATTTTATTTTAGTTCCCAATAGGTGCAGAGGTGACTATCTTTTTCCAATAACTTTTATTTATTGCCTCGCATCTCGCTTTAGTCCAGTTCAGTTTTCAATGCATCCTCAATGCATCTGCCACTCCTGTATTCCATTTTCTCCTGTGTCTACGGTGTAGAGGCTTTTGTGACAGAGTGTACAAAGGCATTATTGGTGTGTGCAAAGCCGAGTCGCAGTAGTACTTAACGTCGTATCATAGCACCAGCATGTATGTTATTGTGGCTTGTGCAATTAATTACAATAAATTTATATAAGTAAAACTCTTATTATTAAAGCAAGAAGATATTCAACAAATGACGGTTAGTGTCATCATAAAATTGGTCCTTCGAGCCGGATTAAGGACCGCGTCTGGGGTCATTGGGCCGATAGGCCAGAAGACGTAAGGCTTAGGCCAATTGACATTTGGATCAGGACGAGCATCACGTTGTGCGGGAACATTCCGGACATTGGAACTCGCACCGGTAGGTACAGTTGCCGCCCTTTCATCGGCGGGCGGCGGCCGATGGTTCGTTCGAACCAAAACCGAAGTTGAAGAACTAGTCGACATATTAAATAAACGAATAAACGAATTCAAATAAACTGTATTCCAATCTTTTAATTCTGTTTTGCATGCCCCTTTTTTCTTAATTCTATTTTTCTTTCTTCTTACAACACTTTTAAATTATGAAATTTTTTGCCAAAGACAACTTGAACTTTCAATTGGTCAAAATTTTGAAAGCAAATGTCTACCCCCATGTTGGTGACGTATTGCAATGTTGCCTGCTTTCGTACCGGTGCGGTGTCGCTGCTGCGTGACTACGGTCTCACCAATGATGTCCAACGTTGTTTTCCCTTTGGCGGTTGAACACGGACGAGCCGCGTGGCTGATGATGCTACGGTATCCAAATCCAAGTCTAACGTTGGTTTTGTTGAATTGTTGCTAATATTGATGAATTGTTCGTCGCACTATTACAATAGGTTGCACAAATTATTAATGGTACATTGATATTTGATTTTGTGAATAAATTGAACACTGAGAATCGTGATGATTAAATTGTTGTTGTTTATCGTTGTACTAATTGTAATTGTTGTTAACCATGTCGCTCACAAGTACTGATAGGACGTAGTTCAATGATCAAAATGATCGTGGATCGAAGGACCAATTTTATGATGACACTAACTGTCATTTGTTGAATATCTTCTTGCTTTAATAATAAGAGCTTTACTTATATAAATTTATTGTAATTGCACAAGTCCCAATAACATACATGCTGGTGCTATGATACGACGTGAAGTACTAGTGCGACTCGGCTTTGCACACACCAATAATGCCTTTGTACACTGTCACAAAAGCCTCTACATACAGGTCTATCTTTCCTTCTCTTGCCGGGTATTTCCCAGCCTTTCTTCAACACTAATTGGTTGTTTATACATGTTGGTGTATACTTTCTGAAATTTGGGTTGTATTAAGTCCAAAATATAATTAAATGTTGTTTAAGACATCCATAGGTATTCATAAAATCTATCTGAATAATTTTCAGTTCTTCATACAAATGATAAAAGTCACCAAGTTTTGTGCGTTTTTTATTTATAGGATGCACACTGCATTCTCTAACGTTTCTATTGGAAAATAACGACCACTTGACGGCATCACTTGTCGATAATTCACTATCACTATCACAATTCGTGAACATTTTGGTATAAATTAACCGCAATGTTTCACTTCTAAATGTAAACTAATATAAACCGTTTGAATATTTGCTTGGCCAGATACGAATGGCGAGAAGCGAGCATCCCAGCTAGGGATTGTAAATTTACCGACCTTTTGAATTACCGGTAATTCGGTAAATTTGTCAATCAAAACCGGTTTACCGGTAAACCATATTATTATATATATTTATATTATATTGTTTTTTTTTTAGACTTTTGCGGTTACTAACATTTTTAATATAGTTTTTGGAGTTTATCCGCGTTTCCCCTATAGTGAGAGCTTGCCGAAACGTCGAGCCAATTTAAATATTACCCGGATAAACTCCGAAAACCATATTAAAAATAAATATATTTATATACATTTATTTATTATGGAACTGATTGGTGATTGTGAGATAGTTGAAGCCTAAACTATCCCAATCAGTTTCATACAATATATTAGTTAACAGCCATCAACGTAATAATTTTTTTATGTAATAATAATATAATACAATATAAAATAATAGAAGTGTACGAGTATAAAATAAAAATATTACAAAAAATATAATCCAGCATTACAAAAAAACACATGAACATAAAATATAAAATGATACAACATAAAATATGTTGTCAAACTATTAACAATATTTTTTATTTTTAACTTTTCTTAAAAAATAAGCACGTAGAAAACATAATTTATCTTTATCGTCTCCTAATTGCGACCTAATTTTTGTACAAAATAATCCAGCCGCGGAAAAAGTTCTTTCGAATTCTACTACACTTGTTGGTCGAGTAGTGAGTAAACAATCATATGCCATTTGTATGTTTTCCCCTTATTTTTTCTTTTTGAAAATACGTCAATTTTTTTTCGAATACTTGATTTAGGTTTTTATCATGATTAGAAGGATATTGTAAAATTACCGGGATTACCGGTAAAAAACTGGCAAATTACCGGTAAAATATGAAGAACATTTTTTGCGATTTACCGGTAAACCGATTTATCGGTATTACAATCCCTAATCCCAGCCAGCATCGCTGCTAGCATCCCGGCGAGCATCCTGGCAAGAGGCGCGGCGAGCATCGTGGCAAGAGGCGCGGCGAGCATCGTGGCAAGAGGCGCGGCGAGCATCGCGGCGAGATGAAATGCTTCACTATGTACATGCACTTAGGTCTTTTACTGCGCTCTCCCGACTCCTCAAATGTCGTTAATGAGGGGCGCCCCAAACGTCTGTAGCTCAAGTGTACCCTATAGCCAATCGGGACTTTTTAAAAAAATATATTTTCTTTCTTGTGGGCTGCCACCCATCTAAGTTTGATCTCAGATTTTACGCAAGAAAATTTATGTTTTAATTCTCTTTTCTGTTATTCTGAATAATATGCACTACTTAATAGATAATTTTTGGCTAACTTTAATTGTTTGCTGATATTTGTTTTTTTTTATGTTAAATATATCTATTCTAGTTATTTTTGGTTTCCTGATGATGCTGAAAGTAATAAGAACGTTTTATATTAAAAATAAACTATTACCCATAAAAATTATATTTATGACTAAAAGAATTTATCTGGCGTAATAATACAAGTATATAAATTCAAGCGAATCCGCCTTAACTTTTTTGTTTTTCCAAATTTTAAACTTTCTTTTTTTATAAAGTTTTCACTTTTTTACTCTTATGGAAAAATTGGTTTTACATTTAAAAGAATGACGTGCACTCACAATGACAATCAATAGGCGCACTATTTAAACATTTGAATTTTGATAGACTGGAGTGGAATATAGATTGCGCAGGGAAGTGAAAAATAATGGCCCACTGTTCTTTAAGCGTACAACTCTCTTAAATTGTAATTTATTTTTACCTCTGATAAATTTGACAAAATCGACTATTGGTCGGCTAGATGAAGTGAATACCCAACTGTGCGACGGTTGGATTTTTAATATTTTCCTGGCTGGAAAACAGGTTCTTTAACTCACAAGTTTTTTCGCTTAGATTCTGGCTCGTAAAAATGTATACACTTTTCATCAAGTCTCAAATTCTTCCAAAAATGATCTGTTGTAACGTTGCTTGAGTTTGGTAATACGCATCTATTTTTTTTTGTGGCTCTGTAAGCTGTCTTATTAAAAGCCTTTTTGAGCAAGTTATTCGGTTTATTAAGAACATTGGAAACAACAACTATGCCAACATAAGACTGCAATTGTCAGTAATATTTTTCTATTGTATATCGCCTATTTCTATGAGCAAATCAATGTGAGATTCTAGAGCTGGATTTTTGAAACCTCAACGACGTCTGTTTCTCACATCGATTAAGAGTTGTACTTTTAAAGTGATCTTCCCACTTGTAAAAAATGTCGTTAATTTTGTGGTTGTAACATCAGAAAACAAAATTATCACATTAATGTAAGCTTTTAAAATTGTTTAACTTTCCCCGTGTAACGAAATTTTAACACAAATTATAAAAACGGAGTTAGCCATGGATTCCATTCTAATTGGAACTTTATGCAGACAATATTTAAGTTATCGTTAGTTCCTAACAGTTAGGAACGTGTTTCTATATATTTTTTAGGATTTTTTTTTCAGTTAAAAAAGCGATTAGATCAAAACTGTTTAAGTTATCAAAGCAAGAAAGAAAATGTATTTACAAAAGTTAACGCTAATGAAAAAACTTTGTTGGATTACAATTAATTTTATAATAGGTATTGTTAACTAACTTTTACAATTAACAAATACAATTTATTATTTACATGAGCTGAAAGTTAGAATAAAAGTTTTTCGAGTGAGTCCCTGACGGCACCACTGTTCGTCTGCATCACTTATGCGTGCTAACTGTACATTCTGTTAAATGAAACTTTTAAGGCCAAATTGCACTATTACATTAAGTGCAAATAAAATGTCTAAAGTTTAACTTAAATATTGACACAATTTAAGGAAATACATAAGGACGCTAATGAAGATATCGCCAAAAAGAAACAATTTCAATACGTCTTACAAAAGAAAACTGAAATTAGTTAAAAAATCATGTAAAAGTGGGGCAGGAACAGAAGCTCTTTATAAGCTAAAATTATGGTCCTTTGACTTGCTGTCTTTTTTAAATGATTGGGAAGTATCAGAAGTTCCCGTCTCAAATACGTCGAGTGATGAAGTTCTTTTAATAAATAAATGTGGAAAAAGGTTTTTTTTTCATCATCCATTTTTTTTGGGAAACATCCTAACAACTTGGGCGAGGACTGTGTACGAGAACGTGGAAGAACATCCGGATTATGCGAACAACTTTGGCGAGGAGATAGCGTAACATAAGGACGAATATCAGGAAGTTAAAAAGAATTCTGCAGAGCAGGGGTTTCACAAGAAGTATTTTGTGTATCATGATATTCCATATTAATACCGATATAAGCATTATCAGGAATTATTTCAGGAATATAGTTATGCCTGGAATTTATGGTAGTTTTTTTTTAAGTTGTGATACGTTTTGTTCCTATTTTTATATTACACAACGATTTTGTAAAGTTTTCTTATTTTGTTTGCATCACTTATGCGTGCTAACTGTACATTCTGTTAAATGAAACTTTTAAGGCCAAATTGCACCATTACATTAAGTGCAAATAAAATGTCTAAAGTTTAGCTTAAATATTGACACAATTTAAGGAAATACATAAGAACGCTAATGAAGATATCGCCAAAAAGAAACAATTTCAATACGTCTTGCAAAAGGAAACTGAAATTAGTTAAGAAATCATGTAAAAGTGGGGCAGGAACAGAAGCTCTTTATAAGCTAAAATTATGGTCCTTTGACTTGCTGTCTTTTTTAAATGATTGGGAAGTATCAGAAGTTCCCGTCTCAAATACGTCGAGTGATGAAGTTCTTTTAATAAATAAATGTGGAAAAAGGTTTTTTTTTCATCATCCATTTTTTTTGGGAAACATCCTAACAACTTGGGCGAGGACTGTGTACGAGAACGTGGAAGAACATCCGGATTATGCGAACAACTTTGGCGAGGAGATAGCGTAACATAAGGACGAATATCAGGAAGTTAAAAAGAATTCTGCAGAGCAGGGGTTTTACAAGAAGTATTTTGTGTATCATGATATTCCATATTAATACCGATATAAGCATTATCAGGAATTATTTCAGGAATATAGTTATGCCTGGAATTTATGGTAGTTTTTTTTTAAGTTGTGATACGTTTTGTTCCTATTTTTATATTACACAACGATTTTGTAAAGTTTTCTTATTTTGTTTGCATCACTTATGCGTGCTAACTGTACATTCTGTTAAATGAAACTTTTAAGGCCAAATTGCACCATTACATTAAGTGCAAATAAAATGTCTAAAGTTTAGCTTAAATATTGACACAATTTAAGGAAATACATAAGAACGCTAATGAAGATATCGCCAAAAAGAAACAATTTCAATACGTCTTGCAAAAGGAAACTGAAATTAGTTAAGAAATCATGTAAAAGTGGGGCAGGAACAGAAGCTCTTTATAAGCTAAAATTATGGTCCTTTGACTTGCTGTCTTTTTTTAAATGATTGGGAAGTATCAGAAGTTTCCGTCTCAAATACGTCGAGTGATGAAGTTCTTTTAATAAATAAATGTGGAAAAAGGTTTTTTTTTCATCATCCATTTTTTTAACTACCATTTCTAATTTTTCTTCCATTTTTCGTCATTAACAAACTCTTAGTGCTGCCAAGAGCATTTTATCGTCTGAAATGGCAGCGGGAATGTAAATTTCCTTAAGCAAGATAGTAACGTGTATGCCGTCATACAACATCCAACATAGTATATCATGTAGCAGTCCCATCCAGTACAATGTTGTACTGTGGAACATGCCGCCTCTCATGGGCGGTTTCTACTTTGGGCACTTTGTTTCCTTATTTCTTAAGCAGGAATTGCTCTACTAGATCCATTTTTTTTTAAATAAATTGTTTGTTCCTGTTAATTGCCCTCCCTTTTTTTGAATACTTTTCTTTTTATGGGATTTGGGAAACATCCTAACAACTTGGGCGAGGACTGTGTACGAGAACGTGGAAGAACATCCGGATTATGCGAACAACTTTGGCGAGGAGATAGCGTAACATAAGGACGAATATCAGGAAGTTAAAAAGAATTCTGCAGAGCAGGGGTTTTACAAGAAGTATTTTGTGTATCATGATATTCCATATTAATACCGATATAAGCATTATCAGGAATTATTTCAGGAATATAGTTATGCCTGGAATTTATGGTAGTTTTTTTTTAAGTTGTGATACGTTTTGTTCCTATTTTTATATTACACAACGATTTTGTAAAGTTTTCTTATTTTGTTTGCATCACTTATGCGTGCTAACTGTACATTCTGTTAAATGAAACTTTTAAGGCCAAATTGCACCATTACATTAAGTGCAAATAAAATGTCTAAAGTTTAGCTTAAATATTGACACAATTTAAGGAAATACATAAGAACGCTAATGAAGATATCGCCAAAAAGAAACAATTTCAATACGTCTTGCAAAAGGAAACTGAAATTAGTTAAGAAATCATGTAAAAGTGGGGCAGGAACAGAAGCTCTTTATAAGCTAAAATTATGGTCCTTTGACTTGCTGTCTTTTTTAAATGATTGGGAAGTATCAGAAGTTCCCGTCTCAAATACGTCGAGTGATGAAGTTCTTTTAATAAATAAATGTGGAAAAAGGTTTTTTTTTCATCATCCATTTTTTTTGGGAAACATCCTAACAACTTGGGCGAGGACTGTGTACGAGAACGTGGAAGAACATCCGGATTATGCGAACAACTTTGGCGAGGAGATAGCGTAACATAAGGACGAATATCAGGAAGTTAAAAAGAATTCTGCAGAGCAGGGGTTTTACAAGAAGTATTTTGTGTATCATGATATTCCATATTAATACCGATATAAGCATTATCAGGAATTATTTCAGGAATATAGTTATGCCTGGAATTTATGGTAGTTTTTTTTTAAGTTGTGATACGTTTTGTTCCTATTTTTATATTACACAACGATTTTGTAAAGTTTTCTTATTTTGTTTGCATCACTTATGCGTGCTAACTGTACATTCTGTTAAATGAAACTTTTAAGGCCAAATTGCACCATTACATTAAGTGCAAATAAAATGTCTAAAGTTTAGCTTAAATATTGACACAATTTAAGGAAATACATAAGAACGCTAATGAAGATATCGCCAAAAAGAAACAATTTCAATACGTCTTGCAAAAGGAAACTGAAATTAGTTAAGAAATCATGTAAAAGTGGGGCAGGAACAGAAGCTCTTTATAAGCTAAAATTATGGTCCTTTGACTTGCTGTCTTTTTTTAAATGATTGGGAAGTATCAGAAGTTTCCGTCTCAAATACGTCGAGTGATGAAGTTCTTTTAATAAATAAATGTGGAAAAAGGTTTTTTTTTCATCATCCATTTTTTTAACTACCATTTCTAATTTTTCTTCCATTTTTCGTCATTAACAAACTCTTAGTGCTGCCAAGAGCATTTTATCGTCTGAAATGGCAGCGGGAATGTAAATTTCCTTAAGCAAGATAGTAACGTGTATGCCGTCATACAACATCCAACATAGTATATCATGTAGCAGTCCCATCCAGTACAATGTTGTACTGTGGAACATGCCGCCTCTCATGGGCGGTTTCTACTTTGGGCACTTTGTTTCCTTATTTCTTAAGCAGGAATTGCTCTACTAGATCCATTTTTTTTTAAATAAATTGTTTGTTCCTGTTAATTGCCCTCCCTTTTTTTGAATACTTTTCTTTTTATGGGATTTGGGAAACATCCTAACAACTTGGGCGAGGACTGTGTACGAGAACGTGGAAGAACATCCGGATTATGCGAACAACTTTGGCGAGGAGATAGCGTAACATAAGGACGAATATCAGGAAGTTAAGAAGAATTCTGCAGAGCAGGGGTTTCACAAGAAGTATTTTGTGTATCATGATATTCCATATTAATACCGATATAAGCATTATCAGGAATTATTTCAGGAATATAGTTATGCCTGGAAATCTTAGGTTAAATTCTAGCCTAACATGCTCCCTAGCAAATAAAACAGCTACTTCAATAAATTTGCCTATTTGGAAGCAGTGTAACTAACGCTCTTATGGTTGGATGGTTGTAAATCTCCTCAGAAACAATAAATTATGAATAAATTTACAACATTAATTTAGAACACCGTTTCCACGAAGAACTACGATGCAAATGAATGAGCCGTACACAACGACGTATTGGCGGAGCTATCTACTATTTTCGAAACTATTAGTACTGGTCGGTGTCTCCCGGTGGTCGAACTATCTATCCCAGAGTTACATTAATACAAAATTAATTTTGCAATCTAAAAGATTCAATCATTAGTTCCTTTTACAACCGAATGTGGCTTGAATTTCACAGAGGTAAATGTTAACTATTGTAAATAGCTATTTACATAAAACAACTTAAGTATATTGAGAATTACATAACATGCAGATACAGACTTGTGCTAATAAGCTTCACATGGATATTATTATCTAATGGTGTAAAATTATACTACGAGACGTATGTCAAAAGTAAGCGCTGATTAGTCATAAAGAAAACCCAAATTAATAGAAAATAAATGTTTTGCTGTTTTTATATTTACAAATATCTATTTCTTTTTTTTTACATACACCATTGCTTTCCAAGCACTTTTTATAACGAGGAATAAGGATTTTCATACTCTGCATAAAAATCAGCCGCCTAGGTAGGTGTTCGTTCAACTCGTTTACTATTGCTTGTTTGAACTTCTTTGCCTCCTTAAAGCTTTGAGGAGTAAGATACCAAACCTTTAAGGTGTAGGAGGATGTAAGAGTTATTAAGTGTCAGGCTTGGGCTGCACAGGGGCTGATTACCGAACGCCATGAAGCTTACAAATTGTGGTGAATTTCAGCAACATGTCACCCTTTCGCGTGAAGAAACGAATTTATTATTATTATCGTAACGTAATCGTAGCAGCTCGAACGCGTATCGTTTCAGACCAAGTCATTCATATTGACGTATCAGAAACGGAACGCATCTTATTCTGTCTTTCCAATCTTACCTGGCCTGACTTTTTACTGTGATCATAGCGAAATTTATAATTTCTTAAATTTTCTATTAATGTTTCCTTTGTTCATTGTATCAATATAATTTTCACTTAAAGTACCCTATGATAGTAAATAAGAAAACGTGTGAATACGTTAAAAAAAATGTGTGTATTGTGACGGACCGTACTCTTTATAGGCCGCACTGTTGGGGAAGAGTACTTACTCTTACATTTATTGTTGTTAATTATGGCTCGTGATCGTCTTTATAAAGTGATTGGACACTCAAACGTTGTTTTACGTATT
Organism: Elmis aenea; assembly: GCA_947652605.1. Taxonomy (NCBI): domain Eukaryota; kingdom Metazoa; phylum Arthropoda; class Insecta; order Coleoptera; family Elmidae; genus Elmis; species Elmis aenea. The sequence goes on along the minus strand of OX393582.1, from coordinate 17,586,269 downwards.
ACACAGGTCTAGAGCAATTATTACACAGTAAGAAACAAATAAAACAACAATATTTACAACAAACTTCTTTATTTTTCGACCCGCTGTACATTTCTCGCCGGCTGGTTGTTAACTACCCCAGTGCGACTGTCCCAAGATTTTGGTTCCTGTTGCTAGCCCTGTTTCATTGTAGTCTTTTCTATAAGCACATATGCGTACGAGTAATATGTTTTACTTAGATGTACAACTTTATCAACAAATCGTTTGTTGATTGACGAAACCCAAATGCTGTCCTTGTTGGACCGTTAATGTGTTTTACTGTTTTACTAGAGTTGAAATCCTCATAACTTGGCCCCTTTGAAGTGTTAACATGTTTTAGTAACTGATGTATCAGCATTTGTTGCAATGTTAATCATTTCAAAGTAAATGAAATAACATTGAAGTAAAATAAAACAATTGATCTCAGGCGGGGTGTCAACAGTATGTTTTGTATCAAATCAGATAATAATTTACGTATCGTAAATCACGAGTCATTAGCTTTAGCTTTACGATAACAGTTTAATAAATGACCTTATCATTTTTCAACATTCAAAAAGACTTTAAAAAAGTGTGATGTATCTGGTCATTCAATTAATACCGCCTTTGATTCAAATTTTTCAGTACTTCATATTAGTTCAAAAGTTTCTGTACATTAACATTACGTTATGCAGATTGTTCTTTTTAAATATCACATCACCGTGTTTGATAAAAATTATTAAATAAATCTCAGTAATATTCGTTCACTACTATGATGGCTAGCTCCACCTACATCTTTGCTTAAATCTGTAGACGAATTTGATTTGCTGTGGGTAATGTACGACGAACTTTCGATTCCATAGCTGAAAATTGACTAAAACATTTGTCACGAGCAAAATTAGAACAGATATTGGACAAAGTAAAAAATCGCAACATTTCTCCTTATATCAAGTTGACTACGCACGGTTTAAAACAAAATTCCACATATTATAATAGTCCCTTACTTTAGACATACCTACGCGCCTCGTAAATATAATTAAACAATACCATTTCTTACCTTAAAGTAATACTGGTCCATAAAGAAATAGAATAGCAACTCAGTTAAATCTAATTAAAATAATGTTTTGATATTTTGAAAGCAATTTGAAGTTTTTACTGAACTATTGTTTCTCTCGGCACCACTGTCTTCGCGTAAAAATGCTTTATCGAATCGGTTTTACCGATTGCTTCTTTGCCTAGAATCAGACAGAATCACCTGGACCTATTGATTAGAAAATCGATTATTCGCTTAAGTTCTCACGGGAAATTGTATAGTGACATAAGCACCATCGTGTGGATAATTAGTTTACATTTACATGCAGTTTATTATGGTTATTTATGCGAGCAAACTCGGTCGCGAGAGACATGTCTAGACCATTCTGAATTATCCTTACGGTGTTCGCTCTAGAATTAATGAGATAGTCCCTTTATTCCATTTAACCTACAAAAACTTAAGTTTGCAATCCAAAAATACATTATTGACAGTTTTAAAACGATTTTGTAATGAAACTTATTTATGATCCAAAATTATCTCTCTCTTTGCAGGGATGTTTACTTTGTTGCCCCTTCAAGATAAAACAATAAAAATGCTATTCGTGAACTATATATTTCAGTTTATTGAGAAGTTGGCCATGCTTTATCGTTTATTTTTATTTACTGTTTCGTCATATCTACCTCGTAGCTATAAAATAAAAGCACCACGAGTGTGGAATAACAGATAAAGTACTTTATTGGTGGTGAACGTCTACTTTTTAATTTTAAAGTAACGGTTTAAGAATTGCAGTAAAGGGATTTTAAAGTGTGTTTTTTTTTATATATACAGGGTGATTGATTGAGACCGGGCATTAAAAATATATGAAGAATGAAAAAGGGTATGGATCTGAAATTGTGGGTATGACCATAATGGCATCTGATCTGTTTAATGAAAATATTTTTAAGATGGCGACACTTCCGTAAATACCGGAAGTTGACGTCTACTTTCTTATTTCAAATACAATGGTCTATTTTTTATTGCGTATTTGGATTCAAAACGTTATTTTAGAGGGACTTTTATTAGCATTCCCTATACCTAAGTGCAGTCATTTTTTAGATTTTTGGACTTTTTTGAAATTTTTTTGATTTTCAACGTGATGCTTAATATTATCTACCGCCGCCATTTTTTAAGAAAAAACGCCTTAATTTAGACCATGCCTAGAAGAAACCTTGGACTACATCCTGGATATTTTGCAATCGATGCATTACTTACAGGGTGTCCAAAATTTAATTTTCTTTTAATACAACTTCAGACCACTAAAACTCGTTTTTTTCAAATACAATGCCCCAACTTTTTTTTCATTTTCAAATGCAAAATTACATTCTGCATCAACCTGTATTAGCGTTTCCTATACCTATCTGCAACAGTTTTCGAGTTATTAAGAATTTTCGATAAAGTTAAGAGAAATTGCAACATTTTTACATAGTAAGCCTTGGAAATGACAACAAATGCCAATATTAATAACTGCAAACCACGTTTGTCTGAAGCATCCATGAAAATGTATAATCAAGAGTATTCAAACATGAGTATTTTGAACTTATTTTATATTCATGAAGAATGTAACAAGATTATTGAAAGAACTTGGCGCATGTTCAGTGAGAGTTATCCTTATTTGACTGTAATGACCAGACAGAAATTTTAATGAATAGAATCAATTTTTTTTCAATTTAGAAGAGTGAATCTGCTTGTATTCGACCTAAGCGTGTGACAAATGATGAAACTAACAAAATTAACATCCTGAGATATTTTAATGACCATCCTCAGCGATCAATTTGATTGGTAGCGCAAGACTCGGGTTTAACATACTATGCTGTACAAGCTACATTAAAAATACACAACTATTCGTTCGCACTTTCAATAATCTTCTGAATTTGTCCAAGAATGTAAAATAAATTCAAAATATCCGTGTTTGAATACTCTTGATAGTCCATTTTCATGGATACTTCAGACAAACGCGATAAAAGTGGTTGACGGTTATTAAGTATTGGCATTTGTTGTCATTTGCAAGGCCTACTATTTAAAAATGTTGCAATTTCTCTTAACTTTATCAAAAATTCTTAATAACTCGAAAATTGTTGCAGATAGGTATAGGAAACGCTAATACAGATTGATGCAGAATGTAATTTTGCATTAGAAAATGAAAAAAAAGTTTGGGCATTGTATTTGAAAAAAACGAGTTTTGGTGGTCTGAAGTTGTATTAAAAGAAAATTAAATTTTGGACACCCTGTAAGTAATGCATCGATTGCAAAATATCCAGGATGTAGTCCAAGGTTTCTTCTAGGCATGGTCTAAATTAAGGCGTTTTTTCTTAAAAAATGGCGGCGGTAGATAATATTAAGCATCACGATGAAAATCAAAAAATTTTCAAAAAAGTCCAAAAATCTAAAAAATGACTGCACTTAGGTATAGGGAATGCTAATAAAAGTCCCTCTAAAATAACGTTTTGAATCCAAATACGCAATAAAAAATAGACCATTGTATTTGAAATAAGAAAGTAGACGTCAACTTCCGGTATTTACGGAAGTGTCGCCATCTTGAAAATATTTTCAATAAACAGTTCAGATGCCATTATGGTCATAACCAAAATTTCAGATCCAAACCCTTTTTCATTCTTCGTATATTTTTAATGCCCGGTCTCAATCAATCACCCTGTATAAATAAGTTCATTAGCAATCAAAGTCATTACTAGACAGTCTTTAAGATAATGAGTTGGCGTGTTCAAGAGCTTGTGCTGATTTTAAAGTGAATGTGAATGTTGTTATCGGATTATTATAGTCATGATACCTAGCTTAAATTTTCTTGACCACTAGATCAGAAAAACTTTAAAATGCGGACCATAATGGTGATGATACAATTTATGAAGATAAACGCGTTTGAAATTTTTCGTGTAAAACGTATAAATATTAAGTTTTAATTAATGTTTTTGGAGTTAATGAAGTCTACATGAGACATAAATGTATGTGTAAATAAAAGTAAGTGCCAAAAATTAGTGAACTCGTTTCTTTAAGTGAGAAAGTAATAGAATTACATACTTTATCAATAAACAAAAAAAAATAATTGGGTAATATGTTAACCAAAAATTAAGAATTTGCACGGCACTAAATAAATGCCGATAAAATAGCTTTTGAGTTTAGATTAAATGCTTCTCGTTTTTGATGTCATGTCGTTATCTACGAGGTGCGTTTTTTAAGTACCGTTTCGATATAAAAAGAACACGTAATTTTTTTTTCAATTTGATTTTTACTTGTACGCCTGGACCTTCATCTACTTTTTAACATAATTACCACCTATATTAAGGCAATTGTCGTATCCTATGACCAGTTTCTGTATTCCACCCTCACAATTATCTGCCGCCTGCAGCTGGATTCTGTAACTTTGGATTTAACGGAAATGCAATTTCATTACTACCTTGTTAATATGACCCACTTCTACGAAAAGCGATGCCCTAACCCACCGGTGGTAACTCACGGCGGGTTTACCTAAGTTAAAGCTGGGTATCTACTATTTTAGGAAAGTTAGTACTGAAAATCCTACTGCGCACGTTCACAAGTGAAATGTGCTTAACGCGTATTTGTTTAAAAATTACCGCCATGTAACTTTGTACACTCTATCTTACGTTAAGGAATTTATGGTAGTTTTTTTTAAAGTTGTGAAACGTTTTGTTCCTATTTTTATATTACACAACGATTTTGTAAAGTTTTCTTATTTTGTTTGCATCACTTATGCGTGCTAACTGTACATTCTGTTAAATGAAACTTTTAAGGCCAAATTGCACCATTACATTAAGTGCAAATAAAATGTCTAAAGTTTAGCTTAAATATTGACACAATTTAAGGAAATACATAAGAACGCTAATGAAGATATCGCCAAAAAGAAACAATTTCAATACGTCTTGCAAAAGGAAACTGAAATTAGTTAAGAAATCATGTAAAAGTGGGGCAGGAACAGAAGCTCTTTATAAGCTAAAATTATGGTCCTTTGACTTGCTGTCTTTTTTTAAATGATTGGGAAGTATCAGAAGTTTCCGTCTCAAATACGTCGAGTGATGAAGTTCTTTTAATAAATAAATGTGGAAAAAGGTTTTTTTTTCATCATCCATTTTTTTAACTACCATTACTAATTTTTCTTCCATTTTTAGTCATTAACAAACTCTTAGTGCTGCCAAGAGCATTTTATCGTTTGAAATGGCAGCGGGAATGTAAATTTCCTAAAGCAAGATAGTAACGTGTATGCCGTCATACAACATCCAACATATATCATGTAGCAGTCCCATCCAGTACAATGTTGTACTGTGGAACATGCCGCCTCTCATGGGCGGTTTCTACTTTGGGCACTTTGTTTCCTTATTTCTTAAGCAGGAATTGCTCTACTAGATCCATTTTTTTTTAAATAAATTGTTTGTTCCTGTTAATTGCCCTCCCTTTTTTTGAATACTTTTCTTTTTATGGGATTTGGGAAACATCCTAACAACTTGAGCGAGGACTGTGTACGAGAACGTGGAAGAACATCCGGATTATGCGAACAACTTTGGCGAGGAGATAGCGTAACATAAGGACGAATATCAGGAAGTTAAAAAGAATTCTGCAGAGCAGGGGTTTCACAAGAAGTATTTTGTGTATCATGATATTCCATATTAATACCGATATAAGCATTATCAGGAATTATTTCAGGAATATAGTTATGCCTGGAAATCTTAGGTTAAATTCTAGCCTAACATGCTCCCTAGCAAATAAAACAGCTACTTCAATAAATTTGCCTATTTGGAAGCAGTGTAACTAACGCTCTTATGGTTGGATGGTTGTAAGTCTCCTCAGAAACAATAAATTATGAATAAATTTACAATATTAATTTAGAACACCGTTTCCACGAAGAACTACGATGCGAATGAATGAGCCGTACACAACGACGTATTGGCGGAGCTATCTACTATTTTCGAAACTATTAGTACTGGTCGGTGTCTCCCGGTGGTCGAACTATCCCAGAGTTACATTAATACAATATTAATTTTGCAATCTAAAAGATTCAATCATTAGTTCCTTTTACAACCTAATGTGGTTTGAATTTCACAGAGGTAAATTTTAACTATTGTAAATAGCCATTTACATAAAACAACTTAAGTATATTGAGAATTACATAACATGCAGATACAGACTTGTGCTAATAAGCTTCACTTGGATATTATTATCTAATGGTGTAAAATTATACTACGAGACGTATGTCAAAAGTAAGCGCTGATTAGTCATAAAGAAAACCCAAATTAATAGAAAATAAACGTTTTGCTGTTTTTATATTTACAAATATCTATTTCTTTTTTTTTTACATACACCATTGCTTTCCAAGCACTTTTTATAAAGAGGAATAAGGATTTTCATACTCTGCATAAAAATCAGCCGCCTAGGTAGGTGTTCAACCCGTTTACTATTGCTTGTTTGAACTCCTTTGCCTCCTTAAAGCTTGTTGTGAAACGTTTTGTTCCTATTTTTATATTACACAACGATTTTGTAAAGTTTTCTTATTTTATAGTTTGTTTACTGAAGTTTCAATGTTCAGCACTTTGGATGGGTATTTTTTAAATTGGACTAGTAATGTGGTAAAGTAATTCTATTTGTTTAGTTGATTGCATTTATTCATTGCAGTATTTTATCGTTACAAATAAATATACAATGTAATTTATATATTAAGCTGGACTGTGAAATTAAAATTGGTGAATAATACACAAAGATATGACAAAACTTAATTTTGATAAAATTTTGTGCATCTAGCAAGTTACGTTTGCATATTTCTTAATGTTGCGTTTATTCTTTTTTTCGTTCCACCATAAAATATGTGTTAGATGGGCCATCATTCTGAAAGAATGTAAAAATACCAATATACTGTCATGCGAATAATATACATTACTAGTTTACATGAGGTATAATTTACTTGTTGAATGAACACAATATAATATTACGGATTTAAAAATGTAACAAAATTAATATCAATTTGTAAAATAAAAGATCTACTGTACTTACCAAAGCGCTATTTCGTCGCTTCGTTCCTAAATTTACTAATATCCAACACACATAATTATTGTTAAGAATTGTTTCTTTTTTAATTCAACACAAAAACAACACTCCAAAAATTTACTTAAAATATAAAAATTCACCCCCTAAACGTTATTGAGTAAACAAGTCGAAATGACAGGGTTTTAGCCTTAAACGCGGCTGTCGAGCCGGTTTCACGTGAATTACGTCTAGCATTTACGGTTAGGGTTCATTCTTGGTCCTCGGTAGAAACGGAATATCAACTACGCGAATTGGGAAGTCACCACTAACGCGTGGTGTTTACGCTGGTGTTTGAAAGTTACGGAATAAGGGGGCTGATTTGCAAAACGATCCCTCTACTGAGCATGCCACACCTTTTATTTTGGATTGCACAACGCAGGTTTTTCTTGTCTCAGCATTAACTGTACCCCCGAGGCAAAGAATCCACAAGCAACACCCCCTGCCTGTCCTAAAACACAGTGCACATGATTTTTCTGGTTGAAATTGTTTACTTGAACATCACTTTTTCTTGGGTGATGTTGAATGCCTTCATTCCATTGATTGTTGATTTGATTCCGGTGTAAAGTGAGCAACCCACGTTTCGTTAGCAGTGACAATTTGGCTTAATAGGCGATCACCTTCGACACCTTACCTCTCGAGGAAAGTCAAAGCACTGGCTAAACGATTGGTTTTGTGCACATCGGTCAGCATTTTTGGTACCCAAGGTGAGCACACCTTCCGATAATTTAAACATTTTGTAAAAATTTCATAGAGAACACATCTTGAAACTTGACATTTATCATCAACATTTTGCACCAGCAGCTGGATTCTGTAACTTTGGATTTAATGGAAATGCAAGTTTATTACTACCTTGTTAATATGACCCACTTCTACGAAAAGCGATGCTCTAACCCACCGGTGGTAACTCACGGCGGGTTTACCCAAGTTAAAGTTGGGTATCTACTATTTTAGGAAAGTTAGTACAGAAAATCCTACTGCGCACGTTCACAAGTGAAATGTGCTTAACGCGTATTTGTTTAAAAATTACCGCCATGTAACTTTGTACACTCTGTCTTACGTTAAAGAATTTATGGTAGTTTTTTTTTTAAGTTGTGATACGTTTTGTTCCTATTTTTATATTACACAACGATTTTGTAAAGTTTTCTTATCTTATAGTTTGTTTACTGAATTAATTTTATTTCAATGGTCGTCAGCACTTTGGATGGGTATTTTTTAAATTCGGCCAGTGATGTTGTAAAGTAATTCTATTTGTTTAGTTGATTGCATTTATTCATTACAGTATTTTATCGTTACAAATAAATATACAATGTAATTTATATATTAAGCTGGACTGTGAAATTAAAATTGGTGAATAATACACAAAGATATGACAAAACTTAATTTTGATATAATTTTGTGCATCTCGCAAGTTACGTTTGCATATTTCTTAATTTTGCGTTTATTCTTTTCTTCGTTCCACCATAAAATATGTGTCAGATGGGCCATCATTCTGAAAGAATGTAAAAATACCAATATAGGTACTGTCATGCGAATAATATACATTACTAGTTTACATGAGGTATTTATTTACTTGTTAAATGAACACAATATAATATTACGGATTTAAAAATGTAACAAACTTAATATCAATTTGTAAAATAAAAGATTTACTGTACTTTCGTCGCTTTGGTTCTAAATTTACTAATATCCAACACACTTAATTATTGTTAAGAATTGTTTCTTTTTTAATTCAACACAAATACAACACTTGTTACACGAATATCGGCCACTTAATAAAGAAAGCCTATACTCGTACAACAAGAACGGGTGATTCGGACTCGCGGCTAAGTCAGACGAGAAGGGGTAGGTCCAGATTAGAACTAAACTTGTAGATATCAAAAGGGCGCCACACTATTTATTCTGTAAGGTAAAATAGCGAAAAAACCTAAGGAAAGAAATAAAAGAACTCGTAGGCTTGAACGGTATATGCCTTTAATAACACCAAACACAAAAATGAAAATAACAAACAAAATATAGAACGCACTTGACAATAAAATGGTCCTCGCCTCAACAGACTTAGAAGGCCACTACGAAGAAACCCTTCGTTATAATTAAACCTAAATAAAATATATACGACGAAATAAGATCGGTCCTGTTCCGGGGTTTGCAAGTACCTATATAAAAAACCACCAACATATATTTATACCTGTATGTAAGACTGATAACACAACGTCAATAAAGTGGAAGAGCTCTCCAACCTATCAAAACTGTGGCAGTAAAATCGCCAAGCGGTAACGTAAATAAAAAATACCTTGCAAACCGAAAACGGTCTCTAACTTATTAATCGTAGCTTTCAAATAAGAATTTAGTGACACCAAAGCCACTCAAAGGTTGTTGAGAACGTAGGATGTATCATGGACGTAAGGTCCTGTTAACAACAATATAAGAATTGATTTAAATGTTAATAAATGACACTAGCAAAAATACAACGTAATGAACTAAACGTTAATACATAACGCCAAAGCAAAACAGTGAACTAACTATAGTACGAGCTGAGGGCTCTACAATAGTTAACGTAAGATAATAAAAATATTAAGAACGTAGCTAGTCGGGGCTTAAATATGTAAGCTTAGCTTTCGATGAGCCGCCGAAGGCACGATGAAAGAGAAGAGGGCCGGAACTGCTGTCCGTAGTCCAAACTAACAGATAAACATCCACGGAACCAATCTTCAACGGAGCATCAAACGTCCGATCACAACGTTAAACGAAACTTGGAGAAAAGGACTGAGCTTAACCTCAGCTCAAAGCAAAACGTACATCCAAACGTTACACAAACGAAATATCAGCCAATTTAAGTACGAAACGTAAACACCTGTTTTATGTGCCGCTAAATAATCCAACGGTTTTATTTGGCTGGACCAAATTCGCCGTACGCGTGACTACAAAAGTCGAGATCCACCAAAATTTACAATATTTCCCTGGATATTCACCCTGCACAAATCACAGGTGTATCACCAAACCAGACAATAACCGGAAGTGCGTGAACGGTAGACAATACCAATTGACATGCGTGAAAATATACTAGACACTGGAGCTACTAAAATAAGCCGAAACTACTACTCATGGGACCTAACTCCCAATCGGACAATAGTAACGTAACAAATCCCCCCCTTACTAGAAGGAAAAATGAAGAAAAAGGAGAGAAAAAAAAAATTTTCTTTCCTAAAAGAAAAGTAGTAATAAAAAGAAACCAAAAGAAAGAACCGAAAGTTCCAAAAAAAAACCTAAAGAAGATCACAACTTCACTTGTGAACCCTAGTGTGAGTCGGCACACTCTCCACGCTACACGCTTGTTGGGAGCAGGGGGGACAAGGATTCCTCGCTCAAGATCTTCGTCGCGTCGTGGCCATCTATGTCATCCCACACAACAAGTGGAGACCAAGCGCCACCAACTACACTTGAAAGCTTATTCAAGCGAAATCGGAACAAAAGAGAAAACAGCTTAACCTACTAATACAGCGCCGATAAGGACACCGAACTGAAACTAAAGAGGTATAAAGCTATCGGCTTATCCTCGAAAATTTAAGCGAAATCGGAACAAAAGAGAAAACAACTTAACCTACTAACACAGCGCCGATAAGGACACCGAACTGAAACTAAAGAGGTATAAACCAATCGGTTTATCCTCGGAACTGGTAAGAAATATATCACGGACTTTGGGCGAAGAAAAGCGCTGTCGTGATCCACCTGTCCAGGAGAGATCACACAGTGAAACCAAAAGACAGCAGTCATCCGTCACTCATCTACTCTGACAGAGGCGGCTCGGTCTGAGTCCAAAGAGTCAGGGTACCGAGAACTGATCGCTTGTCGTCATGTTCACATTTATCCATCATCAGTCATTTCCAGAAAGAAGAAAGTTCCAAAGAACGACAAAAGAAAAACAAAGCGAGTGTTTAGGGGGCTTTTACCCCTGGTAACTACACACCCTTGGCCAATTCTATATCCTGCACCAAGAAGGAGAGAAAGAAGAAAGAAACAGAGAAAGACAAAACAAAGTGAGTGTTTAGGGGGCTTTTACCCCTGGTAACCACACACCCTTGGCCAATTCTTCATCCTGAACCAAGAAGGAGAGAAAGAGAAAGAACAGAAAGTTACGAAACGTCAAATGGTGAAGCCGAGACATCGACAAATACGAACATAGAAACTGTCAGTCCAAAGAAAATCCCAGTAGGGAAAGCAACTAAGTAAAGAGAAAGTGGACCAACAAGTAACAGAAAAATGTCGTATTAGTCTTCAGCAAGATAAGGCTTCATATCTTGAACATGCCAGGTGCCGACGTCTTTACCAGACTCGTCAGCTAACTGGTAAGTCCAAGGAGACACACGTTTCAAAACAGTAAAGGGACCAATAAATTTCGCAGCGAGTTTGGCGTTGATGTAAGCAGCGGCGTTGGATAAAGCAAAGTTCCTGCGCCACACAAGTGAGTTTACAGCAAACTCGACTGGGCGTCGACGAAGATTGTAACGTCGGCTAGCTTGTTCGTAAGCCTTGTTCAATCGATCCTTGATATCCAAACGAAGTTGTTCTATGCCTTTCGTTCGTAAGCCAGGTTCGTCAACAGTACGATCAGGGTCTTCGATCGGTTCATTGAGATCGGGTGGTCGTCCCATGTGATCTCCATATAAGTGGTGCTCACGCCCGAAGTTAGCAAAGAAAGGAGAGTGACCAATTACTTCATGTTTGGACGTGCGAATAGCACAAGCAACTTTTGGCAATAGCGAATCCCACTTTCGGTGGTTATCCGCAACATACGAAGAAAGCATAGTTTTTAGTACGCGGTTAATGCGTTCTGCAGGATTAGCTTGCGGATGGTAAGGAGCATTAAATAGAATTTTAGAACGATAGCGTTCACATAGAGAACCAAACTCTCTACTACGAAATTGTACACCATTATCACAGATAATGTACTGCGGTGTACCATAAACTAAAAAAATTTCATCTTCTACAGCGCGACAAACCGTAGCAGCTGTAGCACGACGAAGAGGAAAGAAGCAAGAGTATTTAGTAAAGCAATCAGCGACAACAAGAATAAAGGTATAGCCTTTAGGCGAACGAGGAAGAGGTCCTACAATATCGATGCAGAGGAACTGCCAAGGACGAGAAGGTTTAGCACGAGGTACCATAAAACCATACGGTTTCTTCTGTTCTACCTTATGTGCGGCACAAACTGCACATCTCCGGACATATCTAGCAACAGAGGATCTCATTTTAGGCCAATAGTAACGTGTGGCCAAACGCTCAAACGTTTTGAACACACCAGCGTGACCGGCAGTTGGTAAGTCATGGTTCTCAGTGATGAGATCTCGACGAAGTTCCGTAGGAACAACAAACTTCCAGTTATCGCATTCCGGATCGAGCCCACGAATACGAGGAGAAGTATACTTAAAGACCTTACCATTGTCGACACGCCAAACAGGATATTTATCCGGGTTGGTTTCGATAGAGGTACGTAAGCGACAATACCACTCATCAGAAGTCTGAAGTGGAGGAAGAATAATGGCAGGTTCCACGACATCAAGTTTAGGAACAGAACGAGACAAAGTATCTGGAACGACATGGTCTTTGCCCTTGCGATGGACTATTGTGAAGTCGTACTGCTGTAGTCGTACGCTCCAACGAGCAAGGCGTCCAGAAGGATCCTTAAGATTATTAAGCCAAATCAAGGAGTGGTGGTCAGTGACCACAGTAAAGTGAGCACCTTCGATATATGGTCGGAATTTCTCTATGGCCCATACGACTGCGAGACATTCTTTTTCGGTGGTGCTGTAATTACGCGCTGCTTTCTGCAACGAACAGCTAATATAACTAACTGCATGTTCGCCGTCATCATGCGTTTGGGTCAAGATAGCACCTACACCATAATCTGAGGCATCAGTCTGAATAGTAAACTCCTTGTTAAAATCAGGACAGCTAAGAATTGGAGCAGCAATAAGAGCTTCCTTAATGGCCGTAAAAGCTAGTTGACATTCGTCACTCCAAAGAAAGTTAGCATTCTTTTTAGTAAGAGAAGTAATAGGAGAAACAACGGTAGAGAAATTAGGAATAAAACGTCGGTACCACGATGCCATTCCTAGGACACGACGTACTTCAGTAACGGAAGTAGGAATAGGTAAGTTAAGAATAGCAGAAACCTTTTCTGGGTCCACATGTAAACCCTGTTTATCGACAACATAACCGAGATAGCGTAATTCGGGACGGCAAAAGTGACATTTATCTCGACGAACAGTAAGACCAGCGTCCATAAGTCGTTTGAAGACTTCCCGAAGGACGTCCAAGTGCTTATCAAAGTCATTAGTGACTATGACAATATCATCGAGATAGACAAAGACATGAGGTTCTAGGTCTGCGCCGATAACGCGGTCGATCAGCCGTTGCCACGTGGCTGGAGAATTATGTAACCCAAAGGGAAGGCGTCGGAACTGAAATAAACCTCTGTTTGGTACAGTAAAGGCAGTAATAGGTCTAGACTCAGCTTTAACAGGAATCTGCCAATAAGCAGTTTTAATATCCAAACTAGAAAGAAACTTAGCGTCACGTAGACGATCTAGAATATTAGATATATATGGAAGAGGATACGCATCACGTTCAGTGACTTTGTTTACCTTGCGATAGTCCACACAGAACCTATAAGTACTATCTTTCTTTTTGACAAGCACAATGGGTGACGCCCACGGTGACTGTGATGGTTCGATAACACCTTGCTCCAGCATGGCGTTCATTTCAGCATCCACAAACTTTTGTAGTGCTGGGGAGATAGGGTAGTAACGCTGTTTGATGGGTTCAGCGGTAGTACGAATTTCGTGTTCAACAAGGTTCGTGCATCCTAAAGTCGGTTTCATAACAGAAAAGATATCCCTAAGCAACGAAGAAAGAAGAGACATCTGCCTTGAGTCCAAGTGACTATGGTCAGTAATGGAAGCAATTTCTAGCTCTTTCCTATCGCTAAACGTCCATCCTCCATTACGGATATTGGGAATGATTCCCAATTTCTTCCAAAAGTCAACACCTAAGATAAGAGAATGAGGTAGCGAAGGTATAACTAGAATTTCTGTCAGGACAACGCGTTTCTCTACTACTACAGGAACACAAAGTAATCCCAAAACAGAACAGGATACGCCATTAGCGACAGTACACTCAGGAATCGAAGAAGGCAACAAAGTTAAATCAAAAGACTTGAGTACGTCCCAACCGGAACGACCAAGTATAGTACGGGAAGCACCAGAGTCTAATAGACCTAGAAAAGTTTTCCCAAAAATCTCTACAGATAAATAAGGGCGTTCGTCACCCTCAGAAGAAGCTAAAAGAAAATCTAAAGCGAATTTAGATCGAATGTCTAAGTCAGAAAAGGAATCCGAGATTGCAGTACTAGAAGAGAAAGGTGAGTCAGTCACTCGGGTCGACGACTCACAAGTTAGTTTTCCGAAGGCTTATTACTGTTACATTTCGGACAAGTCCGAGTAGTGTGGTTCGGTTGGCCACACTTATAACAATGACGTTTCTGGGGTTGGGGACAAGAAGGAGAAACATGACCGGTTTTCCCACAATTCCAGCACGTCATGGAAGCGAGAGGTTTAGAAGAAGAAACAGGAACAGTCTTTGAACATACCGTAGTCGAGGTAGAAAGAGACGCGACAGGTTTAGTACGTTCAAGAGAAGAAGGAACATCAACTTTATCGACACGTTGGCGAGAAGATCGTTGCGTACACGCTAAGTCAGGTTCCAGCAAAGGTTCGGGTCCAGATCGAGGTTCAAAACGTCGATTCCGAATCTCTGCATCCTCTAACGTGCGTAACAATGAAACGAGTTTAGTAAAGGTAGTCGGTTGTTGGAAAAGTAAGCTTTGCGAATATTTAGGACGTAGATTGCAGATAATACGATGAAGTTGTTCAGACTCAGAAGGAATGAAGGTCAATCTGCGAAATAAATTACGCATAGCAGCGACAAATAAAGTTGGGCGTTCGGAAGATCCTTGTAAGCGATTGTAGATTTCTTGTTTCAATCTCTCGTCATAATCTGATGGTAAAAATGCTTGACGAAGATTAATAACTAGAGAATTCCAGTCGCGAATATCCTCGCGCACGGAACGATACCATAAAAGGGCATCGCCTTCAAATAGGTCGATAGCCGAAGAAAATAATTGAAAGGTACTAACATTACGTGCTATTCTTAGTTCTTCAACACGTTCCAAGAAAGAGCTAACGGAAGCATCACTTCGTCCACTAAACGTAATGCCCCATTTCGAGACCGGAACAAAGTGTGTAGAAAATACTTTAGGAGTAGGAGGAGGAACTAGAATATCGCCTTCGTCAGATGAGTCATCTGACGCATGTGTCACCGCATTACGAAGCGGAGTACTTGTGGTCGGTGCTGCAGTCTGATCACGTAACGCGCGTTTGTAAGCGTTTTCGAAATCTGATTTAAGCTCAAGCGCACGCAGTCGAAGCGCATTAAGTTGACTTTTCATCTCGCCGGTAGTAGGGTTAGCGAGTTCAAGGCGTCGATCAGTATGTTTCATCAGCGCCGAAGTTCGACGGAAGCACGCAGCTTTCGTATCACCTTCAAAAGTTTGAAGTGCCGATTCTAATTCAATTAAATTTCTAGTAATAGCTGTCTTATCTTCGTTAAACTCAACCGTATAGACAACTTGCGATAGCGATTTTTCTGAATCTAATTTAAGCACGCCACGAACTGACTTTCTCATCTCGGCTACTGTAGCGGACGGAAAACCACGGCTCGTTAACTCATACGCGAGCTCAACTTGATTCAGAGAGTCAATAAAATCTTTCCAAATGCACGACGGTGCCATTGTATCTAGTCAAGATCAGTAAAGTATAACAAGTAATTAACTTTCCTTCGAGGAGGAAGAAAACAACCCAAAAAGAAAGAAAAAGCAACTAAATAGCCTAAAAGAGAAAAAAAATTATTTGGACTAAATTTTTGACCGAAACTGTACCTACGTATCAAGTCTGGTCGCAAAAGACTTCCAAAAACCTAAAAAGCGATAAAAAAAATTTGGACAAAAATTTTTACTGGCTCTGTATATAGAAAATGTGCTAAATTGCATAGAACCACCTAAGGAATCTATAGAACCAGTAAAAAAAAAAAGTGCAAAATTGTTGTTCCACCCTGTATATCAGAAATCCCGGAAACCAGGTAGTAACAACGAAAACGTCCAGCAGAGAAGTCAAAACCTAAAGAATCGTAGCGAAGCTAGGATAAATGTATGCATATAGGATTAGGAACGCCTAGATATATGCAACACACGTAGCAAGATATAAAATTCTAGAAAAATTTTCAAAATAAAGGCAATTATCAAACAAGTCCCTAAACGAGTAAAGTACAGTTACACAAGGCCAATAAGGTTTAGTTACACAAAGCCCCACGTTGGGCGCCAATTTTGTTACACGAATATCGGCCACTTAATAAAGAAAGCCTATACTCGTACAACAAGAACGGGTGATTCGGACTCGCGGCTAAGTCAGACGAGAAGGGGTAGGTCCAGATTAGAACTAAACTTGTAGATATCAAAAGGGCGCCACACTATTTATTCTGTAAGGTAAAATAGCGAAAAAACCTAAGGAAAGAAATAAAAGAACTCGTAGGCTTGAACGGTATATGCCTTTAATAACACCAAACACAAAAATGAAAATAACAAACAAAATATAGAACGCACTTGACAATAAAATGGTCCTCGCCTCAACAGACTTAGAAGGCCACTACGAAGAAACCCTTCGTTATAATTAAACCTAAATAAAATATATACGACGAAATAAGATCGGTCCTGTTCCGGGGTTTGCAAGTACCTATATAAAAAACCACCAACATATATTTATACCTGTATGTAAGACTGATAACACAACGTCAATAAAGTGGAAGAGCTCTCCAACCTATCAAAACTGTGGCAGTAAAATCGCCAAGCGGTAACGTAAATAAAAAATACCTTGCAAACCGAAAACGGTCTCTAACTTATTAATCGTAGCTTTCAAATAAGAATTTAGTGACACCAAAGCCACTCAAAGGTTGTTGAGAACGTAGGATGTATCATGGACGTAAGGTCCTGTTAACAACAATATAAGAATTGATTTAAATGTTAATAAATGACACTAGCAAAAATACAACGTAATGAACTAAACGTTAATACATAACGCCAAAGCAAAACAGTGAACTAACTATAGTACGAGCTGAGGGCTCTACAATAGTTAACGTAAGATAATAAAAATATTAAGAACGTAGCTAGTCGGGGCTTAAATATGTAAGCTTAGCTTTCGATGAGCCGCCGAAGGCACGATGAAAGAGAAGAGGGCCGGAACTGCTGTCCGTAGTCCAAACTAACAGATAAACATCCACGGAACCAATCTTCAACGGAGCATCAAACGTCCGATCACAACGTTAAACGAAACTTGGAGAAAAGGACTGAGCTTAACCTCAGCTCAAAGCAAAACGTACATCCAAACGTTACACAAACGAAATATCAGCCAATTTAAGTACGAAACGTAAACACCTGTTTTATGTGCCGCTAAATAATCCAACGGTTTTATTTGGCTGGACCAAATTCGCCGTACGCGTGACTACAAAAGTCGAGATCCACCAAAATTTACAATATTTCCCTGGATATTCACCCTGCACAAATCACAGGTGTATCACCAAACCAGACAATAACCGGAAGTGCGTGAACGGTAGACAATACCAATTGACATGCGTGAAAATATACTAGACACTGGAGCTACTAAAATAAGCCGAAACTACTACTCATGGGACCTAACTCCCAATCGGACAATAGTAACGTAACACACTCCAAAAATTTACTTAAAATATAAAAATTCACCCCCAATCACTAAGTGTTATTGAGTAAACAAGTCGAAATGACAGGGTTTTAGCCTTAAACGCGGCTGTCGAGCCAGTTTCACGTGAATTACGTCTAGCATTTACGGTTAGGGTTCATTTTTGGTCCTCAGTAGAAACGGAATATCAACTACGCGAATTGGGAAGTCACCACTAACGCGTGGTGTTTACGCTGGTGTTTAAAAGTTACGGAATAAGGGGGCAGGTCATCATTAATGATGGACGGTTGCCCACTTGATCTGTAATCGTGCACGATTGTACAAACATCTTTAAATGCTATAACCCATTTTCTTACTCTGCTTATAGCGTTTTCTCCATACACTTCTCTAATATGCCGATGCATTACGGCCGCTTCCACACCTCTTGCTTTTAAGAAACGAATTATAGCGCGTATTTCACAACGCGCGGGAATATTCTCCTGATTTTTTGTCACAATTATTTATTATTGGCTATTATCATGCGTGTCTTTATAACGTTTTTAGATGATATGCCTGCTTTATGGTTAGTTCTACTTGTAATTGAATGCAAAATTAGTTTTAACTTTTAACAGTACGCGCGCGGCGAAAGTGTGAATAGATTAATTAAAATCGAACCAATATTTTAATAAAACACAAGTTTTTTTATTAGACATCTCGTGACCTTAGTTTGTTTTCGGGTAATGACGTCTGCAACATATTTTCCAAACATTAACCCCTTGATTTTTCTTGATTTTGATGAGGCTTTATGCTCTAAATGACAGTATAAAAAATATAACACCTTACATTTTTCAACAAATTACAATTGAGCATAGAAAAACCTAAATTTTATTATTAACAAACAATATTTTTAGAACACGTTGCTAATCAAATGAAGTTATCGAACTGCCATCTCTTCACTATTTTTCTGACAATAAAATAAGCAAGCCTATTTACAAATTATTTTTGTATGTTTTGAATGACTCCTGGCTTAATTCTGCGGATTTCGTCTCTAATCCGATTTTTCAAATCTTGTCCATTATGTGGTCTGTCGACTTTGATTTATGACTTCATATAATCCCATGAAATGTAGTAAAGGGGTGTAAGATCTGGAGACCTTGGTGGTCACTCAATCGACCCTCGTCTGCACACACATTTAATTTCTGTGGGTGTTGAGTATGTCCTTCAACCACCCAATAAGGATTTTCTCTGCGTTAATACCTAAAATTTTTTGGAAACCTGGATTAGCGTGGCACAAATTTATGATAGTGTTACAGGACTGCATTTAACGGTCGGGGTCATCGTCGTTTAGATCCCAAATGAGTTGAATTTTGTAACGATGACATTTTTGTTTCTAAATTAAACGTAATACTGATCGCTGACTAATAATATTATTACATATTTTAGCCTTTCGAAGTTTCCTGCGGTGTAGGTTCCGGAATCGGCATTGGAAGGGGAAATGGCTGCTCAGCGGTAAAGAACAGACGTGTGCCCGTAGTTCCCGAAAGATATAAAGATTTTGTAATGTGATTAACGTGAATATATTGAGCGTGAATAAATTGTTGTTAAATTGTTTTTGAGTAAAGAATTTCTGTGGTTAACACATATTTTTTCTTCGGGAACTACTGGAAAATAATTATAAGGATTCTCTTCTATACTTAACAAAACATTAACTTTTGTGAGTTTTCTACAGAAAAGTTTTTTAAAGCTTGTGTTTACCAAATCTTTTAAATGTTCGGTTGTATGTTTTGACTTAATTTCTGTCATTGCTATAGTACGTACCACAATTTTTCCCTTCCTAATAAATTGTACATTTATGGCCAAAATTGACCGATCCATTCTCGTTGCACCATCTATTTTCCGGCATATTCTTTTTTGTTGTATATCAATTTTTATTTGATTCCTAATGACCATAGCTCTTTCACTTACATACGTCTGTGTATTTTTTTCATTAACACAAAAATTTCCATCAAATGCTTGACAGATGGGGAAAATTATTTTTCTAAATCCACTATTAGATAACATTTTGAAAGGTCTACCATAAAAAGTTACAAGATCAGTGCAAGCATCGATGAGAGTTTGTTGTGACATTTTAATTTTAATATTTTTTTGCAAATAAATATTATCCAACATGGGTTGTTTACTAATTCAGTTTATGTCCTCTTCATTAGGTCTTTTTTTTTAAACTATCATATTCTTTTGAATGTTTACTTCTGAGATGGGTACTGGAAAGATCTAATTAGCCAACTGATATTCAATTACCAAAATAAAATAATAAGGTTGTAACTGCCAAAGTAACATGTAACTAAGTAAAAACTATGTAAACAAAACTAAGTTCAATGAGAAAAAAGTGTGATTTTTTCTATTAAAAATTAAATCTACGATACAGTCCACTTTGAAGAATCCAACCATAATTTGGTCCATTCGAGTCGTATATTAGCGGCATCTTCTAATGGTGCCTGTCCACGTGAGAGTAAACTACTCTCGATAGCAGCGTCGCCAAGGATACAGCCCCTGAGAGTAACTCGCGATTGGCTGTATCCTTGGCGACGCTGCTATCGAGAGTTGTTTACTCTCACGTGGACAGGCACCATAAGATACAACGGGCAATCTTGGAAAATTCCCAAGGATATTAATCTTGCCGATCCCAAATTCTATGAAAGCAATGACACTGATCTATTAATTGAGGCAGGTAGCTTTTGGGAGTTGTTAAAGGATGGTCGTGTTAATTTAGGGAAGAATATGCCCTATTTACAAAATACGGTTGGATAATTTCAGGGGCAATTAATCAACCATTTTACAAGTATCAATGCAGTTTTAGCAAAAATCGAGTTAAGTTTTGAACTTGAAAAATTTTGGAAGGTCGAAGAGTTGTCACAGGTTCCACCTATGTCCGTCGATGATCAACTATGCGACACTAATTTTTAAAACAATATTTCTCGAGATGTTGATGGTAGATTCATCGTAAGGATTCCTCTAAAAGAGCCCGTTTCAAATCTAGGTGATTCTTTAATTATGACAACAAAACGTTTTCTTCATCTAGAGCGTAAACTTCAACGCAATCATATATTTAGTCAGTAATATAAGAATTTTATGGCTGAATACGAAGCACTTGGTAATATGTCTCTAATAAGGAACTATGACCCCTCCTCTATTTCCAATTTTTTGCCTCATCATGGTATTGAACGCCAAGATAGCTTAACTACAAAGCTGCGAGTTGTTTTCGACTGATCTGCAAAAACGGAGTCCGGGTGGTCTCTAAATGAGTTACAGCATAAAGGTCCTGTCATGCAAAATGACATCTTTGATATTCTCATAAGATTTCGGCAATGCAAGTACGTGGTCTGTGCAGATATTACTAAGATGTACAGACAGATACTAATTAATCAAAAAGACAGACATCTACAACGAATTGTATGGCGCAATTCTTCTGATAAGGACATGTCCATCTATGAACTAAATACAGTTACTTATGGCACTACTTCAGCTCCTTACCTGGCCATAAGATGTCTGCGTCAACTAGCTGAGGATTTTCAACATCAGTTACCACAAGCATCAGCAATTATTTCACAATTTAACTACACAATAATATATACATCATTAGATTACAAAGTTATAACGCTACATAGTTTGATTTTCTGGTATTGGCAAGGGACATAATTTTGCCACAGCACGCTTAATGAGGCCTCCAGTCGTTTTTACATTGGCAACTCGTACCACACCATCTTCTACTGGGTAGAGTTCCATTACTCGCCCTAATGCCCAGTTACAGGGTGGTAATTTTTCATTTTTGATGACAACCAACATATCTTGCTTGAGAGGTGCCTCGCCTTGCTTCCATCGATTGCGAGTTTGGAGGTGAGATAGGTACTCGGTTGACCACCGTTTCCAGGTACGTTCATAACAATCAAGCGTTCAGTAATGACTTCTGGTAAACCAATCGCATTTAATACAGATCCTATATATTTTTAATTGTTTTATTTAAAAAACCGGTTTTTAATTATTTTGGATAAAGGTTGCCGTGTTTTGCCGTTAAAAATAACGGTTTTGGTTAAAAATCACTTTTATGATCAAAAAATAACGATTAACCGATTTTTTAAACCGGTTTTATGCCCTGGTGAGGAGTAGTTAATTAAAATTACCGGACACAGCCAAGCCAGTTCAATTAGACGCAGAGCATCACGAAAATATTATTCATAACATAAGAAATGAGTACAAGTTCAAGTTCTAACAATTCTAAAGATCATTAATATTTACAATAATTGTACAATTATAAATAATTCTAATAAATAAAATAAAGACTTAATAATTCTCAATTATCTCTTTTTTTTTATATGCTAGCATTTACACATAACCACACCGTGAATAATTCCATTCGTCAATGCTTAGCCTAACCTAACGTCACCGTGGAATAGTCTTACCTAAATAAATATAACTCGTCCATAATTTATTTTTTTGATAATTGCTTGCCTTTTCCACGGAAACTTTGTCCAATTTCACTCCACAAAAGTCACAGAAAATTCCACTCGACTTCGTCTGGTGAAATTTTCAGATGACATTTTGTGTCTTGAAATTGTTAGAAGTTACCGTGGAAACAAACGGTAAGCCATTATCAAAAATGTTTATACACTAGTTATATTACCTTTGAAAATGTGTTTTGTCGCGGAAGATGATTTTGTTAAAATAATCGT
Source organism: Elmis aenea (assembly GCA_947652605.1). Classification (NCBI taxonomy): domain Eukaryota; kingdom Metazoa; phylum Arthropoda; class Insecta; order Coleoptera; family Elmidae; genus Elmis; species Elmis aenea. The sequence continues at coordinate 17,563,632 of OX393582.1, read as the reverse complement.
CATGAGTTTGCTTGTCTTCTTAGTACCAATCGACAAACATACGACATGGAAAATGATCAGCTGACTTCAGTTATTTACACAGTTGAACCTTATAAGCATGTAAATGTAAATCTTTGTTCTGGGAACGATGAGAAATTGATGTTGATGGTTGTTGTTCGACACTTTCACTCACCGGAGCAATATTTTCAAAGTTCAACGAGCTAAACGCTGATGTATCTTTGCTTATTTATTCACAACTGAACTAATTTTCTTAAATTTTTTAGTCATTTGTTTCTATTTTAGGGACTTTATGGCGAAGAAAAACAGCATGAGTGTGATAAGGAACATTTTTAGTATTCCGGTTATTTACATATTAAAACTGTACGATTTATACGCGTTCTGCAAAAGTGTAAAGCTCCATTATTAATATATTATCATCTGTCTACATGATAACTGTAAAATACGGCTGCTCTAGGTTTGACAGTTACGAAATGGGGCGCAATTTAAAATTCTAGTTGCTATTGAGACCTAGAATTACAAAAGAACATAAAGTGAACCACTCTATATTTACTGCATTTTTTTTTAACGTGCAGTGCCGTAAGATTATCGTCGGCACTGTCGAGCGATGTTCATATTACACTCCGATTCGGTTCTAGAAACCATTACCAATTCGCTGCAATAGCCATGTCAGCTAGACTGGATACATACAATTTAGTAGCTCAGCTGCACTAATCGAGTTGCAAATTCCGTTACGTGTATGTATTTACACATGCAAATTAAGTAAAATGCATAAAGCAGAACCGTAGAATTTACACGGAACGTGAGTTTCATCGAAATACCCAACCTAAGTTAACTTTAACGTCATGTGACTCTATTGTAAATAATGCACGATATTCCGTCATTGGATTTTGTTAACATTGGTTAAAATCGTGTGCGCGTTTACGAAATATCGAGCGTAAACAAAATCAGGCCCATCCTCTTTTTTCTTCAGTTTTGATTTTAGAAATGGTATATGGTAAAAACCGGAATAACAGTATGTTCACTATTTGTCGTTTCTTATTCTTCACAGGTCTCGATCGGTCCAGTTTTTTCTTCTAGTACTTTATCTGCCATGGCGTTGTTGGCATAGTTCCTGTACTTAAAAGCTAACCGACCACTTTCTCCTCGTTATTTTATACATTTCCTGCACTTCATTACTTTCTTTTAGTCCTTTATCGGCCATGGCGCTGTTGACATAGCTCCTGCATTTAAAATCTGACCGACCCCTTTCTCCTCGGCATTTCATCGAAGATTTTCTGCACTTCATTAGGTAGGCACACACGAAGAGGATTTTCAAACGATCTATCCCGCCGTCCGGATGTGTCATTCTCTCCCGCAGATTTGGCCTGCACAGACCAGATCTGTTGATGCGCCCAAACGTAAACATCTTATCTTTCGTTCTTCTGACAGATCGCTTAGTTAATTGCAAAATCGTTCATATTTCACGGTGACTGATAGGCGGGTCAGATATTTTATAGTGCTATGAAATCCTGATGAGAGTTCTTTCGTGAAAAGATGTCTCGAGCGAGGAAAAAAGTTGTGGCACTTTTGGGTTTATGTTTGTTGGGGATGGCGAAAAAGAAAAAAACTGTAAATAGATTAAAATGGATTCAGCAGAGAAAACAATTTGGGCATATGCCTTTACTTCGTGAATTACGTTAAAACGAAATAAACGATTTTAAAAATTATTTAAGAATGAGTACTTCAAACTTCAGTGCAATAAAAGTAACCACCGGGCCACTAAGATGTGACTAAAATCTTTCCTTAAGAGAAACGAACCGCCAAGAGGCCTGATGTTTCACGCATGACGAGTGGGAGATTTGGTCTGCACCATGCAAATCTTTTAAAAATCCTCTTCGTGTGTGACTACCTAAAGAAAAGAACCGCCAAAAGACCTGATCTTTCACACATCCAGCACGCCGGACAGCACTAACGCACCGATCAGGAGTGGAAGATTTGATCGGTGCCGTGCAAATCTTTCAAAAATCCCCTTCATGTGTGCCTAGCTATTCTGCAAAAAAGCCAGATAATGTTCGCCAGTTAGTTAACCATCGAAAATTATGGGGCGTACTATTGCTTTGTGCAACATACCTATCCAAACATTAAATCCAAATCGTACCTGAAGATTGCGTTCTCTGACTACTTCAGGATTTTCTACAAACGATGTATTGTTTCTATTAAGCAATCATCCATTGTTGGTGAATCCTCTCTCGCCAGAAAATAAATATTGGTGTTAAATTTGTTCAATATTATTATGCGGCCAATTGCAGCAAACGATTTTGGTCTGTTTCATGGAGATGTTGATTCAAAACATATTTGAAAGATCTAAACTTGTTTTTCTTTCTGTTGATGTCGTTGGATTTAATTTTACCTAAGCAAGTACATGGATCTCCACTGTTTAACGAATCACAAAACCTTCTTTTTTGTTTTACTTGGTTCGATAGACCTTTTTAAGCTTTATCGTTGGATGTCTTTGGTGTGGATACCGTTGTAGAAGCATTCTTCCTACACTCGCCATAAACCAACAATATGTGAAATTTTTCCAATTTTGTGAAAAACTTCTTGTTTATTCAATATACTGATAAACAGAATCAAAGAAGAACCGTTAAATAAAAACTACTTTCCACAATTGTCAGCAAAAAAGAGTAATTGTTTTGTTATTGACTGTACACAACTGCGATTATTAGGACATCTTACCAAAAATGAACAATAATTTTAAGTTAAGTCCCAATTCCTAATTAAAATACGAAATTATTTGATATTGTTGGATTCGTCATAAAATGCTCAATTTGAATAACTGCGTGAGCCACTATTGTCCCATTAAAAAAAATTGCCTTTTTGTCAAAAAACTGATTTCGCATTGATTCGTCATAAAATGCTCAATTTGAATAACTGCGTGAGCCACTATTGTCCCATTAAAAAAAATGACTTATTGTCAAAAAACTGATTTCGCAGCCTTTAAAGTCGATTAGAGTAACCAAAATGTTAATCAAAGTTTAATACCAGCATTTCTTTTCCAACCCTTACACCCTATGAATAAAAAGAGAATAGATAACATACAGCGTGTCACACAAAAAACGTCGCAAGCTGTAACTCCGTTGTTTGTGGTCCGATTTTGGTGAACGAAAAAATAAATGAAATGGCTTATTAAATACTATTAACTGAATTGGATTTCAATTTTTTTCCAAATGACACCATCTATTTTTTTTACTAAATCTGGTAAAAACAAATAATTCTGCATTCAATGATGTAATCATAAGGTAACAAATCGGCATGGTAAATAATTGTCTTTGTGTCTTTTTTCTTGGAATATAAAACAATAATTATGACCAATCATTAATGATATGTAGAGAATAACGGGACAGTGGTCATGAGGTATATAAAAAATACTCTACATCAGCCAAATATTTCGAGTCTTTATTGGACTCTTCATCAGTAGCTAAACTTTTGTTGATAATTGATGAATTTTTGCAACTTGCATCCTTCTTCTTCAATTAAACCATACACGTTTTTCAACGAGTGTGTTATGTGATTTGGGAAAACTTTGTTTTTTCTACACTGAAAAAATTCCTTGTTTACCATATTAGCTTGCTCGATTGCTATTAATCAAGGAGAATTTTATTGCAGACTGATTATATTTGATGTTTTGTCAAATGGCCTCGAGTCAAGAATTTCAGTTCATATTTAGACAATATTTCACACGATGTAATCATTAAAACCGATATTCAACGCTTCCATAGATATAATATATCAAACTTATTCGCCGTAGTCGATACCTGTTAGTTTCAAACCCTCGAGATACTGTATCCAATATAAATCTAATTTACGTTAAATTAGCAAACGAGATTAGGTTTGCTATTAGATTAATTTCTGTTTTAGAAATGCGGGATTAGTTTTTGTGCCCCAAGAAAACACGATGATTTATCTAGGGTGTGTTACTGGCCCCACTGATAGTGATTTACAAAACCGACAACAACGGTTTCAGCGTTCATTTTTTGCCATTGTAATTAATTTTGATTAATTATTTCTTTAGTATAATTATATGACTTGAGTAAAGTTACAACAAATGTTTAAGTATAAAAGTGATGCACATTTCAAAGACATTACATTCAACAAATTCTATTGGTGTAAGTTCAGTTAGTGACTAATCTTGCTTCATATAAAATATAGAAATTCAATTGAATGAGCCAGCCATAAGTACGTATGCGATTCATTTACATCAATTTAGAGATGTTTCGAAAAATGAATGGTTAGATCGACAAAACCTAGAATTAATTATAAGCTTTTTCGTTTTAAAATGCATCTTACTCACAAATAAACTGTTAAATTAGTTTATTATGCAAGTTTAGTTCAAGCAGTTTAATATTAGAGGTTTTAAAATAAATGTATAGTATTTGTAGCAAAAAAACATGCTCAAAAAAATCAATTGGTGATGTTTTCAAACTTTAAAATTAAACAGTTAGCAAGATACAAGACAGAGTAGATACACTTTTTTTATTTACAAGTTCAGTTTAAAAAAATCTTTTTATTAGAAATTATGAGCAGTTTTTTTATTTATGTACGTGGTTGCGTCAGCCGCTTCAGCTTCAAAATAGTTCATTCTTAAACTCGTCGTAAAACTCTAAGAATGTGGGAAATGTTTGACCTAAAGTTTTCACTTTGTTCTTAATTTTTCAATACCGTGAGTGGTGCAGTAGTTTTAAATGTTTGGAAAACCAGTATTTGTTTATTTTTTTGTTAGCTCAAAGTGATGGTTTATAGAAACCATTGTTTATATAAAAAAAGGTGACCTTCGTCTTTTTCGTTTTGTAGTTTTTGTTTAAACATCTATAATCAATAATATTTGACAGCGTTTTTTCACTGCAATTTTTATTCAAATAGAATTTTTATTTTTAATACATAGTCAATGTAATTATGTTCCTACAATAATGGTCTTCATTAGAAAAGTAAGTGTTTACTTTGAGATCTTTGTAAGCATGCTACTCTATCTGGTGCCCCTAACCGATGGCAGTTTTTTGACCGGCGATAATATCTTACAAGGGAAGGTCACAATACGTTGTCGCTAGAATTTGATTCCGGCTGTGTTTATTACATCAAGGGCATCAAAACTAAATGTTTTCCAGAGTTATACGTGCCACTGGCCATTAACTTCGGAAAAATAGGGGAAAAACTGAACAGCTGATAAATAAAAGTAATATTTGCGATCGCATTGGCCATGAAACCGTCAAAGACAAAATCGAAATTCTTCTATTTACTAATGCGCGCATCCTTTCCAAGTAAAATGGTGCAAAGTTTTTGAAAAAATCTTAAACGGTTCCGAAGAAAAACGCAAAAAACGAGGCCTTTGTAAAAACGGTTTTCCCTATGTTAAACGCCTATGCAAGTCGCATGCGACAACTACTCAATACATAGCGCTTATACAGGGGTTTCGTTTTTGACGTTTTTCTCCGGAACCGTTCAAGATTTTTTCAAAAACTTTGCACTATTTTACTTGCAAAGGATGCGCCAATTGGTAAATAGAAGAATTTCGATTTTATCTCTGACGGTTTCATGGCCAACGCGATCGCAAAAATGACCTTTTTGTACCAATTTTTCAGTTTTTCCCCTATTTTTCCGAAGTTAATGGCCAGTGGCACGTATAACTCTGGAAAACATTTAGTTTTGATGCCCTTGATGTAATAAACACAGCCGGAATCAAATTCTAGCGACAACGTATCGTGACCTTCCCTTGTTAGTGCAGAAAATTCTAAGTAGAAGAAACGAAATATAGATATTTCATCTTTAGCTTCAATCGAATTAGCTTTAGTTTTTAAGGACTTCCTATATTGAGTTTGGTGTAACTAACTTTCTGCGCACAACTGAATTTTCATCTTCTATTCAGCGAGTTTCCGTGGCGGTTCTATATAAATCTTTCATGAGATATTAGGATTCATGTACTGAAAATGCAATACAGTTATCAAACAGACGTTTGCAACTTTTCCTCAACATACCTACTAATTAATTAGTTTGCTTATGTGTATGAAAAAAGTTGCGTGCTAACCTCATCAGATTTCCCATGAAATTTTTATTCCGGCTTATATTTTTTGTTTGCTTTTGTGTCCTTTTTATTTAATTAAATTTTCGCGTACACAGAACTGCGCTTTTTTGTGCTTGATGTTAAAACACACAGAGTTCGATTATTTACGTTTCACGTGTCACAATTCCGTCGAGCAGTTTGTGCTTGAAAACGGTATAATATTAAAGTAAAATTTCATTTATTTTTTAACACAATAAAAAACAGTTTTTTACGAGTTGACAATAAAAACTGATACGATTGCAAAACTAAAACTGGAACATATGTAAAAACAACTTTATTGCTTGAAATCCGTTTTTCGAAGTAATAAACATGAACAAATAAAATGTTTAACAAAAATATATGTTGTTTTTAAAAAAAAGTCTGATAATACTGAACCGAAACTTATAAATATTTATTCGTATCGATCAGCTTTTTAGCTGTTTACTCTTTTGCTCTTGTTTGGGTATCGATAAATCAGTTTTCATTGGATGCGTTCACGGTCCTCATAGCAGGGCGTATTTTCAATGATAGTCGTTTAAAAGGGCAGAACAATGACTAACTATCGTGGTTAATTTATTTAAAAATTACGTTGGTCTGTCAATTGGGTCCCATATGTGCACAATATTCGTTGTCAAATTAATATATCATTGGGTATTAATAGTGGCATAAAATATGTTTCGGTTTGTTAGCATTGATAAATATGTACTGGGTTAGATCTTTCATCACAAATTTAGTTACATTTTTCATTTGTAAGTCTGCAAATACTGACGCGGTGGGGATAACAATGGCGATCACAATATGCGGTGACAGAAGTCTAATTAATCAACAGTTATTCAAATTCTTAAAATGTCTGTTTAGGGCACTTGTGTATTCTAGACAGGGACTGAGAAGGAAACGAAAACAAAAACGTTAAACAAAATTAACCGAAATTTTCATTAGAACGAAAACGAAAAAAAATAATTTTAAACCGGTTTTAGTATTATCCAATTTCTATTCATTAAACACGATCGCGAATTTATTGTCTTTGTTGGGAAGATTCTCACAAGGCAGTAAAATATCTCACTTAAAATAAGCGAGCTTCTTTTTTCTTCATATACATTATGTATTGACAACTTTATTGCCAATACTTGCAATTTCATGCAACACAAGTAACGTCACAGGTATTCTCTCTTTCTAACTTGTTGGTTGGATCATCAATAAATAATATACACTTCATTGGACAACGAAAGGGCGTGTAATAATCACGTCATTTTAAATAGTTTAAAAATATGACATTTGACCTTAATGATCTATGGTTTGACAAACTAGTTGTGTTTTTGCACCTGACAGGTGTTACACTAAATCCTGGCTTGTTTCTTCGTTGAAATCGTGCATTAATTGTCGGCCAGATTGTCAGCATCTTTTATTAAAATCCTTTCATAGTTTCTATTAATGAAAAAATCTTTACAAGTTGAGAGTGTGAATCATTTCAAAAATAACTGTAAAGAACTTCAAGATATTTTTTACATGCCCATTGCGCTTTCAACAATTAAGGCTGGCTAGGCAGTTATGGAGTAATATTGTCCAAATTGCATCCGTATGATCGTCTATGGTTCAGGTATTATCTTTATTGTCTTTTATGGGGCTAGATCTGAAGAGAAACAGCATCATGTTGTCATTAGCAATATGATCAACAATTATTCATTCTAAAACCTTTTATAAAGCAAGAAATTTTACCAGATTTCTGTACACTTCCCCATTATAAAAAACGAGGATCACACAATTTTCCTATGGGAAATGATACACTAAACACAATGTATTTTCTTGGAGATGCACTTCATAAAAGACATGTAGCTTTTTCGCTGTCAAACATTTGTATTATTCTGTGAACTGATGTAGCTATACCTTTTAATATGAAATCTTGCATCATATATAAAAAGGTATTGTGCAGAATTAACATATTGTTCTGAGTAAAGCGAAGGAATCATTAGGAGTAGCAACGATGCTTGTCTGCGTATGAAAATCGATTTTTAATATGCACACTCTAAACTCTCGAAAAAATCGATTGAAATAGTTATTAAGAAAAAGGTGAAAACATTTTGGCTCTTATGGAATTTTGCGACTTTGAAAAGTTCAAACAATTTTTGTTTTTCTTTTTTAGACCTTAAAATATAAAAATACCTCGTCGCGCGGATGAACTGTCAAACTTTGACACAATAATTATATCTAAAATTTGTCAACCTTAATGCAACGACTTTGTTGGTTGAGTGGTTATGATACACGTTTACTTAACCCTTTCGCTGCGGCTCTCGTTTCTACAAGTACGTCACATTTATATGGTTTTACCACAAGAAACAACTTATTGAGCATCACGCAAAGTGGAACATCACAATTTTTGCAGGTGAATCGCGTTTCTTAGTGCATATGATGCACGTTTTAGATGTTTTTTTTTTTTTTCATTTGTTTGATATATTGATGGAAAATGCCACTCAATAAGTCGAAAAGGTAGTGGCATTTTCGTTTGAAAAGTTTGTACGCGGTTTTAAATTTTGATACTTATTCACAATTGCCTTCACAAGGGATAAGATCAATTGTATCTTGATTATGTGGATTAACCCTAATTAACTTTTCCAAGAGTTAACCCAATTAAGATTATAGAATTTAACTGGTATTAATCGTAACCACATCCAAATATTCAAGTATTTATTCATACAATGTCCAATGAACAAGTAACACTTACGTATACTTGGCGTGTGCTATGAAAAATCCAGTCTAAATAAACCGCGGAATTTTACAGATGCCGCAATCTGCAGCATATACCTTGTCTTCTCTTCATTTATATGTAAGCCCACATTCCCCGCCTTCTCCTTCAGTATTATCGTTATACTTTTCAACTCATCTTTACTTCACGTAATTAGAACAAGGTCATCTGCAAATGCCAAACATTGGTGTGTTCTTCTATACACCAGCAGGCCCTAACGGGCCAACTGGGGCGCCTATGGCGCCGTTCCGAGACCATACAAATATCTTTACCCGGCCTAACTCTCTTGCGTCAAAATAAAAATATCGATAAATCTCGAAGCGCACGACGAGAACCGAGCGCGTACAATTTTCGGTAATAGATAATAGACGACTCGCGTTGCAAGCTCGGCGGAGGAGAAACGAATACAATTCACTTTTATCCATCATAGACAATTCGTGTCGCATGCTCCGCAGGAATAACGCGGGTACAATTCACTTTTATCTATCATAGACGACTCGCTTGCACGCTCGGCGGGGATGACCCGGGTACAATTCGATTTTATCGATCATAGACGACTCGCGTTGCATGCTCGGCGGGGATGACGCGGATACAATTCACTTTTATCGATCTTAGACGAATCGCTTGCACGCTCGGCGAAAATGAACCCGGTACATTTCGATTTTATTGATCATATACCGCGTTGCATGCTTGGCGGGCTCGCTTCTGTTTTGGCCGAACCAATGATCCACTCTGCCATTCCGTTCGGAAGAAAAAACTGTATCAAATAGCGTTTGAATCAACTTTCTATCTCAAACCGTTGCGACAATCGACCAATCCCGCACTAATGACTCACCCTGCATATTTGAAAACATTTTTATCTTGTTCGGAAGAAAAACCTTAATCAAATAGCGTTTGAATCAACTTTCTATCTCAAACCGTTAAGCGACAATCGACCGATCCCGCACTAATGACTCACCCTGTATAATTAAAAATATTTTTATCGTGTTCGGAAGAAAAAACTGTATCAAATAGCGTTTTAATCAACTTTCTATCTCAAACCGTTTAGCCACAATCAACCGATCCAGCAATAATGACTCACCCTGTATATTTGAAAATATTTTTATTGTGTTCGGAAGAAAATACCGTATCAAATAGCTTTTAAATCAACTTTCCATCTCAAACCGTTAAGCGACAATCGACCGATCCCGCACTAATGACTCACCCTGTATATTTGAAAATATTTTTATCGTGTTCGGAAGAAAAAACTGTAATAAATAACGTTTGAATCAACTTTCAATTTCAAACCGTTAAGCGACAATCGACCGATCCCGCACTAATGACTCACCCTGTATATTTAAAAATAGTTTGAATCAACTTTCTATCTCAAACCGTTAAGCGACAATCGATTGATCCCGCACTAATGACTCACCCTGTATATTTGAAAATATGTTTATCGTGTTCGGAAGAAAAAACTATATCAATTAGCGTTTGAATGAACTTTCTATCTCAAACCGTTGCGACAATCGACCGATCCCGCACTAATGACTCACCCTATATATTTGAAAATATATTTATCGTGTCCGGAAGAAAAAACTGTATCAAATAACGTTCGAATCAACTTTCGTCAAACCGTTAAAAGCGACAATCGACCGATCCCGCATTAATGACTCACCCTGTATATTTATTTGAAAATATTTTTATCGTGTTCGGAAGAAAAACCTGTATAGCGACAATCGACTGATCCCGCACTAATGGCTCACCCTGTATATTTGAAAATCGTTTTATTGTGTTTAGAAGAAAAATCTGTATCAAGCAGCGTTTGAATCAACTTTCTATCTCAAACCGTTAAGCCACAATCGACCGATCCCCACTAATGACTCGCCCTGTATACGCCACTGCGACATCCTTATCCGTTTCGAGAGAAAATAATATATATTTTTCGATGTTAAAAATTTCAATAAACATAACATTTTTATTGACATTCATTTACAAACACCCTGCATATTTTTGCTCGTCGTAAGACAAAACATACGGCTCCACGACAGCAAAAATTTTAGAAAAACAAAAAAATGTTTGCTTGACCAATTATATTGTCGCACTCCGTATTTCGGTGACTATTCCATATACCGGGTGATTCAGTTTGACTGTCGCACCCCTATAACTTTGTAAGTATTGAGAATAACCCCAACAATCCTTATATATTTGAAATCAGCGAGAAATTCTCTATTAAGTGATGTGTTTTTGTTACCTCTACGATGACGTAGGTCAAGTCCGCGATAGGCAACTGTTTCTTTTTAAATTACATACTATACATTTTTTTGTTGATTCGGATAGAGAATTTAATTCTGAATCCGACCATGTACTCAAAAAGTAGGCATACATTAAAAAAAAGTCGAGAAAAATCAGCAGTGGCGGCCATTTTGAATACATTAAAATGTAATTTTTTATGTCGGCGTTTATTTGTTTTTATTTTTATTAAAAATTAATTTTTAATACATTTTCATTGATAGTTACCGTATAATTTTTAAGATTTGATCGTTTTTTGTTATGTTAAATAGACTGTTTGCTATGATTTGAATAAACTTTCAACTGATTTTTCTCGAATATTTTCTTATGTATGCCTACTTTTTGAGTAGGTACATGGTCGGATTCAGAATTAAATTCTTTATCCGAATCAACAAAAAAATGTATAGTATGTAATTTAAAAAAAAAACAGTTGCCTATCGCGGATTTGACCTACGTCATCGTAGAGGTAACAAAAACACATCACTTAATAGAGAATTTCTCGCTGATTTCAAATATATAAGGATTGTTGGGGTTATTCTCAATACTTACAAAGTTATAGGGGTGCGACAGTCAAACTGAATCACCCGGTATAGACGCCACTGCGACATCCTTATTGTTTGGAGCGAAAAGATGTTAATGATTTTAATGAAATTTCAAACATATTTCGTAGTCATAATGACAGACGCTGTATGAATAAGTGCAAAAATGAAATAATTCAGTCCGAGCCGCCGCACCGGGTCACCTGTCCGCACAACACATGTAAACAAAGGATAATTATCTTAATGCTGAGCGTACCAAAGATAAGTAACATCTAAGCAAGTCGCTCGCCGCGACCCCCCTGTTCGGGGTTACGAGGGGGAATTCACGTTTAGGGTGAAAACAAATAAACGGCTTATCAGATTCGGCTGAAACTTTGGAAAAACCTTATCCCGGCATAAGCGCTCCATCCGCGAAAATTAAGGGATCGTACCATGCGCCCCCGCGGCGCTACGAAGAACCAATATACCCATAAGAGAAAAATTTTTCGGCGGTTTATAGCCCATAACTTTTCAGTCTCGAAACGTACGGCAATCGGATATCGACAGGAAGCTGGTTCGTTCTTTCATACGTATTTTAAAGCAAACCGGAAGTCCCTGCTTCTAGTTTTTCGATTTTTAATTTGCTTTCGGGCAAACCGCCGCTACACTTTTATTATATAGGGGACCAGCAGGCCCTGGCGGGCCTACTGGGGCGCCTACGGCGCCGTTTTAAGACCATAGAATTATCTTTATCCGGCCTTGCGTCTAAGGCAAGGTATGCTCTTTCAGAGTTACGTCATTTTAAATCAGTTTCAGTTGGTTAATAGTTTCGTTACTGTAAAGTAATTCCACGAACTAACATAAAACGCATATATAGAGAGTTAACGCAAAAAACCAACACAACCAAAGTTTACTTTATATTTACATAAATTATTATATAAACATTACATAATATAATACATAAAACAATAGATACATAGTAAAAGAGTTAAAAAAGATTAAAATAATAAAAAATGTACAATATATAACACGTATATAATAAAAATATTAGTTGTAATGTTCCATAATGAAAAGTGTATGTCATTGAATAATTAAAACATATTAACATGCTGTTTAAACAAACCAAATGGTTTGGCTTCATAATTTTTTGTTGTTGCAGCAATTTTGAAATTCGCCTCTCAGTATAACATTAGACGTTTTCTGTACATTTCAATAAAACGAAGCTCTTTGATAATGTTCTTTATAATTATTGTCTTGGTGGGTAACCATATATTGCACATAGTAGCGAATGATGTTGCTGTTGATGCACAAGTTTGTGGGATATAAGCAAATCTCTAAAATAAAAATTATTTATGCAATTGTACAACGGAGTACATTGAAAAACTTACAATTTTTTGATGATAATAGTTTGTTAGCATTCTTTATCGTCCAAGATAGCCCAAGTTCTACAAAAATTATTGCAGATGCTCCAGGGAAATAGTAATCCTTGGATAGCAATAAGTTGTTGCAGAAAAATTTCATTGAATCTCTGACAGTAGCGAAATTAATTGATCGTCGATATGTTCCAACTTCTACATGTCAATGAATTTATTTATACATTGACTGACAATCTACAAATAATTTTAAACAAATCATCAAATACACCACACTACCCACTTTTAGTGTATTACCTATTCACGAGCTTTTAAAAATACGTTTCAGCAAAAGTGCAAACTTGTAACTGAAATCTGTACAAATTTCCAACGTTTCTCACACATTTTCAAGAATAATTTTCCATATGTTGTAATTTGCATTTGTTCAAATACTCGTGTTGCGATATTGTAGTAACTTTAGTGAACATGTAAATGGAAATGTTTATTGTACTTGATAGTAATTAAAACATAATTTCATTGAACAATAAAACCATGGCAACTTGCTGTCGAAACAAATAAAATTGTTTTGCTACATAAATGTCTTGTTGCTACAATTATCAAATACGCCACTCGGTATAGCATTAGACCTTTTTCGTGCATTCCAACAAAAAGAAGCTCTTTTATAATGTCTATTATAATTGTGTCTCCATGGGTAACCATATATTGTATAAGTTTTACACAGTAGCGAATGGCGTCGCTGTTAATAGACAATTTGTGTGGAATATACGCAGGAATCTGTCAAATAAAAATTATTATTAATATAATTGTATAACGTAGTACATTAAAAAACTTACAACTACTCGATGATAGCAACTTATTGGTATTATTTATCGTCCACGTTGGTCTAAGTGTAACTAAAATTATGAGATGCTTCAGAGAATAGAATAATGTCTATTATAATTGTATGTGTCTCCATATATTGTATAAGTTTTACATAGTGGAGAATACAGTTTTGTGGAATATAAGCATGAAATTTCTAAAATAAATCTTTTTATTCAATTGTACAACGAAATATATTAAGAAACTTACAGTTACTCGACGATAGCAGGTTATTAGTATTGTTTATCATTCAAAATAGTCCAAGTCCTACAAAAGTTATTGCAGATTGTCCAGGGAATAGTAACCCTTGGATAGCAATAAGTTGTTGCCGATATGTCGATATGTTCCAACTCCTAAATGTCAATGAATTTACATTTATACATTCACTGACAACCTAAAAAATTATTTTAAACAATCAAATATGTCCCATCACCCACTATCAGTGTATTACCTGTTCATGTGCTTTAAAATACGTTCCAGCAAAACTGCAAACTCATAACTCAAATCTGTACCTATTTCCGACGTTTCTCACATATTTTCAAGAATGATTTTTCATATGTTGTAATTTGCTGTTCATTACTCGTGTTGCAATGTTTTAGTAACATTAGTGAACACGTACATATTGGAAATGTCCATTGTATTTTACAGTAATTAAAACTTAATTTCATTGAACAATAAAACCTTAGCAACCTGCTGTTGAACCAAACAAATTTGTATTGCTTCATATTTTTTTGCTACCATTATTAAATACGCCACTCGGCATAACATTAGAGCATTAGACCTTTTCCGTACATTCCAACAAAAAGAAGCTCTTTAATAATGTCTATTATAATTGTAACTGTCTCCATGGGTAACCATATATTGTATAAGTTTTACACAGTAGCGAATGGCGTCGCTGTTAATAGACAATTGTGTGGAATATACGCAGAAATCTGTGAAATAAAAATTATTATTAATATAATTGTATAACGTAGTACATTAAAAAACTTACAACTACTCGATGATTACAACTTATTGGTATTGTTTATCGTCCACGTTGGTCTAAGTGTAACTAAAATTATGAGATGCTTCAGAGAATAGCGAACCTTAGACGGCAACAAATTGTTGCTGAAAAATGTCATTCAATCTCGAACAATAGCAAAATAGATCGATGGTCTATATGTCGTAATTTCTAGATGCCAATGATTTTACATTGATACATTCAGTGACCACCTAAAAATAATATTAAATTAATAATCAAATAAACAGTATCAAAAAATGTTAGCTCATTACCTGTACACGTGCTAAAAAAATATATTTTTGTGGACCAATCATTTTTTGACTGATGTCTCTCTATATTCCTTAAGTTTCTTACAAATTGTCAAGCATGTCTTTCCGCATCAACAAATTGCAATAGCTTGAATAGCGTTTTATAATGTGTAGGTAAGTTTCGTGAACATACATTTACATAATTATTGAAATGTTTCATTAATTAAAAAACGCTTATATTTAACGACTAAATGATAAAAACGAATTGTACTATAGCTAAGCACACTCTTTTCTTATGATATTTCTCTTTGTCTTCACAATAGCTACCTCTTCGTCTGTCGACTCGAAAAAAAGGAACATTTTAAAAAACCTTCACTTCCATTGCATTTGGTTTCGTTGATAATCATAAAATATTTTTATTATAAAATTTATTGTACGCTATCCGTGTTGGTGTAAAAATTGATGCCATACTTAAAGCAATCTAAAAGAGAACAGATATATAACGTTTGTAATATGCTTCGTTCTGAAACTTACAATTTTTCAATAATTGCAATACATTTGTGTTCTTCACACTGGTACGCTCCATATTATTCCAAAAAACGGGCAACATTCTAATTGCGACAGCAATAAATTGTAGCACAAAATTACAATAGACATACGAATAACATTAAAAATTTTCAATCCTCGAAATGCGCAAACTTTTCACTGTTGCTAAATGAAGTTGTAACATTCTTCGACAACCTGAAAATGATTTGAAACTTATTAATAAACATCGAATACTATATAATATTGTAATTTACTACCTGCGCATATATGTCAGAATGTATCGGATGTGATGTTATAAATGGTTACAATACATAAGTTACTCATAAAAATTAACAATTACAGAGATGAATGTTTTATTCCTGTTTATGAAGCAAGATTTTGTGCAGATTAAATTATATGTCGTTCGGAACGGTTGTGTAACATAAACTTATGATAAAATATCAAGATTTTCAAAGAAATAATTGTTCATCAACGAATCAAAAATTGTATAAAAATTAGTTTATTCACTCCAAACGAGTGTACAAGTACAACATAAATTGTACGAAACATTTAAATCAAATGAAATAAAAACGGTACTCTACTATACCATAAGATTAACATGTATAGATAGATAGATCATTATATTCACTTTATCACCATTATAATGAAGGAAGTTATAAACAAGTGAAAAAATATACTCGTAAATGATATTCATTAAAAGCAAAACTGAAATATTTATCTTGATGTTTGATGTAGTGGATAATGGTGATAAGTGTTCGAGGATTAGGATCGGGGAGTAGGTATATTTTATTCCTGTTTCAAATTTAATCGAAACAGTCGAGCCACAGCGCAGACATTACATCAGGCGCGGGCTCGGCTTTAAGTTCATCTGTATTAGAAACAGATGCATTTGTTCTTGTCCATGTATGTATGTACATCAGGGATGGAAAACGTAACGTAACGATACTTGATAACGCTATAATAACGATTCAACTATAATTTCTAATAAAATAATGTAACGATATTTTAATAACGTTATAATACCCATAACGTTTCTTTAAAAGTTATTTGTATCGTTATTCTTTATAAATGAAATGTTTATATTGCGTACTATTTATTTTCAGAAGAAGATATAACGTAACGATTTAAAACGCTATTCCATTCCTGATGTACATATATACATTTTCTCAATATTGTTTCAACAAAATAATATATGAAAACATAAATGTTTAAATTATCACAATCTATTATGTAATATTTACATAGGTAGATATGTATTTACTTATGGACACGAAGTTGTTTTCATATATAATTTTACCGAAACAGGAGCCACGGCGCAGACATTACATCAAGCGCGGGCTCGCTTATTAGTTCATGTATATCAGTGATAAGACACATGCATTTATTCCAAACACTCTCGTATCACAATATTTTTCGTATATATCGGACGATCAACGCCTCGGTTGGCTAAATCAACCGGACGTGGTGGAATACAAATCTTAAGATTTTTTCTCGATCTCACTCGAGACAGAGCTACGTATAATTGTCCGTGACTAAACATGTGACAAGGTAGGTAAACACCAACCTTGTCCAAAGTTTGACCTTGAACCTTATGCACGGTCATTGCAAATGCCAATTTGATTGGAAACTGTACCCTGATAAGTTCGAAAGGCAATTCGTCATCAGTAAGCAGTTTGATTTTCGTAAGGAAAACTCGTTTACCCAAGAAAGGAGCGCAAATATGCTCACATATAATAATGTTGTCTCGTAATTCGACAACTTTAAGTCTCGAACCGTTACACAAGCCTGCGCGAGCATTAATATTTCTAAGCGACATCACTATCGCCCCTAATTTTAGCTTTAATCTGTGAGGGGGAAATCCCACAGGACGTAGACTGTTAATATATTCGTCAGTATAAATACCACGCTCTACACCCTCTGTCAAGATGACAGAGTCAGCGCTGAGGTACACCTTTTCTTCGCCCAGTAAGACATCGTTAAGTACGCGATTGTTAATATTGTCAACCGCATCATTTGTCGGCGCTATAACTGCGACTGAACCGAGAGCTTCTAAATCAGTCGCAGTCAATTTTTCATTACCAAATACAGCCGTCACTATGTCATCGCATAAGAGGTCTATAGGAATTTCGATAAAATCGACTGAGATAGAGCGATCAGACGCTCTCAAACTACCATTTCCTATTGTCAACAGCCAATCTTTAAAGCGATCGTCATCATCTGAGACGCGCATATTAACCTTTAAATTAAATGTATGTATCGACCGCCAGAGCGGTGATCGTTTGGCAAATACCTCCAACATGTCTACCGCACCTCCTCTTTTTATCACAGGCAAACATTGCTGGAAGTCGCCACAAAAAACGATCATTTTACCACCGAACGGCGATTCGTTCTGCATCATGTCCGCAAGTTTGTCATGGACAACCTTTAATACGTATTTCGAGCTCATCGACACCTCATCCCATAGAATGAGATCAGCTAATTTTATTTCGGTCGCAAGAAAACTTTGATTGTTCAACATGGAAACAGAGTCATTGTCGAGTTTAAAAGGTATTCTAAACAGAGAGTGAACGGTCCTGCCGTCCTTATACTGGCCAGCTGCAATACCAGTCGAGGCCATCGACATAACTTTTTTACCACAACTTTGCATCCACAACATGAGCGTTTCGAAAAGAAATGTCTTTCCGCAGCCCCCCGCTCCTTCTATCATGAACAAACGCCTTGCGTCTTTGCCATCGATAGCAGCGGTAATCTGTTCGAACACGAATCTTTGTTCGCCGTTGAAACGTTTTATTCGTTCATCGACGGCGGCACGCGCTGCCGACGAATCGACAGTGATCGCATCGCTACCCAAAACAATGTTAAGGTTTGCGGCCGCTTGATCGCTGGGAACAGGTAATCCCAGCTTTTCGTTCGTAAGGCCGTTAACTCGCAGCATTTTGTCTATATCGGCCAGTGCCAATTCCTCTGCGATTTCGTCCGGTATTCCGCGTCTAGCGAAATCTTCGAACATGTATTCTCCGAACCTGATCCAAAGCGATAATGGATCGGACGGTTGGCAGAATACGCAAATTGTCACGAACATACGCCGAATCTCTATCGGCATGGTCAGTTCGGCCGCCTCCGCCAGAGTGTTAACCCATAATGTATCGTCAGTTAGTAAGCCCATTTCAATTGCGGCTTCCCTAAACGTCGGAAAAGTTTTTCCCTTTACCGTTCTTAAGTCAATAAAATGTTTTGCGCCGCATACGTGCAACAATAAAGTTCTCAAATAATAACGTTCGACCTCTTTCGGTGATACCGTATATAGTCTCGTGATAACGCGACAATTTCGTTTTCTTTTTAACCACTCGTGTTTCTTAGCGTTCCACGTATAATGTTCTGGCACATCAATGTATTTTAAATGCTGTGCAGACGGGTCCGTTCGATTTAATCTAAACCACGCAAGTAACTTTGATTCTTTTGATTCGGCCGCCAACAGGGCCTCATCTTCACGACCTATCTCGAAGTGAACCATTTGTTCATCTGGCAAGTGAACTTGCAATTTTTCGACGCTATGAGAACGATAGAACATTTTAAAACCATTTAAATGCCAGTGAGCTTCGCTGGCGGTCATATAGCGACAATCTTTATAAGCCTGTACTTCGTCAAATGATACCTCATCGGCGATACGCAATCGCGCTCTGTCGTGTCCCTTATAAACGTACTTGTATAGGTACTTGATGGCGTTTGCTGTACTACACACTTCTATATTAATATGACATTTATATTTCATCAACATAAACGGATTGTAAGCAACCACAAACCTATTATCTATAGCACATTTGCTTCTCGTATCCAAGTACAACCGGCCGTCGTTAGGTCGGCGATAAACTATAACACCTTTCATATCGACGTAAGTACGTTCTTCAAAATTTTTAGGGAATTTCTTAGCGCAACTGTCGGGATTTTTTATCCGACATGCGATATCTTTTCTCCCTTCGCACGGTTCGTGCAACATGTGACTTGTAACTAATTCGAACAACCTAGGCTCTTTTTCGACGTCTGGCAAAAATGCCCTAACAATTCTGTCGACCTGATCGCTTTCGTTGATCTTGCAAGCTTTCTCTAATATCAACAATATGTGAGAGTGTGGCAAGCCACGCTTTTGAAACTCGATCACTCCCACCCACGCTTTTGCTTTGCCAAAAGCACCTTTCACAGTAATGTCCTCAAAGAAACTATCAAGTTTCATTTTGAACACTCTGTTCGTTATATCCGGACGATCGGCGTATAAGTCGTCCGCTTTTAACATATCTTCGATTTCCGGCCAACGTGGATTACATGTAAACGTTATAAATAGATCCGGTTTACCGAATCTCGCTACCATAGACATTGCGTCGTAATATTGTTCCGAATAACTTCTCGGACTACAACGGTACGTCGAAGGTAATATTATAATCTTACCTAAAGGCACTTCCATACGCTCCGCCGATTTCGTTACGAAATCGTGAAGTCCCTTATATTGTTCACAACGCAATTTTTTTTGATTTCGCTTAATAAACTCTAAATTGTTAGCTTCGACCCTTAATGCGCAGTCAATTATGTACTGTTGAGTCAATTTGCCGGCGTCCAAGACACGATTCACTTGGGTCGCGTTAGTAACATTGTCCGCACGTCGACACATAAGATACCCGTAGTACATATGCATCGTTAGGCGTTTTCCCCTTCTTGTTTTCATGTTTACGTGCCAGCCCGAATCGCCGCACGGAAACATAAGGGGATACATGAGCGCATCAAGATTTTTGTCTAGTATACTCACATTTCTGTAACCACCTATCTTTGGATAGAATATTGTATCCCTTTGGAAAGGAGCCGATCCGTCGGCACTTTCAAATGCGATTCCCACGCCATGCTGTTCCGGTAAGTTGTACCTGCGCGGGTCGTCTCCGGTATTCCGAACCATCGTCACAGAAACCTCTCTGTTCGTCACACCCATGTTCGTCGCTTCCCTACACTGTTCGTCATAGACGTCCTTGACCATAGCAATGTCAAGGGCTAACCTGTTAAAACGTCGCATTACCTCGTCCAAGCTAGTGAGTAGACTACTGTCTAACTGGGGAAACTGCCTAGCTCGAACTTCGCCGGCGTCACTGCTGTCGAGAACGTACAGCTGGGCGTACTTCGGTTGACCGTTCTCTTTAGGAAAGAGTCCAGCGCAGAAGCAATGAACGAATGCTCCCTGGGTTTTCATCGTCCACATGCCTCTCCGTGATGGCAAGTCCACCACTGTCGTCGTTCCCATTGACGCAAATCCTATAGACGAATTATAACTTCGTATGTACCTTTTGAATTGCTTAGCCTTCGGATGCACTGAAGAAAATAAATCGATTAGTAGTTCGGGCATGCGTTGGAATGGTTCCAACGCAACTTCACCTTTGTTGCAACATTTATTAAATTCGTATGTAGTATTGAGCTCTGCGACCCAAAACCTCGCACCGCAATATCGACAAACCTCGCTCATCTTGCCGCAATCGTGCGCCTCAAAAGTATCCTCGCTTAGCGTTCGCCAAGCTAACGGAATATTGTCATCGTCAATGCGCCTACCTTTTGTCGTTTTACGGCTCCTTTTCGGAGGTAACGGACTCTTAAAGTGTACTTTGTCGCTACGTCGCTTATCGGACGCCGTCAGTTGCGAAAACCTTTCGTTCGGTACCCTTTTGCGACCCTCATTTTCGCCTACCTCCATATCTGTCACGTCCGTCGTCAAGTTTGTCGCGATTGCGTTTACAATCGCATGCGCTTCGTCGTTCGTTGCTACAACCGCAACAGTTTTACAAGGTCTACCCCTCTTTTTAGGTACCACTACCACTTTGACGTCTGCGACGACCGTTGTCGCGTTTGCGCTTTCCGCACCAACCGTTCCCTGCTCGCGGACAAACGAACGTTTTGGAAACGGTCGGATCGTTCTCGTGTCGAACAAAAGTTTCATGTGCGATCTCATCTTACCTTCATCGTAAGTGCAAACCGACGGATCATGTCCTAAAACCAACTCGATACAGTTGGCGATCGCAAACAAACCACACATGATGGCGTCCCTTTGTCGCTGACACGACCTGTACACTATAGGGACGCCAGGAAAAACCCTATCCAAGATAGCCCGCATCGACGAATATTTCATCGCCGTTCCGTCGTTTACACCATACGTCAAGTGCGGATTCATAGAATCATACACATACACGGCATTATCTTTAAATACGGCTACCGCCCAGTGACCTATCGAATCTACATTACTAACCTTGCCAAACGTTCTGGATCCATAGTTAGGATCGCCGAACAAAATCTGCACGGCAGGCTCGTAATCCACCGGTACTATTCCAGCTAGCACTTCACGATGCACAAAAGATTGAAAGTCGACCATTGTTGCACCGGTAGACAGCTCCAGCATGTGTACGAAATGCCCCATGTCGATGGTGTCAACGTAGTATCTATCGCTTAGATACTTTTCAGCTATAAACAAAAAAATATATAAAACCGCTACCAATCTACACAAATGTAATAATATTTCATCTAAAATAAGTCTCAAACCAAGCACCGACTTTTATGACGGATAACATTTAACGAAAATTGTCATTTCTCGCAGATTGTTTTCAATGTAAGACTTTAGCAAAACAGTAAGAATTAAAAATAACCTTTCCAATTTTATACAAGGTAATAAATTTAAACGTAACACATTATTTTCGTACAAACTGTTCTAACTTAAAAACAAGAAAATATTTCAAAATCGCTAAAATAAACTGTATATATTCCAGTTCAAAAAATAGACATGCTTTTTTAAATTCAGCTGAATAAACCGACAAAAACAAACACTGTGAACTATCAGATCAACAATTTTATAGCGTATTGTATTAAATGTAGATGTGCAACTGAGTTATTACTAAGTGCAACCGGACACTCCAATTAGCCTTGAACCTTTATAATTTATAATAACTGTTGTTTATCTGAGTAACGACCTTCAACGCAACCTTCAGAATTAAACTTTCAAAAGTAGTATTTAAAGAGGTTAGCAGTTATTTGTTCAAGCGAAATCTGTACGGTTGTTAACTATACTCATTAATTTTAAAATAATTTAAAAAATAAATAAATAAGTACTAAATACAATACTAAATATATGAGAATTTACATAATAACACTATAAAAATAAAAAGTCCAAGTGTTAGTTGGATTATCACCTGGAGCGCAGCGTCACACTACGAATTAAACTTTTCAGGGTAGCAATCGAAAAATATGAGTTGGTTGTTTAAATGCGGCGAATACCATTGTTAACTGTTTTGATTTATTAAAAAATAATAAAGTGCAACCTTACACACCGAATTAGAGAAAGTAAATAGTAAAATTATAAATATAGTAAGCGTAAGTGTGCATTGGCTTACTAACTACCTAAAGTGCAACCTTACACTGCAAATTAGGCTTTTAATGGTAGTATTAGAGGAATAGAAGTTGTTTGTTTAAATAGAGCGACTACGATTGTTATCTGTTTTGAATTATTAAAAAATAAATTACCTCATATACACAAAATTATATACTTACCTAATACCTGAAAAAGTAATTAGTAAAATTATAAATATAATAAGCGAAACTGGGCATTGTCTTACTACCTACCTAAACTGCAATCTTACACTCCGAATTAGGTTTTGAATAGTAGCAATCTAAGAATAGAAGTAGTTTGTTTAAATGAAGCGACTACGATTGTTAAGTATTTTGAGTTATTAATAAATAAATTACACTATAGCCACAAAATTAAATACTTACCTAATACCTGAGAAAAGAGGTGCATAGTAAAATTATAAATATAATAAGCGTAACTGGGCGTAACCTTACTATACCTGAAGTACAAACTTACACTTCAAATTAGGCTTTTAATGGTAGTAATAGAGGAATAGAAGTTGTTTATTTAAATAGAGCGACTACGATTGTTATCTATTTTGAATTATTAAAAAATAAATAACCTCATATATACAAAATTATATACTGACCTAATACCTGAAAAAGTAAATATTAAAATTATAAATATTATAAGCGTAAGTGTGCACTGCCTTACTTCCTGAAGTGCAACCTTACACTCAGAAATAGGCTTTTAATGGTAGCAATCGAAGAATACGAGTTGTTTGTTTAAATAGAGCGACTATGATTGTTAACTGTTTTAAATTATTAAAAAATAATTTAACCTATATACACAAAATTAAATATCTAATACTTTAGAAAGTAAATATTAAAATTATAAATATAATAAGCGTAAGTGTGCATTGCCTTACTACCTGAAGTGCAACCTTACACTCCGAATTAGGCTTTTAATGGTAGCAATCGAAGAATACGAGTTGTTTGTTTAAATAGAGGGACTACGATTATTATCTGTTTTGAATTATTAAAAAATAAATTACCTCTTATACACAAAATTATATACTTTCCTATTACCCGAGAGAGAAAAATAGCAAAATTATAAATATAATGAGCGTAATTTTGCATTGCCTTACTACCTAAAGTGCAACCTTACACTTCAAATTAGGCTTTTAATGGTAGTAATAGAGGAATAGAAGTTGTTTGCTTAAATAGAGCGACTACGATTGTTACCTGTTTTGAATTATTTAAGAATAAATTACCTCTTATACACAAAATTATATACTTACCTAATACCTGAAAAAGTAATTAGCTAAATTATATATATAATAAGCGTAAGTGTACGTTGCCTAACTTCCTGAAGTGCAACCTTACACTCCGAATAAGGCTTATAATGGTAGCATCGAAGAATAGAAGTTGTTTGTTTAAATAGAGCGACTGTGATTGTTAACTGTTTTAAATTATTAAAAAATAATTTAACCTATACCTATACACAAAATTAAATACCTAATACTTGAGAAAGTAAATAGTAAAATTATAAATATAATAAGCGTAAGTGTGCATTGCCTTACTTGCTGAAGTGTAACCTTACACTCCGAATTGAGCTTTTAATGGTAGCAATCCAAGAATACGAGTTGTTTGTTTAAATACAGCGACTACGATTGTTATCTGTTTTGAATTATTAAAAAATAAATTACCTCGTATAATAAAAAATAAATACTTTCCTATTACCTGAGAAAGTAAATAGCAAAATTATATATATAATAAGCGTAAGTGTGCATTGCCTTACTAACTACCTAAAGTGCAACCTTACACTTCAAATTAGGCTTTTAATGGTAGTAATAGAGGAATAGAAGTTGTTTGTTTAAATAGAGCGACTACGATTGTTATCTGTTTTGAATTATTAAAAAATAAATTACCTCATATACACAAAATTATATACTTACCTAATACCTGAAAAAGTAATTAGTAAAATTATAAATATAATAAGCGAAACTGGGCATTGTCTTACTACCTACCTAAACTGCAACCTTACACTCCGAATTAGGCTTATAATGGTAGCATCGAAGAATAGAAGTTGTTTGTTTAAATAGAGCGACTGTGATTGTTAACTGTTTTAAATTATTAAAAAATAATTTAACATATATACACAAAATTAAATACCTAATACTTGAGAAAGTAAATAGTAAAATTATAAATATAATAAGCGTAAGTGTGCATTGTCTTACTTCCTGAAGTGTAACCTTACACTCCGAATTAGGCTTTTAATGGTAGCAATTCAAGAATACGAGTTGTTTGTTTAAATACAGCGACTACGATAACTATCTGTTTTGAATTATTAAAAAATAAATTACCTCGTATACTAAAAAATAAATACTTTCCTATTACTTGAGAAAGTAAATAGCAAAATTATCTATATAATAAGCGTAAGTGTGCATTGCCTTACTACCTAGAGTGCAACCTTACACTTCAAATTAGGCTTTTAATGGTAGTAATAGAGGAATAGAAGTTTTGTTCAAATAGAGCGACTACGATTGTTAACTGTTTTGAATTATTTAAGAATAAATTACCTCTTATACACAAAATTATATAACAACTTAATACCTTAAAAAGTAATTAGCTAAATTATATACATAATAAGCGTAAGTGTGCATTGCCGTACTACCTGAAGTGCAACCTTACACTCCGAATTAGGCTTATAATGGTAGCATCGAAGAATAGAAGTTGATTGTTTAAATAGAGCGACTACGATTTTTATCTATTTTGAATTATTTAAAAATAAATTACCTGATATATACAAAATTATATACTTACCTAATACCTGAAAAAGTAATTAGCTAAATTATATATATAATAAGCGTAAGTGTACATTGCCGTACTTCCTGAAGTGCAACCATACACTCCGAATTAGGCTTATAATGGTAGCATCGAAGAATAGAAGTCGATTGTTTAAATAGAGCGACTATGATTGTTAACTGTTTTGAATTATTAAAAAATAATTTAACCTATATACACAAAATTAAATACCTAATACTTGAGAAAGTAAATAGTAAAATTATAAATATAATAACCGTAAGTGTGCCTTGCCTTACTTCCTGAAGTGCAACCTTACACTCCGAATTAGGTTTTTAGTGGTAGTAATAGAGGAATAGAAGTTGTTTGTTTAAATGGACCGAATACGATGATTGTTTCTGTTGTAAATAATTAAAAAATAAATTACCTCATATACACAAAATTAAACACCTAATACTTGAGAAACTATATAGTAAAATTATAAATATAATAAGCGCAACTGGGCATTGTCTTACTACCTACCTAAAGTGCAACCTAACACTTCAAATTAGGCTTTGAATGGTAGCAGTAATAGAATAAAAGTTGTTTGTTTAAATGAAGCGACTACGATTGTTAAGTATTTTGAATTATTAAAAATTAATTTACCTCATATACACAAAATGAAATACTGAATACCTGAGAACGTAGATAGTAAAATTATGAATATAATAACCGTGTGTGCATTGCCTTGCTACCTACCTGTAGTGCAACCTTACCCTTCCAATTAGGCTTTTACTGGTAGCAATCCAAGAATAGAAGTTGTTTGTTTAAATGGAGCGACTACGATTGTTAACCTCATATACACAAAATTAAATACTGAGTACCTGAGAATGTCCATAGTAAAATTATAAATTTAATAAGCGTAAGTGTGCATTGCCTTACTACCTAAAGTGTTAACTTACACTTCGAATTAGGCTTTTAATGGTAGCAATCAAGAATATGTTTTAATGTTAAATGTTTTGGATTATTAAAAACATTCTAAACCGTGTATATTTTTCTCCAAGGCTTATGGTGTACCTAAAATGGATTAGGTATTACATCTGAAACAATTTTTGATAAAAGGTATATATTCATTTAAATTATAAAAATATCAACTCGACTTTTTGAATCCAAGTAATTACAGTTATTGAAGTAAAAGAACTAAATAAAAATCACTGCTAAGAAAATGAATTTTTATTTATACATAGGTATATTTATGAGAAATAAACAATATTATTTTTTAACAAAGCAACATTACTAAAAATAAAAAAATTGTGCCAACACTGAACATAAGTCTATTATCACAATAAATGATAACAAAAAGAAAAAAGTTACCCTTGTATTGTTTTCATAAAAACTTAATTTACCTAACTCAAAAAAACTGATTTTTTTTACAAAACGCCTATTTGTTTTCGAAAGAGAATCTAAGTTTACATCTAGAAATTACAAAATATACAGGGTGTTCCATTTAAAAAAACAAAGTTACGTAACGGCGAGTAAAAACAAAAAGCACTGTGTTTATTTGAAAATAAGTGATAATAAAAAAAAATTATCCAAGTAGTATTTTCATAAAAACTTAATTTAAATTTTAAAAAATTGATTTTATTTACAAATCGCCTTATTTGCTTTTGAAAGAGAATTTATTTTTGCATCTAGAAATTACAAATTATACAGGGTGTTCCATTTAAAAAAAAGTTACGTATTGGCGAGTAAAAACAAAAAACAATGTGTTTATTTCAAAATAAATGATAATAAAAAAAAAGTTACCCATGTAGTATTTTCATAAAAACTTAATGTAACTCAAAAAATTTTGATTTTAATTACAAAACACCTTATTTGCTTTCGAAAGAGAATTTGCATCTAGAAATTACAAAATATACAGGGTGTTCCATTTAAAAACACAAAGTTACGTATTGGTGAGCAGAAACAAAAAAACACGGGGTTGATGGCAAAATAAATGATAATAAAAAAAAAGTTACCCATGTAGTATTTTCATAATAACTTAATTTAACAAAACGCCTTATTTACTTTCGAAAGAGAATTTAATTTTGCATCTAGAAATTACAAATTATACAGGGTGTTCCATTTAAAAAAAAAAGTTACGAATTGGCCAGTAAAAACAAAAACAATGTGTTTATTTCAAAAGAAATGATAATAAAAAAAAGTTACCCATGTATTATCTTCATAAAAACTTCATTTAACTCAAAACATATTTTAAGTTACGCAGTAAATAACTACAAACAATAATTTCAAACATTTTTTAAAAAAATTACCAATAACAGACCTATCGAATAAATCGCAATGGCTGGGACACACTCTATAATGCAGGTATTTATATGAAAACAATATAAATATAATATTTCATTTACAAACTATTAAACCTAAAGTTGAATGTATAACGATTTTCAAAATATTTATTTCACATTAAGTAATTATTTGAGGAGACCTATTACCTTCGTATTTGATAAAGGAAACTTTGTGCTTTTCGTTCCTTGATCAGGATGCATTTTCATAAAATGTCTTTGTACAAATTCCAAAGTGCAGGGACATTTATTTGTGTACTCCATATTAAAAATATATTACAAAGCCAGGCACAGTTTAAACGCTAAGAAAAAAGAGCTTGTGCCATCATTTATAATTTTCTTTTCATCACATGTCATACTTCGGACCACTTTCATTTTCTACAATGTAAAAATGATATACAGTATATTGTTTATTGGGTTAGCAATTAATTTACCAGTAGTAATTACTAATTAGACATGGTTGGTAAATTATGTCTTAAAGAGTGTTCCTAAAAAGCAAAAAATCCAAGATCTTCTTGATTTATATTGTCCATATAATTGCAGCACTCGAAGTATTTTGAGTCTTCTTACCATGTTTTCTGTAAAAATGCATAAAATATTTTGATACTTTGTAAACTGGCTGTGGTAACCCGATTTTAAACATTTAAAGGTAATGTTAGGTAAATTGTTGCGGAAACGTAGGTGCTGGTTACATTTTTCAAGGGACTTGAAAGTTATTGTGCAAACATCGCAAAAATTCGCCATATTCTGAAATGGTAACAATTATCCATAACCATGGGTGCAGTATCTATATATTTTCTTTAATTAAAATACATCAGTAAAACAATGCTTTTAAATAAATTAATGTAAGTAGGTATATTAAAAACTGGAGAACTTACCAAACGTAACGTCAGCACATAAACATCAAAACGCCGCCGACCACTGGCAAATGGCGAAACTGTCACTGAAGATCTGCTTTATTTTGTTTTAACGAGCCGTTAATTTCAATAGCTTGCTTAAGCTTGTGTTAAACATGATAGTAACCGCAGAAAAATATGTGTATTGAAAATTCAAATTCAATGCATAACTTACATATAAAAATAAATATGAGTTGATCGACGGTTAGCAGAAGCCCGGGTACGTTATCTTCTTAAGCGTAGCCATGCGACTTGTTATTACACGCACGTGTTATGTGATTTTACAACAAAATTGGTGTAAAATACAATTTGCTTGTGAATGTACTAATATAACGTACAGTTTTATTGTACTTTTACAAACTATATCAGAAAAACGAGACATTTTCAAAAATTACTGATAAAATTTACACTAAAGTAGTAAAATCACTTTCAAATTATTAACATACTAATCATAGTGATTTAACCATTCATTTAAAGTAAATATATATACCTTACAGTGTATTCTAGTTTATTAAAAATAATGTACCCTATACACAGGGTGTCCACCAAGTGTGTATTTCTTTCATAGTTGCTTAATTTTTAAAAATGGAATAAAAAATCTAAGATTCAATTGGAGATAGTGAGATATGTAGCTTTTTTACTTCAAATACAATCCCCTGTATATTTGTCGTCTATCGTCTATCAAAAATATACAAGGTTTTTTGTGCCTACAGTCAATAGTTTTTAAGTTAATAACGTTTTTAAAAAATATTGACGCATACAGATTCTTAACAAAATATTCATATTCAGCGATTTAACAGCGTCAGTGTAAAAAATAATTTGGCCCTTTTGTAAACAATACTGTTATAGTGCCTTCTGAACAATTAAACATTTTAAATAACGCAGGGTGTTTGTTTTTGTCGATCCATTTAACCGAATTTTAAACACGAAAAAGTCGAATTTTGTAAATGGAACGCCTTGTATTATTATACAAGTTAGTGTGGATAATTTAATTAATTTTACATAAAACGATGCATACTCACATTTAAAAAAAGTAAGTATCCCAGATAATATTTAAAAACACAATGTAATCGTACAGTTAGTAGGTATGCTTTAAAGTAAAGTGACATGATAATATGTAATACAAAGTGAATTAGACAAAACTTATTTCCGAAAATGATTTATACTTTTTATACATTTTAGATGTAATTGTTACTTGTTCATTATTGCAGTACTTTATAACCAACATTACATTCTTAACCGTGTATTTTTCTTCAAGGCTTATGGTGTACCTTGAAGGGATTAGGTATTACACCTCAAATAATTTTTGATAGAAGGTATTCATTTAAATTATAAAAATATTAACTCGACTTTTTGGGTCCGAGTAATGACAGTTATTGAAGTAAAAGAACTAAACTAAAAATCACTGTTAAGAAAATGATTTTTTTTTTATAATACATATGTTCATGAGAAATAAACAACATATACTAATTTTTTACAAAGCAATATTACTAAAAATAAAAATATAGCATTGTGCTAAGAATGCACGTAGTCCATTATCACAATAAATGATGACATAAAAAAAAAGTTACTATGTAGTATTTTCATAAAAACTTCATTCAACTCGAACGATTTTAATTTTATTTACAAAACGCCTTATTTGTTTTCGAAAGAGAATTTAATTTTGCATCTAGAAATTACAAAATTTACAGTGTTCCATTAACTATTAATCCAAAAGTGAATGTATAACGATTTACAAAATATTTATTTCACATCAAGTAAGTTTTTGAGGAGACCTATTACATTTTTATTTGATAAAGGAAACTTTGTGCTTGCCTGCTTATAATACATTCACACATCACACTGTTACTTATATAATATGTACTTACTCATTTCGAACGATATCCTGTGATCCTTAAATCAAAAATTCCCACAAAGAAATTCGACACGTGCCTTTTTAACCAAAGCAGGTCCACTAACTAAAATGGACGCTTTAATCCACTGTAATTTGGCACGATTGTCTAAAAATTGTCAAAACGAACACTGCTAAATAAAAATCTTGCACGTGTTTAAAAAATCACCCGTTTATAAGTTAAAAACCGCTTACAGTAATATAATCAACCGCGTGGATTTTATTACTAAAGCATGTACAAAACTTAAAACTAACGTATAATGATCCTAATTTTTCAAAACACGTTAATAGACTGATTGAATATACTGATGAAACTAAAGATTGTAAAATGTGTTGCACTTATCGACTCAAAATGCGCAAAAAAAGCGCGTATAATGATTTCAGGTATAGTTCTTGAAAGGTCATTCTTGTTCACACCGAAATTACTTATACAAGCATCTAAAAATATACAGAGTGTTTCACTTTTTAATGGGACACTATTGCTATCTTCGTAAATAATAAAAATACAAGGTTGGTTAAATGGGACAAAAGTTAGCTATTTAGGAATGTATTTTAAACAAGATCTTGTTTTCTTTCAAAATTCCATGGCTTGCGTGATATAACGAAAAAACCGAAATCGATCAAAACTTTTAAACTTAAATACCTCGGCTATTGTTGCGAATACACAAAAACGCCAAAGGAAAAATGTTTTGCAAATATTATTTGCTATAAGATGGCGATAGTCACATTTTTATTTATAAATTACCGTGCGAGATATTTGACAAAACAACTCTTTTTTAAATAACAGTGGTAGTAGGTGATGACTTGGATTTTAAGATAATTTTTTTCTCTTTACAGTGATATAATATGTTATATATCTATTTTTAAGAATAAGCGAAATAACCTATAAAATGCAAAATTTTAAGATAAAAATCAAGGTTGCCGTGGAAAAAAAAACAAAAACAGACTTCATTTGTTTTATTTCGACCTTTGCTTGTCTATTATGTCACTCTTTACTGACTTGTCTAATTTACATTTAAAAAAAGCATGATTGGTACTGTTT
The DNA here is from genome assembly GCA_947652605.1 of Elmis aenea. NCBI lineage: Eukaryota > Metazoa > Arthropoda > Insecta > Coleoptera > Elmidae > Elmis > Elmis aenea. The sequence goes on along the minus strand of OX393582.1, from coordinate 17,531,691 downwards.
TCGGTAGAACCAAGTTTCGTATCGTAAGCATGCAAAAGAAAGGTTTATAGGATTTAGTAATTATTTTACAACAGTGGTCCAATAAATAAATGCATAAATAATTTTAAGAAACCTCTATTTAAATTTATCGTAAATCGTAAGACAAAACATACCGCTCCACGACAGCAACAATTTAAGAAAAACCAAAAAATTTTTGCTTGACCAATTATATTGACGCGCTCCGTATATCGGTGATTATTCCATATAGACGCCACTGCGACATCCTTATCGTTTGGAGCGTAAAGAATATTATATTTTCCGATGTTAAAGATTTTAATAAAATTTCAAACATTTTTTGGAGTCATAATGACGCACCGCTGTATGAATATGTGCAAAAATGAAATAATTCAAAGTCCGAGCCGCCGGCCGGTGCATATGCCCGCACAATACATGTATACAAAAGATATCTTAGCAAGCCACTCGCAGCGGTACTCAGCGGGGTTCGGAGGTACGAGGGGGAATTCACGTTTAGGGTGAAAACAAATAAACGGCTTATCAGATTCGGCTGAAACTTTGGAAAAACCTTATCCCGACATAAGCGCACGATCCGCGAAAATTTAAGAATCGAACCACTCTTCCCCGCGGCGCTACGAAGAACCAATATTCCCATAAGAGAAAAATTTTTTGGCGGTTTATCACGGATAACTTTTCAGTTTCGAAACGTACGGCAACCGGATATCGACAGGAAGCTGGTTCGTTCTTTCATACGTATTCTAAAGCAAACCGGAAGTCCCTGCATCGTGTTTTTCGATTTTTAATTTGCTTTCGGGCAAACCGCCGCTACTCTTTTATTATATAGGGGACAAGCCCACTTCTGTTAATATTCGCTTCTCTTATTGCTTTTTCTAGTACGATACTGAACAAATTCGCCGACATTGGATATCCTTGCCTAACCTCTTCTTTGCTTTCGAAAACTTCCGATGTTTTGTTGCCTATTCTAACCAAATTTTCCGTTCCTTTTAACGTTATTTTTACCATTTTTACAAGCTTACTGCTTACTCCCATTTCTTCCAACGTTTTGTACAGTGCCCGCCCCTCTTTTTACGTTATCATATGCTTATCTAAAGTCGACAAACAGAACCATGTCGGTTTCTCGTGCTCGTAGCTTTCGGCTTGTATCTCTCTTAATGTAAAAATGTGGTCTCTGGTGCTCCTGCCCTGCCTAAAACCGCATTGGTATTACCCTATTTCGCTTTCGGTCTCTGTTAATGTTAATGTTTAACCCCTTGAACGTTACATTAAATTCCTCGGTTTATGCATTTGACAATGTCGCGGCGGCAGAGGCTAACCTTTTTTTATGTTGCTTCTGTAATGAAGCTGTGAGTTGAAAAATACAACAATTAGGCTGTTCTCTATCAGCTTCGCAAAAAAATTAAATTTTTTGTTACAAAAATCACACCCAAAAACCACGCCAACCCAACTTACCCAAATCTACCTGCATAAGATTTTTGGGTCAAGAAAAAAGAAGACTTTTGGCGTCGGTGACAAAGACCAACCTACTTTTTGTCTTTTTCCAACTTATAGCTTCAACACAGAATGCACGTTAAAAAAAAATCTACCTACGCCGCCTTGATACTGTCGCGTGCATAAAACCGGCTCTAACGCGCGATCAACCGAAGTTATCTGCTTTCGCGTGTACAAGGCCTCAAATCGTACAGCACGGCACAAACGCGATAAAACCGCTCGAAAACAGTTTGTAGAACAAGGTCAACGGTGCAAAAGCGGTAAAAATGCCCAAATTTAAATCGTAGAGCCTCGGCATTAGCGCGAAAAGAACGCCCGAACCCAGTTCGTAGAGCACAGTCAAGGGGTTAAGGCAATTTGCTTAGCCTTTTTAACTTATGAATGTGGACTGTATTTTATGTGTATGCTTTATTTGATTACATATTTTTATAATAACTTTCTTGTACATAACTACCAAATCACTATGACTACACCTTAAAGCCCACTTTTCCTCACGCCTCAACAGTCTCCTTTACCAATTTATTTTTTATGTACGTTGCCATTACCTTACACCCAACATTTAGTAGGGAAATACCTCTGTAGTTACGGCATTCGGTTGTATCCCCTTTTTTATATAATGGGCATATTATTGCCTGCCCCCATTTTCTTGGTATTTCCTTTTTCTTCCAGATTTCAGTTTGCTTTACCATGCTAAAAAATGCGGCGGAAGCGGTTTGTCGCTTCAAAAAGTGCTTAAAACCAGCGTATTATTCCGGTTTCCGCACCTGAGCCAAAAAAAAAATCAATGCGGCTCAATGCGGTTCCCGCAGTAAAAGGGTTAAATAAAGTGCAATTTACAGTTTGAATTCAAGAATGGCAAGAATTTTAAGCACAACGAAAAGTCTATCGCATCCATTGGGTACGAGCGCGCAGCGCAAGTAGACGGTTATCAATTTAATCGGTTTTGAAAAGCAATAGCGGGTGTTGTAAACAGAAAATTTTAGCCAATTGATTAATCACCTCCAAACGAGATGATCTGCCTGGCTGTAATCGATAATCGATATATTTCGGCAACGGCTACACTTTGAAACGTAGGAGTTGCACCATTGCGCAAAATAAATTCTACGCACAAGGTAGGGTCTAGCGGACTCGTTATAAGGGTTTGCTCTAGTAAACTATGGTGCCCAAGACGGGCAGTACAACATTTTGTCATGAAACTCTCTACAAATAACTATTACATAAGTAATTATTCTTTGTTTTCACCTTATTTGCTTTTCTAACAAAATATTTGTTTGTCACCTATTCTTGCTCATCAACCTTTCACCTATGCCATAATTTGTTTTTGTCACTTTCAGTAAGCCACAGGCTATAACATATTTTGCTAGAAAATATTTCACTATATAAACCATCAAAATTTAATGTTCATCGTTCACTGTTGTCTTAATCATTGTAGCGTTAACTAGTGTAGACTTGATTTACAAATAAATACTTAAAAAACGTCCTTTTGGCTATTCATCCTGATAAAACTTCGAATCGTTGGTGAACGTACTAATCACCTGGTGTCAGAGTCCAGCTCAATTCCACCGAGCGCCAGCACCTTAAAATCTCGTCACCCAGAACCGTGAAAATGTATTTATTTATTGAGTTAGTTATTCTACTGTTAGTTCTAGGTTAGTACAACATGTACGGGAACTTTTAGGACACACTACAAGCAAAACTATTATCTACAACTCCTTACGCAATTCAAGTTTTTATCGGCACTTTTTTAATCTATTAAAATAAATCAAGTAAAATACTGTTTCCTATTACTTTTTGTGGGGTCTATTTATTTGAAAACGTCTATTTTGTCCCAAAAAAGTAGTACAAGTAAATGTTTTTCATTTCTTTGTCGTCGATACCTTGATTATTATCAGGAATAAAAAAATCCCTCAACTGCGAAAAAGGAATTTCCTGCATAATTATGACATGCATTATTATTTTAGCACACCATTAACATGTCAAGGATATCTTATTTCCTGAAATCTTGATTATATCAAGAGTCGTGTTTCCAACTCCTTAAATTGTTTCAGCTCATTAGTATTTTCAACTAAAGCTAACTGCTGTATAAATATTTTAACGACACCTCGAATTTCACCAAGATCAAATAAATTCAAGAATTCTTTTCCCGAATACTAATATTGCGAGATTCTTTTACATTTCGTTTTAATTAGATCATAAACTGAGCGCCTTTAATGCTTGAAATTTTTTCCGAATCCAATTTGCTCGTAGGAAAGGATTTATTTGTGCGACATCACGAACTGACGCGTTGCGTTTTAAAAATATCAACACAGCTAAATGAAAACTGTTTGTATTTTTTACCCTTGTTTAAAGAAGGCTACTTTAAATTAATGTCTCTTAAAGGACTGGAATTTATTTATACATTTTATAAGAGATACATTTATGAGATACGCTAATGATTTAGGGGCGTACGCGCTTTCAGTTCTTATCATTTGTGAGTCGAGATAAGCACGCAGTTTTTAATTATCCGAGCATTAATTTCTTGACCGCCAACTTTTAAGTGTAGGTCTTATAAAAAAAATTATAATAAATCAAGATGGCGTGGCAAAATAACGAATAAAGCGCGCTAATTAAAGGAAAAAAACGATTTAGATGTGCACATTAAGTTTATTTGAAACGTGAACTAAGCGTGCCGTGCATGCTTTGTTTATTTTAAATGCTTATCAAAGCGGCATTTTTTATTTACATTTTAGTTTTTAAATCCAGTCTAATTAGGTAGATTTTTTACACTAATACTCCAGAGTCAAAGCAAATTTAGTAATTTAATAACACAATTTAAGGGCGCCTTGTTTCCTTATTTTACTTTATTAAGAAGAAATTAATTTATTCTTTAACGAGCTTTGATTATTTTAAAATGCAGATCTAAAAGTAGACAGGGTTTTCGTTTTTCAAGGGCTACTATGGGGATCTCGTAAACGGAAGAAGTTACGACTTCGGTTAAATTAGGATAAAGTCGTATATTCAGGTGCTTAATAATTTGACGCAAACAGAACTTATCTAGCTTTTTTAGTTTTTGAGATATAGGGAAAAAGGAAAAAAATGGATTTTGTTTTTTGTTTGAAATAACATGAAATATGTACATATTTGGAGATACTTAAAAAAAGACAGTTAAATAAAGTAATAAACAATATACTTGAAAAATCAGGTACAAATAAAAGGATTAAATAACATTTCAAATATCCATAATATATGAAATTAAAACATAAGCTCATAAAGTTAATTCACAAAGAAAACTTAATGCAAATATTGCAAGGTATATTTATAACATACGTTTCAAGAACAACTAAACATGAAATATTTGGGATTAACTAAACTAATGCAACTATCATCAAAGTTAATTCACAATTCTTACTTCTGGAGTAATATACGTGTAATATCTCAGGACTCTCCGGTTCTTTGTACGAGTTTTCAGAATTGTCTGAGTAAGATAAATCTAAAAAAATGAATTTTGTTATACAGCAAAACAATTACAGTACCTTAATTAAATCAAACTATTAAACAATGATTACACACCTGAACTGTTTAATAATGAATATTGTGGTTTTGCGATATTTACCACAATAACTACACCTTTCTCGTGTATTCGAACAAATTCATCTAAAAATTCTGGCCTAATTACAGCGCCCAGTGAGTCAGAAAAAAACGATGACGCAGAATCTTCTATCTCGAATAGTGCTTTTGCTTAAAAAAACAATAAGGATTATAATAGTAATTCATCATAACATATAGTACAGATACTTGTACAAAATACTTGTAAAATTCACTTTTATCTTCATAATTTAAAAAAAAAATGTGGCAGTGTCAAAGATTAATAATATATCAGAAGAACAAGTCAAGTAAGTGTACAAACTTTTTACACAAAATGTAAATAATGAAAAAGTAAAAAATATTAATTTAAATAAAAAATGGGGAGCTGTAAAACAATTGAGCCTAACTTTGGGCTTGCTTGTACTTTGTGTTTTTAAGTAGGTATGATATAATTATCTTTTCAACAACTATATTCTTATAATTGTTTTGAGACAAGATGGGCAGCTTTTTGGAATCTCGGATCGATATGGCCGGCGTGGTTAGTAGCGTAGATACTTACCTTGAACAACTAGGATTTCGGTATGTAATGGACACGGCGCATCGTGTGTTATCGACTCCAATTTATCTTTACATTTTAATCGGAGGTATAAGGGTTGTACCTCTCGATGAAGATCCATTGTATACGTACCAACTAGATGCAAAACTATTTCAATAAATTAGACTTGTGTAATATTTCTTTATTTCTTAACATTATAACATGTAAACTTTTTCACTTGTATGTCACGATCGGTAACTGCTGATTCCCATAGAAGAAGCCGTAATGCGTTTTAACCACGTTTTGATGCGCAAATTCATCCCGTTTTCCTATTGGCTTAATTTTTTAAACCACCACTACAGCTAAAATAACGAAATTTTTGTCTATTAATTGATTGAAAAGCTAACGGTTTGGTGTGAAATGTGCACCTATTGTGGTGTAGAATTGTCTAACCATTTCGTGTTTTTCACATAGGCTGAGAGAACGGTTTACACGATTGTTAGATAAATTCTCTACACAAGATTAAGAATTTAACATTCTGACTTAGATGAAACGAAATATCTCTATTTCGGTATCGTTTTGCTACCAATATTGACAGAATTTGTCTGCATTTCGTGTCATAAACAGTTTATCTAATTTTAGGTGTTAAATTGACACCCCACAATTTTGTCTAAACGGCAAAAAGTGAAAAAGAGAAAAATTAACACCCATTTTAAGACAAAATTGACACCAAAATTTTGTCCAAGTACACCAAGCCGATTGACACCGCTCGATTTTGAACTGTGTGGAGTTTTAGCTTGTTTGGAGCTTATAATATATGTATAAGTTGATTTAATACTTTCAACTGGGCTCTGGTTGCGTTGGCTTTAATTTTGACCGCTATGTGACTAGTTTTTGATGGATATCCAGATCCTCTGTATTGAATTTTTTCGAAGACATTTATACTCGGGGATCTTATTAGCCCTTCCCAACGTGGCCTTTTATACATTGCTTTGGTCCTCTGTTGGTCCATGATAGCTGCAAACTGCTCTATTGCTTTTATACCCCTGGCTACAACCCAAGAGGTAACAAATCTGGGTAGACTGCTGCCTAGGGCCCAGCCATGTCTGGGACAGGGCCAAGGAGCTGACCACCCAGAGGCTTTTAAGTTCTTAAACAGATTATCGGCTATGGACTTGAGTACAGTATGGGGCCCTAGCCTATATTTGATGATACGCCCATTCTTCATGCGTCTTTCATGGTCTGCAATTTCTTCAAACTCTCCTTGTTTTGCATCCCTTTTGACATGTGCTTTGGTTGCCAAGAACATCAATAAGAATGAGATTACCTCCAATTTATGATGTCCATTTTTAGTATTGAGTACTTCTTGTACTACAGAGGATGCTTCCTTAGAATTATAGTCTGTGTATACAGGGTGATTGATTGAGACCGGGCATTAAAAATATATGAAGAATGAAAAAGGGTATGGATCTAAAATTTTTGTTATGACCATAATGGCATCTGATCTGTTTAATGAAAATATTTTCAATATGGCGACACTTCCGGAAATACCGGAAGTTGACGTCTACTTTCTTATTTCAAATACAATGGTCTATTTTTTATTGCGTATTTGGATTTAAAACGTTATTTTAGAGGGACTTTTATTAGCATTCCCTATACCTAAGTGCAGCCATTTTTGAGATTTTTGGACTTTTTTGAAAATTTTTCGATTTTCATCGTGATGCTTAATATTATCTACCACCGCCATTTTTGAAGAAAAAACGCTTAAATTTAGACCATGCCTAGAAGAAACCTTGGACTACATCCTGGATATTTTGCAATCGATGCATTACTTACAGGGTGTCCAAAATTTGATTTTCTTTTAATACAACTTCAGACCACTAAAACTCGTTTTTTTCAAATACAATGCCCAAACTTTTTTTTCATTTTCTAATGCAAAATTACATTCTGCATCAATCTGTGTTAGCGTTTCCTATACCTATCTGCAACAATTTTCGAGTTATTAAGAATTTTTGATAAAGTTAAGAGAAATTGCAACATTTTTAAATAGTAGGCCTTGGAAATGACAACAAATGCCAATACTTAATAACCGTCAACCACTTTTATCGCGTTTGTCTGAAGTATCCATGAAAATGGATTATCAAGAGTATTCAAACACGGATATTTTGAATTTATTTTACATTCTTGAACAAATTCAGAAGATTATTGAAAGTGTGAACGAATAGTTGTGTATTTTTAATGTAGCTTGTACAGCATAGTATGTTAAACCCGAGTCTTGCGCTACCTATCGAATTGATCGCTGAGGATGGTCATTAAAATATCTCAGGATGTTAACTTTGTTAGTTTCATCATTTGTCACACGCTTAGGTCGAATACAAGCAGATTTCACTCTTCTAAATTGCAAAAAAATTGATTCTATTCATTAAAATTTCTGTCTGGTCATTACAGTCAAATAAGGATAACTCTCACTGACCACGCGGCAAGTTCTTTCAATAATCTTGTTACATTCTTCATGAATATAAAATAAGTTCAAAATATTCGTGTTTGAATACTCTTGATTATACATTTTCATGGATGCCTCAGACAAACGCAATAAAAGTGGTTTACAGTTATTAATATTGGCATTTGCTGTCATTTCCAAGACTTACTATTAAAAAATGTTGCAATTTCTCTTAACTTTATCAAAAATTCTTAATAACTCGAAAACTGTTGCAGATAGGTATAGGAAACGCCAATACAGGTTGATGCAGAATGTAATTTTGCATTAAAAAATGAAAAAAAAGTTTGGGCATTGTATTTGAAAAAAACGAGTTTTAGTGGTCTGAAGTTGTATTAAAAGAAAATTAAATTTTGGACACCCTGTAAGTAATTCATCGATTGCAAAAATTCCAGGATGTAGTCCAAGGTTTCTTCTAGGCATGGTCTAAATTTAAGCGTTTTTTCTTTAAAAATGGCCATGTTAGATAATATTAAGCATCACGGTGAAAATCAAAAAATTTTCAAAAAAGTCCAAAAATCTCAAAAATTGCTGCACTTAGGTATAGAGAATGCTAATAAAAGTCCCTCTAAAATAACGTTTTTAATCCAAAAATGCACTAAAAAATAAACCATTGTATTTGAAATAAGAAAGTAGACGTCAACTTCCGGTATTTCCGGAAGTGTCGCCATCTTGAAAATATTTTCAATAAACAGATCAGATGCCATTGTGGTCATAACCAAAATTTCAGATCCATACCCTTTTTCATTCTTCATATATTTTTAATGCCCGGTCTCAATCAATCACCCTGTATATTGATAGTTAGACTACGCGATTGGTCAGTCCAAAATGTGTTACTCATGGTGAGATGATTGTTGACAAATAATGGAATGATACGTAGTGCATGCGTTACTGCCGGATTGGCAAGGATGGTATTTGGCAGAGCATGTAAAACTTGTGATGCTGCCCCTTTTGAATGAACCACGATACGTGCCTGGGCTAAGGCTTTAGTATCGTGGATTACTCGTTTCCCTGGACGTCAGGTTGTGTGTCATTTGCCTTAGCCCCAGGTACCACCTCAGCAAACATATTAGGCAGTTGGAAGATGGGTGGTAGTGTGTAAGCACCTCCAACTTCATTGGACGACGCAAGAGCAAGGCCCACGTTCTGTATTTCTTGGCCATGCAGGTTCTGAATAGCTATTAAGTCATTCAGCCCCAAAGCCCCTCCAGCCATGCTGAGAGCCAACACTTCGGTGGTGTCAGCATCCCAAGACATGAGAGTACAGGGTATGAACGTATGCAATAGAACATCGTATTCAGCTCCGGCTAGTGGAACTGGGGGACTGAATTCGCCAACCCCACCTGGTGCAAAGTATGCTTGCTGTGCACTGAGTAATTGCATGTGTGGTCTTAAATATTGGGTTATGGCATTAGCTGCGAATGCTCCGTATTCTACGTAGGCAAAGGGCATTGATCCAGTCACAGTCTTTTGGTACTGGTCAGTGCCCCTGAGCGACCTCCTACCCTGTTGTGCGGCAACTGTTTGTAGCACTACCTCTTTTGATAGATCAACTTTCGGACAGGGTCCAACGATTCCCCATTCACGTGGTCTCACATTTAAGAAGTTGTCCACGACTAGAGGGTTGTATAGACGTGGAGTTACAACCTCAGGTATGCCTACATAGGCGGCTACTATGTTGGGCCTAGAATTGAATCCGCCTAGCCAAGCATTACCTCTATTAGTGTGCCTGGCAACGTCCACTCCTATAAACTTTGGGAAGCAATCCTTGATCATGTTAAAGATGGGAGCTTCAGCTCCCTGAGGCACGGGTGATGTTACGTTATTCAGACATTGTACTAATTGTATAGCAGAGGGTGGTAAATTTGCCCCTGTATACCATTCCCTAAGCCTGTTACCCGCAATTTGGATAGAATGTAAGACTGTGGTGGCGAAAGTACTATATAGTGCGGTATATAGGGTTGTTAGTCTAACTCGATCTGCATTGCGCACCGTACTATATAAGTTAATCTCAGCCCCATCATCCACCCCAGCGGGTGGACGCACTCCCGCCAATCGCAACAGAACATTATAATCTTGTGGTCTTGGAAGACCGAGATCAATAGCTCGGAAGTCGGGAAGTATATATTGGGCTTGTGGCTCGCCAGCGATGTTGCTGTATCGCACGCCTGCGTGGTCCATGACCCAGTATAATCCCTCAACAAGAAATCGCATCTCGTTCCGCTGTTGTGCTAGCTTAACTGCAAACGCAATTAATGTTTCAGCAGACAGGTCAGCTGCTTGTGGGGCTGCTCCGCCAGCTCCATGGTTTAGTACTGTTATATTGATGGTTGGCCAGTCGACATATGCAGCATGGGGCACAATCGCCCCAGCGGCACTATCGTACCTATGCCCTCCACGAGCAAGATAATGGATGGCCATTAGATCATTATTATCGTAATCGGATCTGTCCACCATTATCACATCCCCCCTTAAAATTGGGGTGACAATATTATTGTAATCCAAATTTGCATCGTCTAAGTTAACGAACGCGACAGTGTTAACCCCTGCAAAGGGTACAGCTAGAGGTGCCACTCCAGCATATGTATACAAGTCGCGCACATATGCAAACCATAACAATTTGGCGTACATGCCGAAATTGTTAATCGAGTTCACGGACTCTATCAAATAATTAGCTAGATTGCGTACATTGTTATGATTGGCTGGTTGTAGCTTAGGCACTATGGCACTGGTCACAGCTCTCTCACTGATGGTGCCCCCTACGTAGAATTTCATGATTTCACTCAGGGGCAGTGGACTATGAACAAAGCCTTCTATCCAGCTTATATTGAGTGTCCGGCGGTCGACGGCATTAATTGGTCCAGGTGCATATCTTAGCACTCTGGTGTTAATCTGAACGCCCACATCAAGACCACCGCCTGGTGCAGATGGATTAATAATAGATGACATTTGTGATGAATTATCTGCAAAAGCAAACTGATTGTTTGCGTCACGCAGCTTACTCTACATTACGCGAATAAAATTTGCCTCTGTGTGCGAGAGCCACGTGGGTGCCATGCACGCTACGGTCGCCTATCTTCTGCAGGGTACGCCCTCTATGTCGCACACCCCCCCTATTTGATGTGCAAGGAGTGATCGTTTCTGAAGGGAACGTATCAGCATCACTTGAATTAGTCTGCATTGGGGTAGTTTGAGGTATTGTTGTATTTAATTGGCTTTCGGAGCCAGTTTCTATTGCTGTTTGTTCAGTTGTTGCTGGAGGTATTACATTTATGAGAGGATCACTTTTAATCATCTCTGTGACTTGGGAGGTATCATCTACTCTAGCATCATTCGGGTTTACGGGGGCAGGTGCAGGTAGCTCCAAGATTTTCTGTTGTCTTGGATTCCTGGCTTTGATCAGCAACACCCTGGGCCAGCATAGTAAGATAAAACTCATGTGCCCGCTGAGCTTGTTCACTCACAGGCGTTGCCATGGTTGGCACAAGGGGTTGGTTTTCTTCGAGGACCACTTCTATCTGACTAGTCAGAGTAGAAGTTGGGACATGGGGAAGGGGTGGTCCAACGATCCCTTCCTGATTAAGCAAGAGCTCTTTGCTAGGCAAAGTGGCTTTTGCTTGGGTTACAACCTCAGATGCCTCCTGAGGAGCCATTTTGCACCTAAGATTGTAATGGGGAGTGCGGCGATCACGGGATGGTGTGTCGCCGCCTTTTTTGGATTTATCCATCTTAATATAATGAGTGGATATCTCCTAGTGGAATGATAAGCTTACAAAACTAACTGTAATATTATAAGCCCTGCTTTAAAGTATCCGAGAGGCAGAGTCTTATAATAATCCAGATGTATGTCAAACTATGTATGGAAACTTGGGATAATAATACAGCTCAGCACGCTCCTAAACGTGCTGGCAGTGGCTAGCTCAAACTTGTAATCCGCCAAATTACAAGTTGTAGAAAAGTTAAAATTATTTAACTATTTCCAAGGTACGAGCTACTGCTCGTCCCCTGTGTGCTTACCACTATAGGGATTTTTGCGGGGTTTTGTTTAAGCACACGAACCCTTCCCGCTCCCAGTGGTAGAAGTTATAGCCTACGGTTCTTTGCCGGGGACTGGCTATAACCCCCGTTACCGAGGAACCAGCCTTCGGGAAACCGTGGCTTTTGCGCTTTGTGATTCCCACCCGTAGGTGGTGCTTGCGCCGACGTTTTCCCGTAGGACTAAAAACCCCTCGGTTGGATTTTTAGCTTTACAGCCGGCTTTGTCACCGGGTATGGGGGCGACGAATGTTATTATTTGGTTTTCGAATTGTTTGAAATTATTCACACTAATATAAAACTCTTTTAATAACAACTTTAATAAAACAAATGACAGTGACACTTTTTATTAAAATATATCAGTTTGACTTCTGGCTACTGTAGTTTGGATCTGATAGCCGTATCCACGGTAAAAGCTTGTTATTGTTGAGAATCAATTATCTGAAATTCTGAGCTTTTTTTCTCATTTTGAATTCCCACAATAATATTAAATTTTAAAAAATTAAACACTATAAACTGGACCAACCTGTAAATATTATCTTTAATTGAACAAAAATGTATTAAATAAAAAACCGTTTTCACACTTTCAAAATACTCTGTTAACTACCGTTTGATTGCTGACAACTGCCATCGCGGTCGTACTCCTACCAAAGTGAAGCCTAAATATTCGTGCGCCGTTCGCTAACACTTTATGACCACATACAAACACATGCACATTTTTTATGTTTTCTGGAATAATTAACGTTAACTACGGGCTTTTGTCCTTTTTTTTATATATATTTTTTTATTGTTTAAATATTTTCTTTAAACGAACCCGGGACCCGATACCCGGTATTGAATACTTGTATAATACAATCTGGACGAACAGAGATCTCCTGCTTTCTAGTTACCAAGCCTATTAATTTATTTATTCATCTGAATGTTAACCGAGGTTGTTTGCATCTCGATACTTTCCTGCTTCGATGTTTCAATGGATATTGCCAATTTTACTCTCTCTTCAAACGTTGTTTTTGCCTTGTGTTGTAGAGTTTTTCGTATGTTATAATCTCTAATTTCCATTACAAATTGGGAGCTTAAATGTGTATTTGTCGTGGGTTTCTTGCAATTTTCACAAGTAAAATTACAATCTGCGTTAACATTTTTAATTCAACTAGGTAATTTAAAATGTCTTCTCCTTCTTGTTGTGTTCTTGATGCAAATTTGTGTTGCTCTGCTCTGTCACTTGCTTTTGGAGGTAAATGATCTTTCTTTAGTGTTTTTAATTAATTGCATTTTCGGGTGTTTTGCAATTCCGGTGCTGTTAACTTTGTTAACGTTTGGTAAATCTTTGGACTTGAGCAATTTATTAATGTTTAAACACATAACGTATCGTTTTCGGAGTCATCAATTTTACGTAATGTTAAATGAATTTCTAGTCTTTGTAAAAAAAAAAAGACCTAAAAGTTTCGCTGTTCTCGTCGTATGGTTTCAGTATTTAAGTATACTTAAGTATAATTTAAAAATTAGCGGCACCCTGAGACGTTCTGGAAGAAAAAATATACGTGGGTCCTACGGTTAGTTGGCGCGTCATAAAACAGATCGTGGGATGTTGTCAGAGCCCCTGTGAATTCCGGGCTTGGGGAAGTTTGTCCTCTCGTCAGCCATTTGTTTTACATTTTTTCAATGACTATTATAAGTTAAAAATTAAATATTGGGAGTATATTACTACAAATATTAGATATACAATACGTAAGGTAATGCCTTAAAAAAAAGTATATATTTATGCGTTTTTTTTTATTGACATATTCTTATGGTGCCTGTCCACGTGAGAGTAAACTACTCTCGATAGCAGCGTCGCCAAGGATACAGCCCCTGAGAGTAACTCGCGATTGGCTGTATCCTTGGCGACGCTACTATCGAGAGTAGTTAACTCTCACGTGAACACGCACCTTTAGGGACACTTAAGAAATTGCTGGAAATATGCATATAAATTTACTAAAGAATAAATGAAAATATCTATAATTTTTTTAAGGCTTCTTTTAATAAAGTTGTTTTTATAAACATGTTAACATTAAACAAATAATCATAATTTTGAAATTAACGCAATATACAGGGTGATTGATTGAGACCGGTACTTAAAAATATATGAAGAATGAAAAAAGGTATGGATCTGAAATTTTGGTTATGACCATAATGGCATCTGATCTGTTTATTAAAAATATTTTCAAGATGGCGACACTTCCGAAAATACCGGAAGTTGACGTTTACTTTCTTATTTCAAATGCAACGGTCTATTTTTTATTGCGTATTTGGATTTAAAACGTTATTTTAGAGGGACTTTTATTAGCATTCCCAATACCTAAGTGCAGTCGTTTTTTAGATTGTTGGACTTTTTTGATTTTCATCGTGATGCTTAATATTATCTAACGCCGCCATTGTTGAAGAAAAAACGCTTAGACCATGCCTAGAAGAAACCTTGGAGTACATCGTGGAATTTTTGCAATCGATGCATTATTTACAGGGTGTCCAAACTTTATATTTTTTTATAGCAAAACTTCAGACCACTAAAACTAGTTTTTCTCAAATACAAATATAGATCAGATGCCGTTATGGTCATAACCAAAATTTCAGATCCATACACTTTTACATTCTTCATATATTTTTAAGTCCCGGTCTCAATCAATCACCCTGTATAGTAACTTTGCACTGGACATATTTTTAGGGACAGTGCGTTTATTCGCTTTAACAATATTTTTACTTCTACTTACCTATTAGCTATTTTTTTTTAATATTTTGTGGCTTGCTGTTTATTTTTAATTACCGTCTCTGCATTGGATCAACTAAGTGTTGGGAGCGTGTTAAAGAAATAGACTCCCGCGCTTGTTTTACTGCTAACCACAACTTATTTCGATTTTTCGTTTGTTTTTTTAGCTACAGTCTCCTTAACATCCTTCCATAAGTTTTCTATGGGATTTAAATTAGGAGATGCGCTGGCTACGACACCATAATCACATTATTTGATTCAAAAAATCCGTTACTAACTTGGAGGTATGCTTCGGATCTTTGTCTTGCCAGAATATCCAGCGAAGCGGCATATTTTTTCCACTTAGAGAAGCATCACGTCCCTCAAAATATTATTAATATAATAAACTGCATCCATATTTTGGTCAATACGAACGATTGACCCAACTACAGAGTAGGAAAAACACCCCCATACTTTTATACTGCCACCTCCATGCTTTACCATTTTCTTTGTGTATTTGGGATCCAGCTGTTTATTTGGCGGTCTTCTTACGAATAATTTTTCATCTGAGCCAAATATGTACCTTAGATTCGTCGGTCCATAAAATATTTCTCCATTTTTTAATGTTTTCTCCTTCCTTCCAGTCTTCATGCTTTCGAGCAAATTTTATTACATGTATATCTCTGATGTTTTTTTGGCTCAAATATGGAACCTTAACCGCTGATCTACCTTAAAGATTCTGTTCCACCAGTCGCCTGCAAACAGTACGAGCGCTGACATGTAGTTCCAGTTCTTATGTTATTTCTGTTGAAGACATAAGTGGATTCTTTTTTAACGAGTGCGAAATCCGGCGGTCTTTTTGTGAGGTTGTTTTTCGCTTCGGTCAACTTTTTCGTAACGATTTTGTGTTTTTCAATGCATTTGCCATCAAATTTTTGGAACGCTAAATCATTACAGCTATTTCCCTTAAAGATTTTCGTGCGCTCCTTAAATTTTTGATTATTTTGCGCTCATCCACCGAACAATTGTTTTCTCCTCGACCGATTTCAAACTAAGGCTTTTAGTTACGAAAATAATCCTTTATTCTTTTACAAAGCATTATTACTCACCTTAATATTTTTTTTTATAATAGCACGTTTAAATTTCAATTAAACAAAAAAACACACGCGTCCCCATAAATATGACGAAACCACTTTTGACGTTTAAAAATGTTTTCATGAAACAAAAGCAAATCATGCAATCAGATTAAAGCTGCGTATATGTAAATCTAGTTATCGTGCTTATTAATAGCCGACAGAAAAATAAATGTCTTTGTGGTTTGCAAAATTTGAAAAATAATTTCAAAGTTCCTAGTGTTTCTAAGAATATGTCCATCACTGTATGTGATGCACAGTGTTGTAAGACATGCAAACTGAGAGGTTTAGGTCAAAATCTGATCAAGTTTCAGACGTTTATCGAAAAATGTTATGGTTTAAATAATGTGATCGCATGTGATGCACAATGCCTATTTTTTTTTTAGAAATTCGATCTCATTGAAAACCTTTTCAGCGGTGCTCGTTTTCGTTTAAGCTGCTCTTTTATCAAAAAGAGCTTTGTTGATGCAACCGTCACCGTTTTTTTTTTTTTGAGTACCTTTTTAATCGTATAAACAGCTACATCTAAAAACAATTTTTTTTTTTAAGTCACACCGGAGATAAATGTCTGTCCATTTTTTCTCGCACAGTATTTAATGTTTCAGGTAGTCCTGGCGACGTAGTTGCATCTACCATTTTTATGCATTTTGAGCTTAAGTTTCCAGTTTTAATTTGTATTTTTGACATATCTCCAGATTTGGTTTCGACTTTTTAATATTTTGTTTACAAAGCACACATGAAGATTGATAATGGAAAGAAAGACAGATATTTTAGATAAAACTTAGATTCTGAAGTTAACTATAGTTTCGGTTTTCACAAATTTTATAAAATGTTTAATTCATTTATCTAATTAATAAGTATTAACATTCATCGTTTAGCGTTCGTTCGTTAATCATTGCTAAATGCTGTAAAGGCTCTTTAAAGTTCTCAAACAAAAAACATTGATGTTTTGCTGGAGCAGTTTAAATACGATATGAACCATGTCGATCATGTTCGTTAGCAAAACACGTCGGGTAACACATTTTTTATCACTAAATTACGGCGAGCCGCATTACAGCTGGCGAATTTTTTGTTTTACCCTTGCGAGGCAAACTGTTATAACTCGTGTTTCATGTTTGTAGCAACCCCACAACGAGTTCCTTTTAATTCTCAAACATCGTCGATTTTCACTGTGAAACAGGCTGTGTGCTACACCGAACTTGACATGCAACAGCACGTCACCCTTTTATGTTGGAGTGTTTTATAGCTTTTCTATGTCGCGGCCTGTCTTCTTAATGCATAACTCGTTCAACCCCCGAAACATAAGATTTGAATTAGTGCTTGTGTGTTCTGTTTCTATACTTTTGAAAAAATCTATAAGGGTCGTAGAAATTCTTACAATAAGTCGCACAATTTTCGAATACCATTTTTAGATAGTTGTGACACATAGATTGAATAAATTATTATTAAGTAATAGTTTTCATTCTCAAATGCATGATTAAATTTTAGTATATTCGTTTTATTCAATTTTTTGTCTACAACTCTAAAGGCTAGCGCACAATAAGACAAGCTGCATCTCATTGCAAAAATCCAAATCGATCGTTTTAATTCAGTTTATATATAAATTCTTTTAAATATAAAATACATTTTTAGCGAATAACATAAATACATAATATATACAGGGTCTTTTATTAGTGCGTCTGGCTTTCATAGCGCCCCGTCCGTATTAGATAGAAAAAACTTAAATACATAAAATGATTGGTTTAAAAAGATCTACGTTGTAATATTATTTTCAGCTATAGGTACAGGGTGTCCCATTTTTGCGCTATAACAAAAATATAGATTTTTTTAAATGGAACACCCTGTATATTTTTAGGTCTTCGGATGTCATTTTTTAACCTCTACATGAATCTGTTTATTTTTTGATTTTGTGCCATTGTTGCCAACTTATTAATTTTTTTCCGAAAAATGTTACATAAGCAGGTTTAACTTTAAAAAATCGTAGCGACCTCGTTTTTTGAAGTTAAAAAATAAGTTTTAGCAATAATGTTAGTTCAATTAGGGAGCAACATTGTAATAATAAAAAATTTAAATTTATTGACACAGGGTGTTCAAAAAAACATGCCAAACTTTCCAAACTTCAAAGTGACATAACTCTTTTTTTTTCAAATGTAAACACGCTTGTTTTATTTTACTATTCGATAGCTTTTTTTCTCCGCTTCAATTTTTATGAGGGGTGTCCTATGTCTAAACCCCGTAGTTGAGATATTCAATACTTTTCAAAAAAGTAGCCATTTAATTACATTTGTATTTACCGAAGTAGGCCGCGCTGATGCAAAACAAGTGCCAAAATGTAAGCAAGTGTCAGCTTGACATTTGAATACATTTTCTTGTCGAAACGTAAACGGTTTATATTCCGAATTTATAAAAAAAAGTAACTTTCGAATAATATATGGGAACTGGCAAAAACGTAATGTCGGATTTCTACAGAAGCTAGGGATTTTGTGTTTTTAAAACAAAAAGCACTGTTCCTAACCTACAAAAAGTGTACGATCTGAAAACTGACATTTCAACGCGCGTAATTTAAAAAAAAAAACATTAAATTTAATTAAACATTCTTTGAATTGATGAGAACGTGTACTTTGAGCAAATATTCTTTTTATTTATTTTTTGTTAAAAATCATACACATTTTAAACAAAAATCTGCAAAGTAGGACATTTTCAATTTTTCTTCAAAGGTGGTAGGACGGAGGACCGAATGATAAATTGTAGGACGTTTGCTAACCCTAAATTTAATATCTCTACAAAATTTTACTATGAACGATCTTATTATTTTACAAAATATATTTAGATATTAAGTAAAACGAAGTAACACTTACATACAGAATCTTGATCCCCAATATTTGTACACAGTACACACACGTGCTTCCAAAACAGTTTAGTTTAACTGCAATCACTACCGTTGCAGTTATATACACTACAATCATTTAATTCAATTTAAAAATTTTGTTAACAATTGTATTTGCCGATGGCAAAATCACAAACTGATCGCCCATTTCACATTTAAACGGTTTGTCGCAAGTGTGTTTTCTCATATGAATGGTAAGAACGGTATTCACTGGCAATCAAGAAGTATGGTTCATCATCGTAAGTTCACAAGTGGCGCAAACGTAAGCATGGAAGAAATACCGTATGTTTTCTTGAAAATATTAAAATCAAAGAGTATATGTCCTTTCTCACGACCGTCATTCATTATTTTGTCGGTAAAAGAGGGTCAGGTTAGAGGTCTGTAAAAGCTTTTTTTTAAAGCAATAAACATTTACCTTTACATATGTTCTTTAGAGCCACTTGTGAACGCACCGTGATGAACTATACGTGATTGCCAAACAGTCATTTATCAGTGTTATAGTATATTAAACTGAAGTGACACTGAAAATTGCATATAAAACGATTGTCTGTCTGTAAACACCAAACACCATACGACGTGTATAATGTGTAGCATTCTTAATAGATGGGTTTTGTGGTTTACATATTATGCGCAGATGAAATTTTGGCGCGAGATTCAAAATTGGTTAAACTCGATTTTTCTTCCAAAGTTCTGAAATTTTGAATTAGCTTTAAAATTGTTTTGGTACCTTATTTAAGTCTTTTTTATCGAGTTTTTTAAGATTACCAAAGTTGTTCATTTGAGTTAAAAACTGTTTATAAATGTAAACATTTTATTTATGAGACTGGTTCAGCATGTTTATGTTAAAAACATACCCTGTTATTTGAAAATATTTCCGTGCACTGGCATACTGCTTTGTAGATCAAACTTTAAGCTTCTCTAGCTTTATTAAAAACGTCAGATGGTGAACTTTATAAGAGCTTTTGAAAAATCGATATACAAGGTTCTTGTTTCTAATTTATTTTTTGCTGCCGTCAAACGTTTCACATGTGACGGAACCCTTTTTATATTATATTTGTTTAAAGAAAAGTAAGTGTCTTGCACGTTAGCTACTTCAATTACTCAAATTAAATAAAAGATTACAATTTAAAACAAAATATTTGTTGTTCCTGTTTTTTGTAATGTAAATAAATGCTGTAATAAAAAAAAAACGGTTTTAAGAAATTGACATTTTGTCAAAAAAAACAGTTTTTTTACATTTTAAAGCCGAATAAAGTAACCTAAATGTCAACTGAAATTACAACAACGTTTTTTAGACACGGTTAACATAATCAAACTTAATGATGCAGATTTCAGCACTTGAAAAAAAATAGGTTGGGGTCTTAAAGTTTTCGAAATAGTGTAGTTGTATTAAAAGTTGCTTCTTCTTACCATGTGAATACTAAGGGTGTATGTAACAGGTGCATTCTGCTGTATTTTAATTTTAGATGTTTTTGAGTTTTTCTTTTTTAACTGAGTGACATTCGAGGTGCATTATCTGGCAGTGGCGTGCGGTGGGTTTTACTGTAAGGGATGCTGTCGAATATCTAAAAAAAATAGTTTTTCCTTATAAATATACTCAAATGTTCATCACCCACATATAGGTACATACTTAAATCCCGTAAAATATCATGAAAACGTATTATTATTATTATTGACTTGTACTACTAATAACTAGTAGTAATCAGAAAAAGTTTTAATATAAAAAAAAAAATGCAACTTCTTACTAATCTGTTATCATTCATTATGTACATTACTACGAGAGAAACTCTCATATTTTTAACAAAGCTAAACAAAATTGTAACCGATAATTTAAAAAATAAAATAATAAAATTAATATACTCGAGCTTTGCAACTTATTAATATAAAAAGACTTTTCTTTTACAGACTAAAAATTTAAGAGCTATGTTTCAACAAACTCTCCACTATGCAGTTGCATGTTGCATTCATGTTTAATTAAATCGTATCCAACAATAAACGCTAAGCGCGAACACAATATTACCGCATTACCGGTGTTCGGTGAATGCGTTTTTAAATGTTTTGAAAGCAGCATCTACAGCTAGTATTATAGCTTCATCAACTGATACTTAATACGCATGCGTTAACCTCTATATCTCTGATGCTACGAGTCCAGCCCTAGATGCGGAGCGCTACACCGCATTCACGGCCTTTAAATGAGGCAGTCAGACAAATGGGAAATATTATAAGATTTTTTTCACCTTAATTTGAAAATGTAACTCTTAATGGACTTAATAGTTAAACAATTACTCTTTACAAATTAATTTTAGAAAAACAAATTATATGGTAAATTAATGTATGAAATATTTCAAAATTTTAAGTGATGCGCCGCATCCAACGCATTCATGGACTGCACGCCACTGCTATCTGGGGTATTTTTAGTTGCGAGTAAGAAAAGGTTGGCAGTAACGAGGGAGCGGGTTAGAGCGCGGCCATGATGGTGGTTGCTGTACACACGGTAGGCTAGGCTGTTGGTGACTTGCAAATTAGAATTATTTGCTAAATTGTGCGTCAGATATTTCGTACAGAGAAGTGCCTCGATAACCATTGTATATGCGTATGAAAAATTTACCTAGTGGTTAACAGTGTGTTTAGCGAATAACGCAATAAATGAGCTTGCAATATGTAATAAGCTCGGTTACCGTACAAAAGTGCAACGTATGTAATTCAGCATTTTGCCGATCAAAATGACCCGGAACTAATAGCAAGTATAACGTGCAAATTGAGAGTACGAAACTGAGTGTGCATTTTCGAAATTGCTAAAAGTATAACGAAAATACCCGGAAACACCGGGTAAACAATCCCACGTGATCTGGCATGGTGTTCCTACAAGTTGGGGGCCTTCGACAACTGTCACGTTCACAGACGTAGCTTTTCCTCAAACCAACCCATAGAAACGATATCTCTTCGCCGGCATCACAACGGTCATGTGCACCAACGACTTAATTAAGGTTATGTATTATGTTAAGGCATTTTTGGTGTAACATCTGTAGTTGCTCTAAAGAATGTAGAATTTAGTTAATTGCTGAATTTTACATCTTTCTTACCTAGTTTTTCATTTCTCAGTTAGTTATTGGAGATGTTTTTTCAGTTATAGAGTGGGTGAACTTAAAATAGAAATGTATACAATGACATACAGTTTTATTTAATTTTAACCAAGATGTTTTAGCATTCAGTGCTAAAACAAAATAAGAACCTTTTGTTTAATTTTTACTCTCACTCTATAATCGAATAGAAAAATATTTAAGGTAGGGGAAACTGTTCAGCCTAGGGACAAATTTCAAACTTTATTTTTTTAAAATTTTGTTGTTCAGGATAACGAACTTATTTTTTGTCCACATAGTAAAACATGCATTGCAAATAATATGGCCTAGTTACTTTGGACATTATTCTAATAGTTCGTCATAAAAAAAAATATTTACACTAGTGTTGTTTACTGTCTCTAGGTACAACATGGTGTTGAGCCTAGGGACATGTCAGGGTGTACCTAGGGACATAGGGCTACAATAAAAATATAGGATCAAAAATGAGGGTAACAACTTTGATTTTACGCTTGGTCGTGTAAATAATATATTAATAAACAAATTCAAAATACAAAAAACAAAAAACAAAATATAACTCTGCCATAAAAAATTAGAAACATGTAACTAAAGACTTCTCTTCAACCCAAGAAATATCCGCCAATTTCTACCGGAAATTTCACGTTATTCTTGCTCCTACTTGTGCCTCCAGTGGGCACGGGAGGAGGAA
Source organism: Elmis aenea (assembly GCA_947652605.1). Lineage (NCBI taxonomy): Eukaryota > Metazoa > Arthropoda > Insecta > Coleoptera > Elmidae > Elmis > Elmis aenea. The sequence goes on along the minus strand of OX393582.1, from coordinate 17,509,029 downwards.
GCTTGAAGACTATGTCTTCCTCAAGGATGGCAAAAACTTCTGCTTCTTCGTCAAAAATGAATCCATTAGACACCAACGTCCCTAGGTACAACAGCTACATTGTCCCTACGTACAAGCAACAATTTCTACAAAAAAAAAAAAAAAATATTATACAGGATGGGTCAAGAATCTTCGCCATTTGCAAGCTGTTGTTGAAACAACATAACAAACTAATAATACATACCGTAAACCAATTCTTTGAATGGGCTATAAATGCGCCAATGTACACGATGTTGCACGGACGAATTTTACTTTACTACTGAGAAAAACTTCAAATGTTGATACCTCCCTTTAACGTTTCCGAAAGGTATTGAATTCAATATAGGAAGTAAAGAACTGTAATACCGACATATGATTACAGCACCAGCTTCAAATTTTGAGTTTTGTTCAAGTTATGGCCGCTGTCCCTAGGTACATGCGTCCCTTGGTACAACAGCTTCCCCTACATGATTATTAATGTATTGTATAAGTTCTGTTTCATTTTTTTTGCTAACATCGTGTTGGAAATAATGTTAAATAAGAATTAGAAACATTTCGTTCTAGTTGAGTTTTTTTTTAATGTTTGTGCTTGTTTATTTTATTGAAATTTAATTCAATATTTAAATTACTTTGTTAAATGTTTGCACCCGAGTTGCTGCTTCGAAGAGTATGCGTGTGGGTGTGAGTAAGAAAAAATTTTCCACACCCTGAGATTAAGCGAATTTCCTCCCCCACATGGTGCATTCCGGTGGTTAACCCGCCGTCCGTTAAGGATTTGTAGTAGTAATTTTTAGGGAAAGGTTAATTAAAAAATTGTACCTGTTGCATGTACTATTTGAAACTACTACTAAGGTAAGTTCACCAAATAAGGCCCACTTAAACAATAATTAATTAATACTGCTATTTGTTGTTGAACAAAATATTTGAAGAAATTGGAGAAAATACTGTTACATGTTTTGGTTGAACAGCAATTATTAGAATTTAGCAAAAATATTGTTTAAATTCGCTAAAGAAATAATAAATGATAGTGCGTTATGGGCCTTATTAAGAACATAGTATTGTTAATAAGGTCCATGCCTTGTTTTTTTCTGTGGTACCACTCATAACTTGATTCCTTAAAGTTCTGCGTGGAATATTGAACTGATTGGCTGCAGATCTTACTGAGGTACCATCCCTGATCACACTTCTTGCAGTTATATTTCACTCAACAAGCCCCTTTTTGGGAGACAGTTTTGTCAACAAATTATCTAAAATACAATTATTGATAATTGGAATTGAAAAATAATTTTAGTACCTACGCGTTAAGCTCGCAGTCATTAAATTTAATAAAGTTGTCCTTTGTAGTGATCACAAATGCAAATTCTGAAAGGTGTTCCAAATAAGACCCGCCCGGGCTTTATTAGGACACATACAATTTTAGCACGTGTTGTCTTTTACATTCAATTTATTAATAAACAACAATAAAAGCTATTGATACACATTAATGGTATTACACTTAGCTTGAAAGTTATGTAAAGTTAAGTAAAAATAGTAGAAGTATATTGTAAGCATACAAAATCGTAAAAATGCACATACCTTTAAATTACAACTGGCTTGCTGGCGTCAGTAAAAAACTACAATCTAACCTTAAAACTCGAGATGGAGTACCTTGTATCAATGTAGTACGAACAACCACCACTAGATGGCGTTCGGTTACCAAAATGATGTGTTCGCAAATGTATGTAATTAATATTATTACCGTAATGGTGCCTGTACACCTGAGAGTAAAGTACTCTCGAGAGTAGCGTCGCCAAGGATACAGCCAATCGCGAGTTACTCTCAGGGGCTGTATCCTTGGCGACGCTACTCTCGAGAGTACTTTACTCTCAGGTGTACAGGCACCATAATAGGGGGGTGGGCCTTATTTGGATCCGGGCCTTATATGGCGAACATACCTTACTACTATTCTTAAACTTAATTCTGCGGGCCCCCGTTTATAAACAAAAATTCGAAGACCCCCAATTTAGTTAACTATAAATAAAGGTGATAAAAAACCATTTTTATTAGCACAATCTCGAAAGATATATCACGTGTTATATCTAATTACATTAACAACTCGGAACGGAGAAGTTGGCTTTGAATCAAATAGTTAAGTGTGTTTTTTTACCTTTGACACGTGACATTATATTTGTAAAAATAAATAACTCAAGGAATAAATATTTTGTGACTAATATTCTTATAAGATAACTAACTACTTAACATAAAATAACAGTAGATAAGTATTCAAAAAAAAAAAACATTTGTGAATGTATAATAATCCTAATTACGAAAGAATAAATATTGCTTTTATAATATCTGTTCAAACAGTAGTTGTCCATTACGTTCCACACATGATTGTGATTTGCGTAGTGTCGGTATAATTGCACTGCGTAAGAGTCACCGCACACTACAAACTGAGCTCGTAGTTCATCTTGCAAATCTTCTTTTTCGGATCGTTCCAAATTAAGTTCCGATCTCATAGGACTGGTTTGTCACCATTAACGGGTACTCCAGCTCGTAGAAGTCTTAAAAGGGGTAGCAATTGCCTAGGTGCATAGGTAATAGCCCCAGAAGCTGCAATATAATCATTCTCCTCAATGACAGCGAGAACAGGAGTTACAATTTGAGATCTATCAGTGCAATTTCCAATACACTCGAGCATGATAGCAAGAGGATATGGTAAGATAGATGCCGTTATTAAAATCGTTTAACTCATCAGAATTATATAGCTTCTTAGATGGTAAGTCTTCATCTGGTTTGTCTTGATGAGCTCGTTGAGCGTAACAAACCTTCACCTCAGAGAGGATGAGAACACCTTTCTTAAAGATGTCTTTATTCTCGGGGGTGTTAAGCTGGCCGAAAGGCCTTGTACCAATAGCTTCCATTGTATCCCAGACTCTATCAACATATTCAGGAATATGTCTAAAGCCGATAGGTGCAATGACCGGATGATTATCCTTTGCTAATGGCAGGGATGAGACAGCCGTTGGATCAGTTATCTTCAGTCTAGAGAATATACCGGCCATGATGGCATTGTCAGTTTCGGCGTTTTTCGCACGTCTGAAATTGTCGTGACGCTTTTGTTTTGCGCCTTTACCAGGTATCTTCTTCTTAACAACAGATGCTGCTCCAGCAGTGTCGGTAGTTTTAGCATGTGAAATTTCTTCCATTGCAGAATGATGAAAAAGTGACGGACTTGAGCAGTCGTACATTTCAGTATCAGCTGTACAAAATTTACAATGAAATTCTAATTGAGTTTAAACAGTTAAGCATTCATTCATTCAAGCAAAAAATGTATACACTGCTATTCAATCTGCAATGTAAAAATTAATCTGTTACTATTATAAATATATTGTTTCAAATCAAATTGTAACAGCACTGGAATTAAGTTGTACAATTTATCTTGAATCATAAATGGTTCCAATGGAAAAGCAGAAATGTAGTTTAAGATTTTTATTTTAAACTACAAACTGAATCGGCGCCATTTGTTTTTTTTTCTTCCAATTTTCTCGTATTCGTATTTTCTTCATATTCATATACTTATGTGTTAAGTTTGAGAAAAGAAAAATAAAGGCTTTATTATTTATTATTATTATTATTATTATAAGTTTTCGTTAATCGGCCGACAGTTTGCATCTTCGCAAATGGCATGAGTGTTTATGAAAGCGCGCACACGTACCGATTAAAAGTCGGCCAACTAAATAATCTCCAATTCGGCCGTGTTATTGGCCGACTGTGGACAGTTTTCAAGTTCCACTTGTAACTGTTCCCTATAAATGTTCCAGTCCGTCGCGCTTGGATTTCGGTATACTTGTGTAGTATTTTCGTCTAATTTAATGTTGAACCTTATACAGGGTGGTGCTTTTTTCGATGCTCACCATTGCTATCTTGGAAATGGTAAGAGATACAAGTTCAGTTAAATTAGAGAAAAGTTGCACATTTTTATGACGATTAAGAATCTGAAATTTTCCCCTACCATTGTTGCTATTTCATTTAAACTTGGTAACTGTATGTTTTTGAACGTCCTGGGTTTGATGACGTCAACAGAAATTTTCTAAGCCTTCTAGATTTACAAGTTGCGATAGTCAACTTTTTTATTTCTTATGGCCGCCATATTGGATTTTTACACCATCAGACAGACAAAAAAATTAGATTTTCAGATGGGTAACCAACATACCCTTTTTTCTTTCAAAAAACTTGTTGAAATTTTAAAAATTTTATAAATAATCTATAAAATCGCAAATGTTCTGAAAAACAATTGAAATTATAATATAAATAAAAGTGACACAACATTTTATAGGTCTAATAAAATAACGAAATGACAATAAATTTAAAACACCAGATAAATAATTATTTAAATTGTTTAAAGTGCGCGCCGTTATGTATGATGTAGTGGTTAGTCCTCAAATTCATTTCGTCCACTGCCTTTAGGATAGTTTGTCTCGATATAGAGTCGAAAGCATTTTTGATTTTACGGCGAAGAAGTTCAATATTTTCCGTTAGGATTGCATAAACAACAACGTCAATGTAAAAGTAATCCATAGGCGTTAAATAAACATGGCGATCGCGGAAGGCCAATGGACAGGACCAAACGTACCAAGTCATGAATTTTGAAAGCGTACATCTAAATTAATATCCTTTTACAATGCGGGCGTTGTGAGGACCAGCTCCTTCTTGCTGAAACTACTGATGATTTTGAATTGTTAATAATGGCAATTCGCCTAACATATCTTCTAAATATGTTTCCAACAATCTTAATTTCGTTATCATTAGACCAATAAAATGTTCTGTAGCTTTTATTTATATCATAGTTTCAATTGTTTTTCAGAGCATTCTCGATTTTATGAATTATTTAGACAAATTTTAAAAATTCAACAAGTTTTTTGAAAGAAAAAAGGTATGTTGGTTACCAATCTGAAAAGCTAATTTTTTTGTCTGTCTGATGGTGCAAATGTCCAATATGGCGGCCATAAGAAATAAAAAAGTTGACTATCGCAACTTGAAATCTAGAAGGCTTAGAAAATTTCTGTTGACGTCATCAAACCCAGGACGGTCAAAAACATAAAGTTACCAAGTTTAAATGAAATAGCGTCAATGGTAGGGGAGATAATAATATTTTTCTAAAATCACATTTTTCAGTTTTTTTGTAATAAATCAAAAACGAATCAAAATATCCAGGATTTCTTTTCAGATTCTTAATCGCCATAAAAATGTGCAACTTTTCTCTAATTTAACTGACCTTGTATCTCTTACCGTTTCCAAGATAGCAATGGTGAGCATCGAAAAAAGCACCACCCTGTATACCGGTGATCAGAGAGCGATGGCTCGTCTGATACATGCCAGTTATTTACTATGTCACTCATATTTGTAGTGCACATAGTTAAGTCAATGACCTCTCTTCTTTGTACGTTAACGAAGGTCGGTTCATTTCCTCTGTTTGCTATCTCTAGGTTATTAGTAATTAAAAACTCTAGGAGAGACCCACCTCTTTTGTTGGTTCCAGTACTGCCCCATACAATGTGGTGCGCATTTGCGTCACAACCAATCAGTACTGGTTGGCCCCTACGAGTTTTTTCCTCCACCAATCTCCTGACTTCATTTGTTGGTGGGTCCCCATCCTGGGCCCTGTTTCTCGAAACTTACAAGGCTTGTAAGTTTCTAGAAACAGGGCCCTGGTCGTATGGTAGATAGGCAGATACCTACGAGAGTAATCTCCCTCCGCCTTTCCGCCTCCATCAGAATTAGGTTTATTGCCACTAGATCTCTGGAACAAAAGTGGCATCGCTTGAACATTGCGATTTCTTAGAACAATACATGTTCTTGGGTTTGCTGTTGTTAGTTTATAAATGACCTGAACTCCAGCTCCGTGGCATTTAATGGAATGTATAATAATCCTAATTACGAAATAATAAATATTTCTTTTAAATAGCTGTTCAAACAGTAGTTGTCCATTACTTCCACACATGATTGTGATTTGCGTAGTGTCGGTATAATTGCACTGCGTAAAGGCTGGTTTACATTAGTCGAGTAACTCGGCCCAGTAACTCGACCCAGCACTCGACTCGCCTATCAATTTCTGTTGAGTGTTTACACGACACAATTTTAGTATGACAGTAGTTGGTCGCTTTAATTACAAGTATGGCCCGTCGACATCTACGTTGTATAGTGAAAAAAAGATGTTTAAAAGTTTGCGACGTTTTATTAAGTGAAATTAATGAAATTATCGCGGATGAAGAAAACAGAAGAAAAAGGAAGTGGGTACGTAAATGGATAGGGAGGAGAGACGCCCTAGGTGCATCAGCACTCCTATTGAAGGAACTTGCAGCGGAAGATATTAAAGAATATACTAGGTGTCTACGAATGACCCCTGAAACATTTGAAAATCTTTTGGCTATGATTACACCTAAAATTCAAAGACAGGACACTCAGATGAGGGATGCAATACCAGCACGAGTGAGGTTGGAAGTGACCTTGAATTTTATGGCTACTGGAAATAGCTACCGTTCTCTGCAACATTTTTTCAGAGTTTCGAAGCCATCCATTTCCAACTTCATACCAGAAGTATGCGATGCCATTTATGATAGTCTTATAGAGTTCATAAAGGTAGTTTTCTATTGATTTAATGTTGCATAGGTTAACTTTTAATATAATTTATAAAATGATTTACTAATCTCTGTGATGCGCCAAAATGCGTAAGACGGTTAAGTTTTTTCTTTAATCCACAACTCTATCTTATCTATCATACTTATTTCGGTAGCGAAGCTATCTCCTTCAAGTGCAGTTTTGAGCAATAGTTATAAAGAGTTGGCTTCAATCCACAATTTGCGCAAAAGGATTGTAGGTAAAAGGAGCGGAACCATTTTATAAGATTTTTTTAAAGTATTCGTCACATTAAAAGTAGTTGCAAGGCTGTTGCAAATGAAAAAAGTTAAAAAATCAACAGCTTATTTATTTTCAACTACAAAAAAATGATATTTCTTGGAGACTAAAAAACAATTTTAAAAAAAATATTTTTATTTCTATTCTATATTGGTTATTGTCCATGCTTCAGAAAGTACGTTTGCCAATGTATTTTCATTGCCTCTTTCTTGTTCGTAATGAGTATTTGAAGTAGATGGTGATGGTGTATAGCTTTCTGGGATGTGGCTGCTTGAAATATATGTTGTAAAATTGTCTGGTGTAGTAATCATCCCTAGCCTATACCGAGTTAAAATATTTTGTATTTCACTTCGAGCCAGTATAGCCTCCCTCTGTGTCAACTTATCAAGTGATGAAGCAACATATCTTCCAAATGCTTCGTTTTCTTGCATAGGAGGTTCAGATTGACTTAGTGCCTGATTCACTGCTCGCAATTCGTTGACCGCTTGGGAGAGTTCACCAAAGCGACGTTTGATCCCTTTATTTTTTCCTGCTTTTGATGAGGTAGAACGTGTAGTATGACCTGATCCACACATTGGTGTTTGCTGTGAGGGTTGTTTTCCTTCTGCCGGTTGATCGGGTTCGTCTGTAGTTCCTTCCTCCGATTCTTGTTCATTTTGTAATACTGAAGCAGCTATTGGATCCTAAAAACGAACGATGTACACTGCAGTGTGAAAAAAGTTTCAGTAGTCTTTTATTCATCTTTTATTTTTTGTTAATTTCAGGTACCAAATAGCCATAAAGAATGGGAAACAATCAGCAACGGTTTCCGTGATAGATGGAATTTTCCATTGTGTTGTGGAGCTATTGATGGGAAACTTGTGCTTATTAACGCTCCAAATAAAGGAAGTGAATATTTCAACTACAAAGGCACAAATAGTATTGTCCTGATGGCAGTTGCTGATTATAGGTACTGTATTACCTACTTTGAAGTTGGAAATAAAGGTTCAGAATCCGATGGAAGAGTTTTCCAAAACTGCTCACTTTTAGAACCTTTGGAAAATGGATTACTTCCCAATGGTAGCTACCTTGTTGGCGACGATGCCTTTCCGCTAAAACCGTACTTGATGAAGCCTTATAAAAACTACAACAGACCTCTTACGCAGGAAGAGAGAATTTTTAATTATCGTCTAAGCCGAGCCAGAAGAATTATTGAAAACGTTTTTGGTATTATGGTCAGTAGGTTTCGAGTTTTTGACAGAAAACTGGCTTTGAAACTGGAGACGGTCAATAAACTTGTCAGCGCTGCCTGTGCACTTCATAATTGGTTGGTTATCTCTTCAAAGGCAACCTATCTTTCTAGAGGCGTTATTGATGAAGAAAATGAAGAAACGGGTGAAATAATCCCCGGACGATGGAGATCAGAAATCAGAGAGCTAAGAAATGTAGAAAAATACGGAGGCTGTAGAACAACAAATCTGTCAAAGACAATTCGAGATCGCCTTAAATATTACTTCATCAATGACGGAAGTGTACCTTGGCAATACGACGCTGCATTTGGAACATAACAATAAATTTACAATAGAAGAAGATGCTTTTGAATATCCGAAAGATCCATATGATGATAACTTTTTAAATAGATTTATTTTTAAAACATTTCTAATTAGTTTTATAGGTTGTATTAGTTTTGAAAATAATATGCCTCTCACCAAATTGCTTTTCGTTTCACTTGATTCTTTTGCGCTTTTTATAATCTGATCCATTAGATCAAACCATTTTACGCTGGGTTTGTAGATATCTTCGGGACTTATCCCTGATTTCATACTCCTTTTTACTTTAGTAACTTCCTGACTGTAGGTTGATCGTATATTTTTGATTTTCTGTTTTATTTTTGCGGCTCCAACTCCCTCTTGACCCATCGCTTGTATAATATCTTCGATTGCCTTCTGTCGCATATTTTTATTTCTATAAATTGCTTTAGACATGTTCCATAGGCATTCGTGTTCTCTATACAGGGTGTTGCGATATTCGACCGACAACGGTCTACAGCTGAGAGCTCTCGTGAATTGATAAAGTTTGATATAGGAACATGAACCCTTTAAGGGCTTACTTTCCGAGATACAGGGTGTTGCAATTTTTAAAACGAAAACATAAATCTGCCGTAACGCAAAAACGGCTTTAAATATTTTTTTCAAATTTGGTGCACGATCATTTTACTAAAAAAGTAACATTTACCCAATAATTACATTTTGAAAAATTTATCCAGTGGCGCGCTAGCAGGGGTAGTGGCAACTTTTACCCCCCTATTTTTATGCCATTAGAGAGAAAAAAATAATTTTAATTTTATTGAAATCCCTGATTATTTGTAGTAAAAAAATGAATAAGATTTGATAGAGCTAAAATGAACGGTTTTGTAGATATTTGCCTTTAAACAAAAGTCTGCACTTCTGAAATTTCTATTAACGAAAACCAAAATCTGCCATGACGCAAAAAGGGATCTAAATAATTTATTCAAAAAGTAACATTTAAAAAGTGTTAATAACCAAAAAGGTTAAAGCACCGAAATTTTATTTAAAAAAAAAAAAAAATTTAACCAAAAATTACATTTAAAAAAAATTACTCCATATTCTAATTTAACACAGTCAGAAATTTCATTATAACACTAACAAAACTAAATTCACCAAACAACAAATTCATCATACTATGATAATAATTAACAAAATTAACGAAATTACAACAAATGTTCAAAATTTTGGCCGTTGACTTCCATGCACATTCTACAACGTTTTCTCATTGCAAAGCAAATAAGATTTTTGAAAAGCCATCTTTAAGCACTCGAACTCTGGGCCGGGCACTGAGAGTAGACAATTCTATTGTGTGGAAAGTTTTAAAAGAACAAATGTTGCAACCCTATAAATTCACCAGAGTTCAAGCATTAGAACCCAGAGATTATCCAGTAAGAACGGATTTTTCAAACTGGTATATTAACAAGTGTCGCCAAAATCGTAATTTCTCGAAGTATGTTTTGAACACCGACGAAGCTAAATTCACCAGAGAAGGAATTTTTAATTCCAGAAATAGTCATGTTTGGGATGAAGAAAATCCACACTCTTTTTGTCAAAGGGGATTTCAAACAAAATTTTCATTGAATGTCTGGGTGGGTATGGTTGGAGACTGTTTAATTGGGCCTTATCTTCTCTCAAATAAATTAAATGGAGCTATTTATACACGCTTTCTGGAAGATGTTTTGGATGAACTATTAGAAAATGTACCCCTAAATATTAGAAGGCACATGTGGTTTCAACACGATGGTGCCCCTGCTCATTTTGATGGAGGAGCTAGAAATGTTCTAAACAGACGTTTTGGGGAAAAATGGATTGGTCGAGGTGGACTTCAAATTTGGCCTCCAAGATCACCCGACCTAAACCCTATCGACTTTTTCGTCTGGGGGTATATGAAATCCTTAGTGTACGAGACCATTGTGGAAACTGAGGAAGATTTAATAGCGAGAATTCAAGCTGCAGCAGTACACATGCAATCAAATCCCGAGTTATTCTCAAAAACGCGCTTTGCAATGAGAAAACGTAGAATATGCATGGAAGTCGACGGCCAAAATTTTGAACATTTGTTGTAATTTCGTTAATTTTGTTAATTATTATCATAGTATGATGAATTTGTTGTTTGATGAATTTAGTTTTGTTAGTGTTATAATGAAATTTCTGACTGTGTTAAATTAGAATATAAAGTAATTTTTTTTAAATGTTATTTTTGGTTAAATGTTTTTTTTTTTTTTTTTAAATAAAATTTCGGTGCTTTAACCTATTTGGTTATTAACACTTTTTAAATGTTACTTTTTGAATAAATTATTTAGATCCCTTTTTGCGTCATGGCAGATTTTTGTTTTCGTTAATAGAAATTTCAGAAGTGCAGACTTTTGTTTAAAGGCAAAAATCTACAAAACCGTTCATTTTAGCTCTATCAAATCTTATTCATTTTTTTACTACAAATAATCAGGGATTTCAATAAAATTAAAATTATTTTTTTCTCTCTAATGGCATAAAAAATAGGGGGGTAAAAGTTGCCACTACCCCTGCTAGCGCGCCACTGGGCAAATTTTCCAAAATGTAATTATTGGGTAAATGTTACTTTTTTAGTAAAATGATCGTGCACCAAATTTGAAAAAAATATTTAAAGCCGTTTTTGCGTTACGGCAGATTTATGTTTTCGTTTTAAAAATTGCAACACCCTGTATCTCGGAAAGTAAGCCCTTAAAGGGTTCATGTTCCTATATCAAACTTTATCAATTCACGAGAGCTCTCAGCTGTAGACCGTTGTCGGTCGAATATCGCAACACCCTGTATAGTTCGACGAATTTAAACGTTTCTTCTTGCGTCAACATTCATGTAAATTTTTCACAAATATGTCTTATTTTTTGGTACAGAGCTGGCTACATGCTAAACAGGAGAACTAGTTGCCAGGCGATTTCATCGCAGAGTAGTGGGGAAGACGAAAAATGGGCGAGTTACTATCCTTTCCGCTCGACCACTCGGCTCGCCTAATTACTCGCCTGTTTACTCGACTCGACTATTACTCGACTCGACTATTTACTCGACCATCTGTTTACACTGGTCGAGTAGACATGAGTAACTTGACTCGCCTGGCTACTTGCCCGTTTACTCGACTAATGTAAACCAGCCTTAGGAGTCACCGCTCACTACTGACTGAGCTCGTAGATCCTCATTCAAATATTTTTTTTTCGGAACGTTCCAAATAAAGTTCCGATCGAGGTTTTCGTTAATCGGCCGACAGTTTGCGTCTTCGCAAATGGCATGGGTGTTTATGAGAGCGCGCACACGTAGGTACCGATTAAAAGTCGGCAAACTAAATAATCGTATCAGAGGACCCGATTCCCTTTCGACAAAAAGTTGGCCAACTATCGAGCGACGTTGAAATAGTATATGCCTGTATGGGAGTCCGCACACTCGCCGACAAATAGTCGGCCGGCATTGTTTCTTTCGCTTCCTTCTTGCGATAATAGCAGATGTGATAACTGCTCTGGGAACCACCTTTCTTTGCACTTTAGAAACTGTCGGGTATAGTGTGCTTACTTACCCGCTTACAACCAAACTGTTTAGTTGGTGACAAATCCATTTCATGGCCCTATAACGACCAAACTGTCGGCAAAGTTTGTAGTGTGCGGTCTCTCCAAGTGTCGGCGTGAAATGCTACGACATGCTACAAAAACAGCTTCACGAAGGTCCAATATTTTCAAAACTTTGAGCGCAAGCTTTATCTGTGACATGTCCCCAGAGAAAATAGTCGAATTGTATAAGATCTTTTTTTTATAACCCGTTTATCACACAATTTGGATTTAAAAAAAGACTAAATGTTTTTTTGTGGCGTAGCTTAACTTAATAAAACAATTAAGTCATGCTGGTGAAATTGGCCTGTAGGGAGTATTCCTTTGGATGCTGTCCTTTTTATATCTATCTTCTACCGAGGTTTAAAATATTAGTGTATTTAGTTATAGTTGGTGTTTCATACTAAGACACTTATTGAGTTGTTAGGTTTGAGGGTTTAAACCTCTAATATAATTGTCTTAATTTAATGCCCATTTGTTTTTGTTTGGTAAAAATATGCTTTTGCCACGTCAACATACGGTCGAGGTGCATACCTAAGTATTTTGCCTGATCGCAGTGGGCGAGTTGTTTTCCATTTAAAGACACTGGTGGACAATTTTTCGATTTCCCCCCCTCATAGTAAAGGTTACCTGTACGGACTTGCTACTATTTGCTCTCATTCTCGTCTTGTAGCCACGTTTTTATTTTGTCTAGGTTGATTTGCAGGTTTTTTAAGGCTGCTTTAGGTTCGTAATAAGATGTCTGTGTCATCAGCGTACGTGGCTACACATGACTTCTCGGTTGTCGGAAGATCCGCTGTGTACAGCAGATATAATACTGGTCCCAAAATGCTTCCTTGATGCACCCCTGAGTGTATGGGTTGTATTTCAGTATAAGCTTCATTTTGCCGTACTGTGAAATGTCTTTCTATTAAGTATGATTTTAGCAGTTCGTATGGCAGTGTTTTTTAAATTTTATTAAGTAGACCTTTGTGCCATACTGTATAAAATCCTTGACTTATGCCTAGAATTGCAGTACAGCAATACCTTTTACTTTCGAGGTCATTTTTGATTTTCTTTACTATACGATGTATTTGTTCCACCGTGACGAACTTAGATTTGGCAATCTTTCTTTCCATAAAATATGACCACGATTACCAATCTAGGACTTAAGAAACCCGTTGTTGAGATATTCGCTGATCTGGTTATAAATATGTGGTAGAGCACCATCTTGTTGGAACAAGATTTTTATAGTTTCAATAAGTGACAAATCATTAAGAAAATCTTCTGAGTTTATAGTAAATGTAAATATCTATCACCTTTTTTGAAGTTTAGTTGAGTATGATTTGGTCCAATGAGCTTTGAGTCTTATATGCCCCACCAGCCATTAAAGTCAAATCTGACTTGATGTCGACATTTCCTAAAAAAGTATTACTCTAGTATTTTCGATCTCCCACATATGAGCATTGTGTCTATTAAACATACCGTTATTGGTAAATTTATTTCTAAAACAGCTAATTATAATTCTTCATTGATTTGTTTTGGATTTCTGGTTGGTTTTTCGAAGGAACCATATTCTTTTAAATTAAATTCCAATTTTTGTATGAATGCGCTTGGTTGCCATCTCTCAGAATAGAGTTCTAGGTACATTCGCTCAGCTCCTACACAATTTTTATAGCAAATAATGTAGCATCTCAACATGTCAAATTTTTAATTATTTGTAATTGTAGGTGCATAATCATAACAAAATTACTACAAAGATTATTAAATTACACAACAATATTTTTTTTCTCAGAATGTTCGCATTCATGAATTTGATAGTCTTACTCTTCTTCTTCCTGCAGGAATGTTGTAGTTGTAGTTCATGGGTTGTCTTACTATACTTATTGCAATTTTTAAATTAGTTTTTTTGCTTTTTTTCCAGGTCTTCGAACCATATTGTAAAAAAACACTTTTTACGTTGCTCTGAAATATTCTTAGCTTCGCTTTTCTGTTAATGTTTGATGGTCATACTTTTAGAAGTGTATCTAAGAATACAATTTATGGTCAGCTTGAAAGTAGTGACTTTCTGACATCAGTAAAGTGTTACAGATGTTGACGGACAAGGGGCAGTTGCGAGCACTCTGTGTGGTACGGAAATATAACCTGTGCTAATAGTATCAAACGTATTTACTGATAATTATTTAAAGGTTCGGCTTAATAAAATATTAACTGAATATTTGTAGGGTGTAAATGGTATAATATCTGCCCTATTAGGATTTTGTTTTCTATCGTTCTTTGCGCAAAGCAAAAAAAAACACTACAGTTACACTTGAATATAAACAATTTTTCAATTTACTACAAGTTTTTCAAGTCACTCACCTCTTTTATCAAACTGCGTATGTTAGCACTACGTATGTTTTAACATATTAAATAAATATATCTCTCCAGGCCTCGTTGGCTTATGGTTTTTGTACAAACTCTCGACCATCTTTCTCTATTTTTCGCAAGTTTAATGAATTAATGTCTATAATAGATCAATTAATTATATTTTGTTGTTGAGGAATATTTCACAACATAACCTCTTGACCTCACAAACCTAAAAATAAATTGATTATACAGGGTGAGTCACGACGGACGCGTCGGAGTTTTATGGCGAAACGGTTTATATTTTCCAATTTCTGTCGCTGTTAGATGATGTAAGTCAATAAGGGCTACATTTTAAAAATATTTTCTAATGTACAGGGTGTTCCAAAAAAGAGTGCCATATCAAAGTTATACTTTTTCTTATGGAACACCCTGTATATTTTTACATTTTTGGATTCCTCTTTTAATTTACTTCAAAAAATGTAAAAGGTTATATGGGTCTAAAGTCAACCGTTCTCGTGAAAACTGCATTTTCATGAAAATACAGTATTTTCAAAAATTTTCCACATTTGAAAACTTTGACAAGTCTGAAGAAATTCGCTTGGAGATAAGATTGACAATAGATTATGTAACACTTTGCACCACCTACATTTTTAAAATATTATACAGGGCGTTTTTTACGCTTGGTCAAAGTTGTGAAACTTTAAACATCGATAACTCATTTTTTTTAAATACAACACCCTATATTTTTTTGCACCGTCTTATAGAAAATTTAATTCTCTTTCGAAAACATTAAGGCTGTTTTTCACCTAAAATTGATATTTTCCGAGATATCGCGATTTTATTGTTAATTATTAGGGCAAAGTAATATTTTCAAGTAGGCTATGAAGGTAGACAGCGGTAATTTGAAACAATTGAAAGAAAAAACAAGATTTATAATTTTATCGTTTGACTACACACTTTTGACATATTTTTATAGGAAAGTTGTAGTTTTACCATACTTACGTTTAAATAGAGATTTTTTTAAATTATTTATGCATTTATTTATTGGATCAGTGTTATAAGATAATTACTAAATCCTATAAACCATTTTTTGTCTGTTTGCGATACGACACTACGACACTCTACCAAAAACTGTACCAACCATGTTTTTTTTTTAAATGTAAAATTAGACAAGTCAGTATTACTTTTTTTTTAAATCAGCGTTCCGTTCTCGTACCTAATACATTATTAATCGGTTTTTAGGACTTGTCAAACGATCAAACTAAATTATATGAAAAATATTGTGGCCCTGATAAGAAACCTATATTTAAACGTAAAAATGGTAAATCTACAACTTTCTTATAAAAAAATGTCAAAAATGTGTAGGCAAACGACAAAATTATAAGTTTCTTGTTTTTTCTTTCAATTGTTTCAAATTACCGCTGTCTACCTTCATAGCCTACTTGAAAATATTACTTTGCCCTAATAATTAACAATAAAATCGAGTTATCTCGGAAAATATAAATTTTAGGTGAAAAACAGCCTTAATGTTTTCGAAAGAGAATTAAATTTTCTATAAGACGGTGTAAAAAATATAGGGTGTTGTATTTAAAAAAAATGAGTTATCGATGTTTAAAGTTTCATAACTTTGACCAAGCGTAAAAAACGCCCTGTATAATATTTTAAAAATGTAGGTGGTGCAAAGTGTTACATAATCTATTGTCAATCTTATCTCCAAGCAAATTTCTTCAGACTTGTCAAAGTTTTCAAATGTGGAAAATTTTTGAAAATACTGTATTTTCATGAAAATGCAATTTTCACGAGAACGGTTGACTTTAGACCCATATAACCTTTTACATTTTTTGAATTAAATTTAAAGAGGAATCCAAAAATGTAAAAATATACAGGGTGTTCCATAAAAAAAAGTATAACTTTGATATGCCACTCTTTTTTGAAGCACCCTGTATATTTGAAAATATTTTTAAAATGTAGCCCTTATTGACTTACATAATCTAACAGCGACAGAAATTGGAAAATACAAACTGTTTCGCCATAAAACTCCGACGCGTCCGTCGTGACTCACCCTGTATACAGCACAGCCATTTTTGATACCATAACTAAGTTCAAAGTACAGTGCGAAAATTATAGTGCCGTGTGCATATTAGCAGAAACTTGAAAGACACCAATGGATGGACTTAAGAATTTAAGTTTTTAGTTCTAAGAGTTAGTGGCCATGTTTCACTACCATACAGCATAGTTGGAATTACGACCGTGTTGTATATTCTGGTTTTTGTTTGTGCACTAATTTCTTTTTTCCCAAGGATAGTTTTGTTTAGTTGGTAGTAAATTCTCGTGCTTTTTCTGGTTCTGTTTAGGATTTCTGCGTCAATTTTCCCATCTTCGCTAATTTTCGTTCCTAAGTACTCTATTGTCGAGACTTGCTCCAGTACGTCGTCTCCGCATTTGATGTTTTGCTGGTCATCATCGTTTATTTTAATTATTTTTGTTTTCCCTGTGTTTATTTCCATTCCCATTTGTTGTATCGTTTCGTTCCACTGGTTCAAGGATTTTTGTATGTCTTCTCTGTTTTCTCCCACTATTATTATATCGTCTGCATATAGTAGGCACTGTATCTGGATGGGCCAAAGATCTTTGAATCCGACTGTTACTTTCCGTATTTTTTTTACAGGTCTTCAGTATTTTGTCCATATAAATATTGAATAATAGGGGGCTTAGGCTATCACCCTGTTTGATTCCTCTTTGTAGTGTAAATTTTCTGGAGCTTTTGCCTTTTATTCGTACTTCCGCTATAACTTTTCTGTATACACTTTTTATGGCCTTTGTGAGTTTTTCCGTGACCTTCAGTTCTTCTAAGCAGTTCCACAATCTTTCTCTTGGTACTGTGTCGAATGCTGCTTTCAGGTCCACGAATGCTAAATATAGTTTTTTTCCGTTGTTCGTTTGCTCTTTCAGTTAGTTTTCTAATTACACTTATGTGATCTTGCGTTTGTTTTCCTTTCATAAAGGCTGCCTGCTCTACTTCCATTTTCTTCTCCACTTCATTTCTTAGTTTCCTCTCAAGTATTTTAGTGTACATTTTATACAAGGTTGAGGCTAGGCATATCGCTCTATAGTTTTCGCATTTACTTTTGTTTCCTTTTTTGTATAGCGGTATAATTACATTTTTCTCCCAGTCTTTGGGTATCTTATTTTCTGTCCATGCTTTACGGAACAGCCTTGTTAGCCATTTTTCCATTGCTTCCCCTCCCCATTTTATTAATTCTGGCACTATTTCATCACTCCCTGCTGCCTTGCCTGTTTTTAGCAGGTCTCTTTATCTGGGCTACTTCTTCTTGTAATATTACATTTTCCGCTCGGTCTTCCTCTTTTTTCGTTGTCTGTGTTTGCTATTTCTAGTGCGTTTGGGTGTTGGCTTTTGTTATTTTTAAATTTCTCTTCGTAGTATTTACTCCACACTTCTAGTATTTCTTCTGTTTCTGTTTTGAGTTCCCTGTTTTGATCTTCTATGTTCCATATTTGTTCGTTTTTTATTTCTTTTTAGGTTTTTATTGTTTTCCAAAAAGTTACTTTTGTTTTTATGGTAATCCCTCTCTATCTCTTCTCCGAACTTCTCCCAGCTTTTGGCTTTAGCTTTTTTTCACTTCTTGTTTGGCTTCATCTCTTTTCTGTTTGTAGATTGTTTTGTCCTCTTCTTTCCCCGTTATTATA